>CM077116.1:496024366-496119626 GCA_039619475.1 Icerya purchasi | reverse complement strand
GTGGCGATTCAATTTTCACTTGACAATGAAGCATATGCGTAATTTCAAAAACATTTACATTATTTTCTTTTATTTCAAGTTCCACTCTATGTAGTGGCAGGCTAATAACAGATTTCTTGTCGTTAATCTTCTTTACAATTTTAATATTGGTGACACGTCTTACTACATGCCCCAAGTTTTGGAGCTCCTCTTTAATCTCCTCAGGATCAGTAGAATGGTGTAAGTGTCTTATTATAAATACATAGAGCTTGAGAGATTTCAGTTGGTAAGTATGAAAGCCAACATTACCAATAGTATCAACTAGGGTAGGGTCTAGCTTAATTTGGTTTAATAGGTTTATATATGTTCGGTATGTTTGCTCATCTGCACATTGTATTTTCACCTCGTCATTACTAAGATTCTTCATCACTGAACTTTCTAGGCATTTACCTTTTGAAAGATAATCCATGAATTTAGTAATTTCTTTTATGCCATTGATAAATATTGGCGGAATTTTTAATTTGTACTCAACTTTTGCAGCCAAATTTGCTGCGTTATTTAAATTAGTATTATTTGATTCAAGTCTTACGCCCGATTTCACATTAGCAGATTTAGTGCTGACAGTATTATCGGATTCACCAGTTAGATCAGAGATCCGTTGTTGCAGAAAACTGCAAAAAACCTAAAAAAAGCAAACCTGTATGTGCGAACTGCGGTGGTGAACACACAGCTAACTGGAAAGGGTGCTCAGTCTATCAAGAAATATTAAACCGAAAGAATGGTGCGAAAAGCTCTGCTGTTAATAGGATAAAATCTGGCAAAGATATATCCAATGCGAGCAAAAGCTGTCATACTGTTCCAGAACTATCATATTCGCAGGTGGCCAAATCAGAATCTGATGTTAAAGCGCAAACTCAGGCATTGCCTAAGCCGCAGGAAAAATTAACTGATCTCTCTGAGAACGATAAAATTAGAAATCAGCTAGGTAACATATTAGCAATGATTGCTACTATTACAGATGAACTACAGGTAATTGGTAATCGGCTGCTAAAACTTGAGTCAAAATCTCCTCCTGTGAGCCCCAAGCGTAAAAAGGCAAAATGAATACGTACACTAATATCATAACTTGGAATGCAAATGGATTGCTCCCTAAAAAAGAGGAGTTGGAGTTTTTCCTTCATGAAAATTATGTCGATATTGCACTGATCTCTGAAACTCATTTAACACCCAAATCTTACATTAAAGTTAAAGGATATACTATATATAGATGTGATCATCCAGACGGCAAAGCGCATGGCGGTTCAGCTGTTTTGATAAAAGAAAATGTCACTCATTGGGAAAATAGTAAATATTGCACAGAACACATTCAAACTGCAATTATTACTGGGAAAATTGGTAATGTAATAACTAATGTAGCAGCGATCTATTGTCCGCCTAGGCATAAAATAAAAGAAGAGATGTTTGTAGATCTCATTTCAAAGCTAGGACATCGATTTATCTTAGGTGGTGACTTCAATTCTAAGCATACCCAATGGGGTTCTCGCTTAGTCACCAGTAAAGGAAGAGAATTGTTGAAAGCTCTGCAGAATACTCACTGTCATTGGATCTCATCCGGACAACCAACTTATTGGCCTGCAGATATATGTAAAATCCCCGATGTAATAGATTTTTTTATTTATAAAGGTATATCCGAAAAATATATGACAATTAGGAACTGTACTGATTTAAGTTCTGATCATGTACCAGTACAATTAGCAATAACTAGCTTAGTAGCCAGGAAAAAGAAGGATGGATTAACCAATATGAAAACGGACTGGAACCTATTTAGAGAACTTCTTGCAAATAGGATTGACTTAAAAGTTAAGTTAAAAAATTCGAGAGATATTGATTTGGCAGTAAATAATCTTACTGAACAAATTCGGGAGTCAGCAGTGCAAGCCACACCCGAAATAAAAACCGTTGAAAAAGAAATACCATATGCAGCTGAAGTAAGAATTATGGTTAGGCAAAGGAGAACAGCTAGGAAGCGCTGGCAGACTTCCCGGAATGTTAACGATAAAAATACTTTCAACCACATTAGTAAGAAATTGAAAAGACTGATTCAGAGGACCAAATCAGAATCGTTTAATAACTATGTTCAAACTTTATCACCAAATATTGACACAAATTATTCACTTTGGAAAGTTACTCGTTACCTGAAGAAGCCGGTATCTTATCAACCACCAATTAGGACTGAGTTTGGTACCTGGGCTAAAAGTAACGAAGACAAAGCTAAAGTCTTCGCTGAACATCTGGCCGCTGTCTTTACGCCCAACAATATTACCTCAGATGCTAACCTAAATTTAATATTTAGCAAACGACATACGGTTACTCATTTTTCACCTTTAGAAGTCGCTACAGTTATAGATAAGGCTTTAAATCCCCAAAAAGCCCCTGGAATTGATCGCATCACAGCAAGAATTATTAAGGAGCTACCGCGTAAAGGATTAATTCTGCTCACGTATATATGTAATGCGGTATTGCGGTTACAATATGTACCTTTACAGTGGAAAATAGCGAAGATAATAATGATATTAAAACCTGGAAAGCAGCCGGAATTGTCATCATCCTATCGGCCAATATCTATATTGCCGATAATGTCCAAAGTTTTTGAAAAATTATTCTTGAAGCGCTTAAATTCTGTAATCAATGAGAATAATATCATTCCTAATTTTCAATTTGGATTCAGGCATAGTCACTCGACGATTGATCAGGTTCATAGAGTGACCGACTATGTTGAAAGTGCCTTTGAGCAAAAACAGTTTTGCCCTGCAGTATTTCTAGATATAGCGCAGGCCTTTGATAAAGTTTGGCATGAAGGCCTACTGCACAAGCTAAACCTGCTGCTACCTGGCAACTACTGTGAGCTAATAAAATCATACTTGAAAAACAGGTTTTTTCAGGTGTACTATAACGAAGCTAAATCAGATAAGTACGCTATAAATGCTGGCGTTCCTCAGGGCAGTGTCCTAGGGCCTGTATTATACTTGCTTTATACGTCGGATGTACCAACTGTACCAAATGCATTAGTAGCAATGTTTGCAGATGACACTGCCATCTTATTTAAAGATAAAACTCAGATAGAGGCTACTCATAAGCTACAAGAGGCTATAGATAAGCTAACTGCTTGGACGTCTCGCTGGAAAATAAAACTAAATGAGAACAAATCTACTCATGTAGTCTTTGCACTTCGCAGAACGACCTGTATTCCGGTGACGGTAAACGGACAAGCGATATTACATTCCAGCTCAACGAAATATTTGGGAATTCATCTTGATGCGAAACTTACATGGAAGCCTCATGTAAAAATGAAAGCTAAAGAAATGAAAATTCGTATTAATAAATTGTATTGGCTGCTGGGATTTAAATCTCAGCTTAGCCTTGCAAATAAGAGGCTCCTGTATGTGGCAGTAATCAAACCTATCTGGACATATGGTGTCCAATTATGGGGATGCACAAAGCCGACAAACAGAAAGGTAATCCAAACGGTGCAGAATAAATTGTTACGTTCCATCGCCAACGCACCGTGGTATGTAAGAAATGATACCTTGCACAACGATTTGCGGATTGAAACAATCAATGAAGCCATTGCCCGATTTGCTTTAAAACACCAGGACCGCTTACGTCATCATGAGAATCTGGAGATGTTGGAATTGGTAGACGCATTATCTGGCAGTAGGCGACTTAAACGCCAAAAGCCACCCGACTTAATTTAAATATATCATTTTAAATTAACATATAGTATCACTAAGTTAGAATAAGATAGAATATTGGCAGTGGTTAATAATCTACATATACTGTGTACAGTAGCGTTTGCATTGTATTCGCCATTGTGTTGATAATGTTAGAATAATCAGTTAATGGCCTAATAAGGCCAGTCCTGATGTAAAGATATGAAAAAAAAAAAAAAAAAAAAAAAAATTTTTTTCCGAATTCGCGCATTCAGTGTGCCAAATTTAAAAATTCCGTTCGGTTCTTACACTTACTGAATTGAGTTTCTGTTTTGCATTGTAAGCGATATAGATGTAGTGTAGCGTGAAATTATTCGAGACGAAATTGAAGAAGAAAATAATTAAAACATCCGCTTTAAATGTCACTGTTTTAGAGTAATTTCACATTAAGTTTTCTTCCTTTTTTACAACGTTTATCCGACTCGTTTCACGCTTACCTTCCTCGTGTCTTCTACAATATAGCCCATCCATCTTTCTCCTAGCCTTTAAGAGTTGCATGACCGAAGCGCATAATTTCCCACAGACTTGGCTCTATCATCTAATCTTCTTCTTACGTTGTCCATGCTTCTGCTATTTCCACTATCTTCATCAATAAGCGGACCGGAGAACGTCCTCTATTTCTTCTTTTTCCTTCTATTTCGCCTTGCATTGTGGTTTTCCGCAATCCGTCTCGTCAGATGATGCGACCGAGGAATTTTAAATATTTCCTTTTTGTTGTCGGAATTAATCTGTCTTTCACCTTTATTTTTAATTCGTTCAGTATCGAGGCATTAATTTCGCGCTTACACCCTGCAATTGTGAGCATTTGTCGTAACAGATCATTTCAAACGCTTGTCGACATAGTAATGTTGATTTCAACGTCCAAGATTACGAGCAACATTGCAGTTTGTATTAATTTTTTTCTTTTTATAGTTTTTTTTTGTTATTAAATGGTTTTTCTGAATTCTTATTGGTTTCCTCAAAGCATTTTAGCTATTCTAATGCGTCGTTTGATCGCAATTTCACGATTCCCGCCGTTGTTGCTCCTCCTAGGTACATATGTTATTGCGGTATCGAAATAAGTCTTTGGCAGCGCTTCGAATCTGCTAATGCAAGTTATGGAACGTTTTGCACGGTTTAATATCAGATTAGCATTTTTATTGAAACATTAAACTCGTTTTAGAAATCTTTTCTGCTACATTCGCAGTAAATATATTACTGTGTCATCTGTATACCGTAGGTTACATACTTTTTTTCCCCAGCGATAGTTATTCCGGTGAACCAGTTTTCTATTGCTTCTTGCATTCACTGTATATAATATAGGTAATAAAATGTCTGTCTCAAGTTTTTTACTATTTGAAAAAACTTTCTGATAATAATTGGTTTTCCACTAGAAAAAAGCACCGCCTTTTTTTTCTTTTCATCTAAACTTTTGATCAGTATAATTAGATGCTTAAGTGTTTTATTTTTATGTGTTTTTTTTTGGGGGGGGGCATCGAATACGAACATTCTTCCAGAGCAAGTCTCTATCCGAACAAAGTACCACTGTCTAACCAACTGTGCCACGGTAGCTGACCATAGGTGTTCAAGTACATTAAACTTCTGTAAAATTGATTACAAGGTGTCGTTTCACTGAACCACATCAAATGCTTTCTTATAATCTATAAAATATATTATAGTTAGTACATTAAACTCATAATACGTAGGACATTTCAAAAGTAATGCACACGTGTCCATACAAAAAAAAGTTTATTTGACAAAGTCATATAAATATTATAATCTTTTAATATAATCACCCTCCTCCTGAATAATAATACGTTCCTAGCGTCAGGGGAGATTCTGGATGCCATCCAGGAGGCTTTTGAAATCCGTTTGGTCACAGCACACTAGTTAAGGCCTCTAAATCCAGAAAACGGATTTCTCGCATCATCGGCTCTTGAGTTTGCAGAGTAGGTCATAATCACAAGGAGTCATATCTAGCGAATAGAGTGGATATTGTAATAATTTCTAGCCGTATTATACAAAAATTGCTCGATGTTTCATCGTTGTCATGAGAGCGTGCGTTATCATGCAAGATGAGAACGTCGCGATCAAGTAGTGATGGACGCAATTTTCGGATTTTTGGTGTTGGTGGCCGACAGGTTTTCGATACCAGCTGTATGACCTATCTCATCGCTCAACATACGACGATCTTCATCGATCAGTGTTGTGGCCACTATAGCGATGTTTGTGTTGTCACGCGAAGTTCTTGGACGATCAATATTTGGCGCATCCTTAACCGACAAACAGCCTTCTTTAACTTTTTTTTTGCCCTGCGAGAAATACCGGTCACAGACCATGGTGTTACTGGCCACACACCGCTTCCATTGCAAAATGAATTTCTGTGGGCGTACGACCATAAAAAGTTTCGATTTTCATATAGGATCGCGTTTTCTAGACTTATAACGCGACCCGAGGAGCGGTCTTCCATCATTACAAAAACACGTTTGTACGCACGCACAAATCACTCGAAACCAATCACAGTGCACACCGTCGTGTTGACAAAATTTCATGGTCTTCTGTTTTTCCACCTCCTAAATGCATACGGACTGCGCAAGAACGTCTTGTGCAATACTTTTGAAATGCCCTACGTATATGTCTTACATAATCTTGTATTTAGTAGTTGTTCTTGAGTACTTCTTCGAGGCATGAAACCTGCCCGTTCTATTGTTGTTTGCGGTAATAGGAATTTGTTACGCGTTCTTAGGTTATTCGAGACTCGATTGATTTCTGCAATGGCAATCCGATGTGTGAATGACCAAACTGACGGAACTGTATTGATTCCGGAGGACTACACGTCAGGATTATTGTGACACGAACTATAAATTGAAAGAGAATATAGTATTTTGTAGCTTGTGTAAAATCAACGAAATATGTATAATTAAAAGAATTAGCAATTCGTAACTGTTCTGTGGCGATGCATATGAAAGACGAGAAGCCACCAACAGGAACCGGTGACCAAATATAGCTGGAAAGAAAATAAGAACAGATGAATCTGCAACAATGGCGATGCTGCCCCCAACATGAATCACAGATGGAATTGGCGCTGGTGTTGCAGCGAAAACGATTGAAAGCGGAATGCCAACAAACGCGACGAATCCGCAGAAATGACGATGCAGTGCAACAGGAATCGCAGACGAGACGACTGACTAGAATTATCAATTCGTAATGATTGTAGCTATGCCGAAGCAGTGACAGAAAATGACTCAGTCTGCGACTAGAATCTTGCAAATTTTATTGAACATTTTTTCAGCGATATTTCTTGTTTTAAGTAATTTTTTGCGTTATTTTACTCGTATTTTAAACGTTTCCCTTTTTTCCCGTTGATTCTGTAAACTTTAATTTAATAGTTGCTAATTTTTCTAAAAATTACTTCACGCTTTAACATAATTAAAATTTAAATTCATTAAACAGACCGATACTTCCGTGATTTTCCACGTTTCTTGATTAAATTTATTAAAACAAAAATAAGAATATATAAATTTTGAACAATTCAAAAATAGTGAACCTCTACACTCATTCCATTTGTCTTAAATATTCGCGATAATTGTGTTAACTTCTTAGTATTTTATCGTGTTATAAAATTCTCAAAGTTTGATGTAACGAAATCTGACCTTAAAAATCAGAAAATATAATACTTTTACCTTTTTTCCCCTTATCGTAATTATGCAGACAAGTGTCTGTTAAATATCATAACTTTGATTAATATGTTTTGACGGATTAAAACAAATGAAAATAATTTAATCTGTATATTTAACGCACAAAGCGCTCCGTTTCTTTTGACAATCGGCTAGCGGTCCTAGTGTGACTGATTTGGATAAATTTGTTTTAAACGGAAGCTTATGACTTCTAGATGAGCCATCAATAATGAAAAAAGTTTAAACAAACGTATTTATATATATTTGAAGTGCAAGATGTTATCTTTTAACTGCTGCCCAGCGCTTGCTATTCCACCTAGTGAGTTAATTTTTTTTTTAATATAAAAGCTTACAGCTAATAGATATGTGATTTGTTACTAAACAGTTTAAAAAATAGTGTAAACCTATATATTAAAAATAAAACGCATTAAAAACTGTAAGGGTCTTCTTTCGATAATCGGCCAACAGATTGTTACTAGCTGATTTTGACAATTTTTTTTCTTTGAACGGAAGGAAAAATGCTCTAGACGCGTCAACATAACAAAAAAATTTAAAAAAAAAAGTATTTTTCTTTTTTTCTTTTTGGGCGCGCCAGCGGCATTGTGACCCAACAACAACAGAAATTAAGGAAAGGGTTAAATCAAGAGACGATTAGAAATAGAGCTTAGGAAAGATTGGAGTACAGGGATTATATCTGAAGATGGAAAGGAAAGGACAAAGGAAGAATTATACGGAGCAGGAAGATCTAGTGCCAAGATTTTGGAGTACAAAACCGAATGCTCGGAATCAAGGGCAGGGCATTCAAAGAAGATGTGGTTTGGATCGTATATGAGAGGAGAGATGGAATTATGAAGGGGTCAATCGGGAGAAGAGGACAGGGAAAAACGAAAACGTGAAGAGGGTAGAAGGGAGTGATTAATACGCAGTCTGATTAAGGAAATGATCGCGAAGCGTTGATAAGAATAGGATTGAAACCACGGCTGAGAAGAGGGAACCGACTGAATTTGAAGATAATAAGAGGCGGGATTAAAAAATAGAGAAGGATAGATGTCCGACCATAGTCGGGAATGAATAGCTGAGGAAAGAAGGAGGATGTCCGAGGTAGGAATGTTGCAGAATAGAGGACCATCGCGGGCGGCCGAACGGGCTAAAAAGTCCGCTAACTCGTTGCCCTCGATGCCAGAGTGACTAGGAACCCACAAAAGGTCAATAGTAATGGAACGGGATGATAGTAGATTGGATATGAGAAAACGAATTAAAAGAATAATAGAATTGGAGGAATGAGAAGGAGCAGAAGAAGTGGCTTGAAGAACACTTTTGGAATCAGAGACAATCAGACATTTACTGATCCCTCTTATGGATGGAATGAACGAGACTGCGCGTAAAATGGAGATGACTCCGCTGTGAAGATAGAACAGAAGGAAGGGAGCTTGAAGGACTCAGAGTGATTCAGTGAGAGGGAGGTAAACGCGCCGCCCACCCCGTTCTCGTTTTTAGAACAGTCAGTGAAGAATGTTAGATGAGAAGGAAAAAAAAGTAAAACCCACACACCTGAAAAATAAATTTGTTTCTTTCTACAATCAGCCCTTATTTGACCGATTTAGATTTCTTTTTTTTGGACCGAAGCCAATAACCGGTAGATGAGACATCAGTGTTTAAAAACTGTTCAAAAGGGTTATAATGTAAGATCAAATATTTTTTTCAAAACTTATTTGAAATCTAGGTTGCTTCCTTTTGACAATCGGTCAGCGACCCCTATTTGACCGGTTTAGAATTTTTTTCTGTTTAGACAAAATAGATGAGTCATCAATGTTTAAATGGTTCAAAAGGGTTATAATGTTTGTTTATTTAAAAATCAAAAATATTTTTTTCGAAATTATTTGAAATCGTTTCTTTAACAATCGGACATTGACTTCTATTTCACCGATTTTGATTTTTTAGGAGGGAGAACCGCATAGTCAAAAATTTTGTCCGCTGTATTTTATTTTTTTTTTACGGGTACGTTAACGAAGAGCAATAACTCGATTGTATTTTAAGATGCAGAATAAAAACTAAAAAAGAATAAAAATTAATTTAATAGATCGAAAAAAAATGAAATTATCACGCAATTTACTGGCTAATGTACGTTTGGCTTTTCCCGCTATCATCATTACCGTATGAAGAGTTGGTCTTCGTTTGTAGAAAGTAAAGTAATTTCCGTAAATGTTTGTTTATATTTTGATTTAAGAGTAATAATTCCTATTTTAGGAGATGGTAATTGTTTATTTCGCAAAATTCCGTATTGTTTACAAAAAAGTGACAGCTATGCATCGTTAAGTTCGATTACAAGTACTCGTAGTTTATAAAATTAAGTGTGAGTGGGAACGATCATTATCGGGAATTCTTCATGTAGATTACTAATAAGCAGTGCGGCTGAATATGACAATTTGATGATATCTTTAGATGGTGAATATGCTGGTCATAGTGAATTACAATGTATAAGTCAATTATATCCTATCTATTCATTTAAAGTCTGGCGAAATGGTCATCACAGTTTCATCTGTGGTCCAGGTAATGTCGTTTGCAATTTATTATTTTCCAGTAATGTTGATGCTGGACGTTTTAACGTTTTAGAATTTGCTTCGCATCAAATCACACTGTTAATATTGACACTGGATGGTGATTATTCTTTTTGCTCATAGAGCATTAAGGGGGTTTTTACTTTTGTTTTTCATCTGGCTATTGTGGGCGCTGTTAACTGTAATCACAGTACAGCATGATTACTTTTACTCTTTTGATTCTCATTAAGCATTGTGGACGCTATTAACTCAGGTGTGGCCTTAATATTGTATAATGATTCTTTATTGCACTCCGTCAGATACTGTGAACGCTATTAACTTAGGTTTGGCCATGAAATAGCTTTTTGAACAATTATCACTTCGTCGACTTTCAACGAGTTTCAGCTAGTATTTATTTATTTTACAACAATGTTGAATCGCGGTAATATGCCAATCAAAATTTTAAAAACGTAAAATACAAAAAAAAAAAATGTAATTAAAAAAACATTAACTAGTTTCAACGTAACGGTTTTTTGGTTTGATTTCATTTTCTTCCGGCCGCCAACCGTGTTTTAAAAATTGATTTCTGTGCAGTGATAATCATTTATATTCGAATGGGCATTTTAAATGTTTTTATCATTTCTCCTATATGTTCAGAGTTAATATTTATATTAGTATTCTCGAACGACATATTAATAAACGGAGTATCGGAGTGTGTTGATTTCTGTTTTCAACCACCCCTGTTAATTGTTTGTTGTTAGTATCATCAGAGTTCTGATTGTTATTAGTATTAGTGTTAGGGCATATAGCTACGTCGGGTGTATACCTTTCGTGAGGTATACTTGTTCGGGTTAACAGATAACAATACGCAACGTCAATAACCAAATCGAATTACAGAGCGCGCACGATAAGCACGACTACAAGCTGAACACAAGTTGATTGTTTTTGCAGTAATAATTACAAACTTGATTAAATATGGTAAATTTTCATTTACGCGGCACCAGTTCGTTTTTCCTCTTTACAGTTCATAGCGCTACATTTAGTTCATCTCAATAATTTACTGTTTTTAAAATATTTTAAATTTACTCGTTTTGTTATTAGTTTGGCTTGATGGCTTGATTATTTTCTTTTTAGTTATATTTTTATTTACTTGGTTTGGTGGCTGGTTTATTTTCTTTTTTATTTATTTTTAATTATATTTCTATTTACTGGCTGCCACTTTCTGCTACTCTCGTCTGACTGCTTTTATATTCTCTCATTTGAATTTACGTTCCGGTACCAGCAGATTCACCATATTAAGGTATGTAATTTTTCATATTAAATATCTCATCTTTATGTTACTCCATTTTATTAAAATATTGTCTTTCCGGTATTACTCTGTTTTCATATTCTCTCATTTGAATTTTCGTCCGTTCTAGCTGCCACTTTGCACTTGGTTCGGGTTATGGAAATTGAATTGTGCGACGCGGCGTGTAAGCCAGTCTATTTCGATTTGATGGCATATACGGAAGAAGATGCCATTAAATTTTACTTCAAACATCGAGTTCTTCTGTTTTTCAGCTTTTTACACTATTCCTTTTTATTTTTTATTCCTTTACAAAGTATCATTTTTCCGGTCTACTTCAGCGGTATTTTTTTTTATTTCTTTACGAAATATCATTTCCTGTGTAGGGTTTGCTCGGCACGTCATAGGCTACTCACAATTAATTGTAATAATTTGGAGTAGGTTCGTTATTTTTAAAATATTCTTTTTCCGGTATTTCACTTTTCGATCTATTTCTCGTATGATCGTTACATTACTTCGCTTCTTTTCACGTCCTATTCGTAATTTTAGTTCGCTCATTTTCGCTGTTATTCACATTGGGTGAACTAACAGACGAACTTGTGTTAGTTCACCCACTATGAATAACAGCGAAAATGAGCGAATTAAAATTATGACCAAAAATGAACCGGTGCCGCCTATCTGATGCTTTCTAGCAAACAGCGAAGTTAGATCGACAGTTCAGAAAAGTTTGTTAACGCGCTAGACCTATTTACTTTTAAATAGATTTCTTAATGAGGTTGTACTTTTCCTTTTCATTTTTCTTTTTTATTATAAGACGAAGGCGTTTATATATTTCACTTTATAGTTTTAAAGTTATGTTACTTAATATTAATTTATTTATTGAATTTATTTGGCATTATTTCTTCTTGTGGTTTATTTTACAAAGTTTTCACAGTAGGGGAAGTTTCACTTTTCGTAATTACGTTACTTCGCCGCGATGTTGATTTTTGATCGTAATTTTAGTTCGTTCATTTTCGCTGTTATTCATGATGTGTGTTAGTTCACACACCATGAATAACAGCGAAAATGAACGAACTAAAATTACGACCAAAAATGAACTGAATAATAGCGAAAATGAACGAACTAAAATTACGACCAAAAATGAACTGGTGCCCTGAATATAATAGTTTACCCTCGTTTTTTTCATTACGCGTGCGATCATATGTCGAGTTCATTCCATTCTAATATTTATTCTGCTTCGGAAAAGTGCTGGGGGGAAAAATTCAGCATTCGCCACCAATTAAAACCACAGGGTCTTTATAGTTTCCTAGTGAAAAATGTGCGGTGTAAAACGCGCTGATCGCTCTACTAAAGTAGAGAAGTACTTGGTTTGTTTAGTGTCCAGTCTGATGGGCTATTTACACTGTTGTTGTGTGTGTATGTGTGTGTGTGTGTACTTTTCAATGGCGCTCTTAGCGACCCGCTAATGCCAGGAAAGCACTCACAGCGCCCCTGGCTAACAAAACACAAAAAGATGAGCAAATCATCAAATTGTGATTTAACTATTACTTGATACCGACGTATTACAAATTAAACATTTTTCTTTACATGCTCAAATAGCGACGCTTTAGATTTCTATTAGTGTTAAAGGCTGTATCTTTAGCCGAGTTAAAGTATTGGCAGATTTCTTCCTTTTTCAATTTGCTTCATGGGCGCCGCCAGGATTATATTCAGAGAAGTGCATCTGCATTTACACTAGGTGGGGTAGGGGGTCAAAACAATCGACTATTTTTTTTTTACTTTCAATACCGAAAAATTGGTTACTACGCACCTTTAGAAAATCATCTCGAAATATGAGCTCTTAATATTAATAGGAAGGTACTCCTCATCAGAGTTTTCTATTTTTACCTTAATCCCATATGAAAAAATTCATATCTTGCCATTAATTGAACGTACAGCAAATCTCAATACATATTTTTATAGAAAATTGAACACTCTACAAAAGAGGTTTCTTACACTTTTCCCACTAATTAAACCATTTAAAAAATATTGAAGGTCAAAGTTTGAAAAATTGAGGAAATTTTTTTTCTTCTTAATTTCATAACTCGCTAATTAGTGAAACTCATAAAATGAGCAATATATATTTTTGGAGAGACCATTTTTGTAGATCAGTTAATTTCCTACAAAAACATGTATTGCTCATTTTATGAGTTTCACTAATTAGCGAGTTATAAAGTTAAGAAGAAAAACAATTTTTCCTCAGTTCTTCAAATTTTGACCTTTAATATCTTTTAAATGGTTAAATTAGTGAAAAAAGTGTAACTCTCTTATAGAACGGTCAATTTCCTACAAAAATGTGTGCGGAGATTTGCTGTACGTTCAATTAATGGCAAGATATGAATTTTTTCATATGGGATTAAGGTAAAAATGGAAAACTCTGATGAAGAGGACCTTCCTATTAATATTAAGAGCTCATATTTGGAGAGAATTTTCTAGAGGCGCTTAGTAACAAATTTTTCAGTATCGGAAGTAAAAAAAAGATAGTCGATTGTTTTAACCCACCCTAATCTACACACTATACTAATAACTAATAAAATATAATTAATATGTAATTATACATTTATGTTAGGTACATCAGTTAAGTTAATGGCAAATTAAAATCGTGCGGTTATTTGAATATGTTTCGCACATCGATGACATATCTTTGTGGTCGATGAATCGCATTATTGCTCGGGAAATCCCAATAAGTGGCATTGTGACGCACTCGCTTCTTCAAAAACATTTGAAAAGATCATGGATAGAAGGGGACTAAGTGTTTTTGAAACTTTAAATACGGCATATCACAAAGAAGTTGATGAAAATTGTATAAAACTTCGATCTATTGTATCAATAATTATTAATGACAAATATCCTTCAGCTCTATTTTTCCACTGTGCAAGCCATACATTCAGGCCTGGGTCTATAGGGGGCTGCAGCCCCGGGCCTCGTCTTATTAAGGGGCCCCCAAGAAGCTCTCACCTCCGACATGGATGGTTAAACGTGCAATAATAGATGTTTTCCCAAACATTTATATTGCATATAGAATATACCGATTACAAATTGTGAAACGGTAAGATCTTTTTCGATATTAAAAAGAATAAAAAATACGTACAGATCAACCATGCTAGATGATAGATTATCGGCATTATCAAGATTAGCGATCGAAACAGATTTTCTCCGTTCAGTAGATTTTAAAACGATATTATACAAGAATTTTCAGAAAAAAATACAAGAAAAAATTTCATTGTTTAAAATTATATATATATATATATGTATATGTATATGTATATATATTTTTTGTCATTGAAAATTCAACCCATTGTCTGTATGATATTTAGTTTGTTTACATTAATAATTATATGTTAATTCGTGAATTCAAAATAATATAATTAAATTAAAGAAAATTTAGTTATTCTATAAAACTGATAATTTTGTCACTTCCAAAAGGGGCCCCTAATATTTCCGTAGCCCCGGGCCTATCATACACTTAATCCGTGCCTGCATACAGTTAATCTTGTCATCAATGATCTGAACGATGTCGATGAAGCAATAAATACTGCTGCAACTACAGAGGACATCATCAATTTTCTTAGAAAGAATACATTGCGGCGAAATAAAATTCGAAATATACCACCTCTCTTTTGTGAAACACGTTGGATATCAAAGTAAGAAAGTATCAGAAAATTTTCTAAAAACTTTCCAACTATTGTACGAATTTTAGAACTTTCGCACGACGCACTGAACTTTAAAAAAAAAGGAAAACCAAAGCATGTCAGCTATACACGACTGCAACAACTGCAACATACATTGTGTGACACTGGTAGTAATTGATTCCTATTCTGCCAAACTTGAACCCCCTTTGCTGCAACCAATTACAAGAAGTAAATATGAATATAAAGCCGATACACGATCACGTAAATAAACTAACGGACATGCTTCAGTCTCACCGCGATAATGCATCCATGCAGTTTTCAGTCATTTTCGAAAAAGCTCAAAAAATCTGCGAAGAATTGAATGTTGAATTTAAGCGTCCTCGAGTAGTGGCAAGGCAGGCTCAGAAATCAAATCAACCATCTGAAAATGTAAACGAATTTTTCAGAATATCTATCTTCATCCCATATTTAGATTCTATCATTTCGTCTCTGAGAAATCGATTTTCTTTAACACACAAAAACGCATTTTCACTTATGCAGCTTCACCCAGAAAATATCAGAAAATTAAATAAATCTTCATTTTTAGATGTAGCAGAAGATATACAGAACCTTTATGGAGGTTTTCTACGTAATTTTATTGTCGAAGCCAGCACACATGGTATGAGATATTGAGGACAAATGAAGCAAGTGATGCGGCTTTAAATGAATCCATTGTTGAATATGCAGATTTGATTGCACGAGCCACCCCGTTTTACCCAGCGGTATGTGAGGTAATCAAAATTGGTTTAACTATTCCAGCAACAACATGTAGCATTGAACATACATTTAGCACGTTACGACATGTTAAAACTTGGAATCGGTCAACGATGGGAGACGCAAGGCTAAGCGGCCTGTGTATAGGAAAAGAGTAGGAGCAGGACACTGAATTTATCGACGAGGTGATAAGCAAATTTGGACAGCAATCCAGACGCCTTAAGTTTTTATTCAAACGGTGACTTTATAAAAAAAAATTCTTAATCTTTTTCTGTGTATTTTCCTTTCCAACAGGGAAATTACTTAAATCAACTTAACTTATATTTTTACTATTCAACGTCTAATTTTAATTCAAAACATTTATACCCATCGCACATCATACCACAATATTTTCACATAAGCCATAAGTAATGCAGCTAGAACGTGAGCATCAAACATTAGTTGTTTTTTTTTATTATATCATTTATAATTATTTGTTTTTTCTATCAATTACCCGGCTGTTCTTTTCCTACGACTAACCATTTCTCATTGCATCACGCAATAAACCATATTTTTATTCTGTCTTTCCATATATTCAAATTGCATTCGTCTCTTCGGTAAGTTACACTTAGTAAATGACTCATAACTTCCTCTTCAACATTATTAATTTTATTATTAATCCTCTTAGGTCTTATAAAGCACAAATTGCCATAGTTCCTAGTCCGATACATCTTTTCCCTTGTCGGTAATCTTATTTTTTCTGTTTTATACCTTAAAAGTTTACTATAATAAAAAAAAAAAAAATGTTGGCGACATTTCTTTATTATTGTCCCACCAAGTAGAATTCGTTACCAAGATTCGCACTTCTGCAATTCGGTAACAAAATTTTTAAACATATTTTCTGTAGCCTACTAATTTTCCTTAATTCCTTTTATTTTGCCCCCCCCCCGCCCTACTTTCGATTCCATATCTAATTCTAGAATCAAAACATATGTACTTAATTACTTTTTTTATTCAGTATTCATGTAATTTTTACTCAAAAATACAACCGTAATCAATTACTGCCCAACTCTGTTCCAAAGTATATTATTTTGAAATACCTTTTATCAAATAATGAATTTTTATTCAATTTTTAAATTTAATTTTAAAGTGGGTATTTCTTGACGATTTCTTCATTTTTATTTTTCACTTTGTATTCTTTCTTCCCTGATAGGATTTAGAACAAATTGAAAATTAACTTTACAAATGACTAAACCCAATTTTTGAATATTTTTATAGTTCAACCTGAGGACGTAAAATTTATTAACAAGTTCCGGATGTATGTAAAAGTTTTAATTTTTAAACGAATGATAAATAATCAAATAAATAAATAAATAACTAAATAAATAATCCAAAACACAGCAATGCGGTTCATTTTAGGAAACTTAAATCCAGCCCTACACCCAGTTTACTTGTGGAAACTGACCTTCTCAAGCTCTCAGATCGCTGGAACTTCCTAACGTTAAAATAGTTCTTGAAGCTATCGTTCTTCCCGTGCAAGATAACATAAAAAATAAATCGACCCTGCCTGTCTGAGGAATCATATAAATCAAAACCCACGATATCGCGACCAGCAGGCGAAAGAAGCAAAACCCTATGCGTCGAATTAAACATCATGTGGTCTGAAATTACACATGGAAATACATCAACAATTAAGTTTAACAATACTGTCTTAAAACACATCAACGCTGACCCATACAGAAAAGTAAAGGATTGCTAGCAAGTAGAATGGGAACAACCATTTTGTGGAGCTGAACTATACGCTGTTAAACTGCTGCTGTCAAACTAGCGAACGTCGTTCCGTCAAAACCGTACAAAAGAACTCATAATAATAGTTCGCTTAAGAGTTGAACACATCAGATTAACGTATAACTTTCCAAAACGCCAAACCGCCTCTCTGTTTAGATGGCCAGTGTCAACCGTCGGTACAAAGTAAGTAAAGTAAGTCCCATACCCTTGATAGGGCGTTGTGATTGTAAAGTTAAAATGGTACCAAGCCTAATGGATCTGATGAGAATAGCGGGACCAGTTTCTTTCTCTCGGCCGCCTTTACTTTCCCCCAGATAATTCTCTGGTATAACCAATATTCAATTTCAGATTAGGTATAAATCTGAGAGCGATTTGAATCCGGGACGAGATAACTCCCGAAATCCCATAATACCTCTGGTTTAATAGCCAAGCACCTTAACCACTAGGCTACTGTCGCAACTGTCAGTACATCACATATTAATTGTTTATCATAAATATTAAAAAGAAAGGCGGACCTATTGCAATTACAATAATTTAAATATTAATTGTGTATTAGACGATAATGCGAATAACACCTTAATTATTTAATATATTTTATGTTAACTACTGATATAATTCTGTTATCCAACTATATAGAATTACACGAAGGGCGTATGATATCAATATTAACTTAACCTTAATAAAGTTCCTATTTATAACAACCTATAGCTTACAGTGATGACATAAATGACCAAGCTGTCGAGTGTCGTTAATTAAAAAACAAGCAATAATAATAAATAATAAATAATAAAAAAAGATAATTAAATAACGGTTTATTGGAAGAATTACAAGATACAACACTCGTACACACATGCATGTTGCACGTCGTTGCTTTCTATTGTACGTCAATTTTCATATGCTGAAGACGCGCTTGTGTTATGACAAATTTCAACGATAAATTGTGCAAACAACACTATTCAGCGTTACATGACGGCGAAAATGATACCGCTACCATGGAAGTTTTCCAGAATGTAAATGAAGCAGATGATAATACGTCATCATTAGTAACTTATCGTATGTGGGTACGGTTGACGTTAACATCATTTGACCCATATAAATAGGAAAGATTATTTTAAGTGAGTTGCACGTTGGTAATATCGGTAGCGGTATTTTTTTTTTAACAATAACCGTTTTCCGAATTATAAATTTGTCTTCATCAATGTAAGTATATGTTTCAGGTTGTTTTCCTTTTGTAATTAGCCGGAGAATTTCATAATTTAAACCAAAAGTAAACATTTTTATTGCCCGAAGGAGGAATAAAAAAAAACAAAAAAAAAACATTTTTATTGATAATTTTTACCGTTTCTCAATTTCGGTGCACCTCAAAAGCCTGTTTTCCCAAGCGGGCATTTTTTTTTTCCCGACCGGAACAATTACTGTTTATTTGACCAGCAAGCTACGTTATAAGCCAGCCTTCACAGCATTATCGCAAACATTAAAAGAAGAATTTTTAGGTTTCCTTCAAATAAATCATCGGAGTGCTGACAAAATTGCTTATTAAATAGTAATGAACTGCGAGGAATTTATAGTTTGGATATTTACTTACGGAGAAGGATAGATGCTCTGCTATGGTTGGCAAAGGAGGAATAGTTCGAAAGATTACTACGAATGTACGAGATTCCTATAAATTAAAATATTGTCAAAGTTATTTGCAGTTCACGAAGTATTTTGGTGCCAAATATTCTGTCATCGCGTAAAACGAAGTGAACCAAAAAAATTATAAAGGCATCCTAAGAACATTTTTTTCGAATTTTTCACCTTTATCAATCAACGCAAATACCAGAAGTATCGAACACATTTTAAATAAATTCTTATCGACGTGTCTCGCACAGTGTTGTGCATTATTCGAATATCGTTTTTCCCTCGTCTCTTCTCCGCGGTGCCCTCTTTTTTTTTTTTTTTTTTTTTTTTTGGGAACGCCAACCAAGGGCAATGACCCATCATCAAAGAATTACGAAAACAGGATTAAATTTTGATATATAAAGAAATAGAGGAAATGAACTCCGCTAAGATTGGAACAACATCTGGTGAAGGAAAGGAAAGTATGTAGGAAGCACAAAAAGGAGTAGGTAGTTTTAGGTGGAGAAGCTTAGTGCAGAGGAGGGAACGCTGCTGTACAAGAAGAGAGCATTCAAAAAGGATATGATTTGCATCACAAACACAGTGTCATGATCCGAGGGATGAAAATTACAGTATGGGGAAGAAACAATAGAAAAACGAAAGAGAGACGAAGGAAGACAATTATGGTTGAGACGAAGACGTGTTATGGAGGAAATAACGGAACGACTGAAACCAGGGAAATCAGCAAACCAGGAACGTGATGAAGGAAGAGGTTGCAAGAGTTTGTAAAAGGAATGAGGATTGGAAAAGGAGGTAATGTGGGTATCCGACCATGATTTGAGGTGTGCTCGTTTGGATGGAGAGAGGATATTATTGGCAGGAAATTTATTGACAAATTTGCCGTTATAGGAAGCAGAGCGAGAAAACGAGTCAACTAGGTTGTTGCCTGCGATGCCGCTATGACTGGGAATCCAAAGAAGATCGATTTGAATGGAACGAACTAAGAAGAGATTTGCAATTAAGGAACGAATGGAAAGGATAATGTAGTCGCATGAAGAGGATGGAAAAGGGGAGGATATAGCCTGCAAGACGCTCATGGAGTCAGAACAAATAAGGTATTTATTATTATAGGAGGAAAGTGCAATGAACAGAACTGCACGGAGTATTGCATACGATTCTGCAGTGAAAATGGAACAGAAGGAAGGAAGTTTATAAAGTTCGTAGTGTGGAAGACAAGAAATAAGAAAGGAAGCTCCGACCCCCTCATCGCTTTTGGAACCATCCGTAAAGAGGACAGACGAAGAAGGAAATAGAGACCTCAAAGCTGCGTTGTACTCGCTTAAAACGATAGAAGGTGAATATTTAGTATGAGAAGGAAGGAAAAACAAATTAGGAGGATATAAAAAATCTATAAAGCTGAATGTAAAGAACGGGAGTTTATGATATGTGTAGATAAATGAAGAATAAGGAGCAAGGCGTCGAGAGACATGAGAAAGAATAGGAATCTTCAGGAGAGAAAACCGCCAAATGGCCAGGATGTAGGAATAAGCAGAAACTAATTTAGAAGACTTAATAGAAAGACGTTTTATGAGGAAGCGATCCCCAAGAAAGGATCTACGAATGTGTAAAGGATGAATGTTGGCTTCTGAAAGTACTGCAGGAATGGGGGAGGATTTCAGAACACCGAGGCAAAGACGAAGACATGAATTTTGGACTTTATCGAGTTTGGAAAGAAGATGTTTAGGAGCATTGCCATAAATGAAGGAACAGTAATCAAGTTTGGAACGAATAGTAGATTTATATAGAATAAGAAGAACACTGGGGTCGCCACCCCATTTGTGTGGAGAAAGAGCCTTTAATAAATTAGTTCTCTTAAGACAGGAAGTATATAGGTAGGAAATATGTTCGCGAAAGGATAAACGACTGTCTAGGAAAACGCCAAGATAGCAGAAGGACCTAACTAATGGAATAGATAAATTGTTCAAAGAGACATTAATTAAGGAAGTATTATAGGGACGAAAGGAAAAAACCATACAAACAGATTTAGAGGCTGAAATGGTTAGATGGATGTTGGATAGAGCGGATTCAAGCAAGTTCAACGAATTATTGATTTCATCTTTAGCAGAGAGGATGGAAGTTGAGGAGTAATAAATAAGAATATCATCCGCGAAAAGGAGTGTAGAGGCTGAGACGGGAAGAGAAGCTATTTCAAGCGAATAGATATTAAAAAGAGTAGGACTCAAACATGACCCTTGAGGAAGGCCACGGAATACACATCTAGAGCCAGAGAAGGAAGGAGTGGAAAGATAAATGGTTCTACTTTGAAAGAGCTGAATTATCAGGGAAGAAAGTTGAACAGGAATGACAATAGAAATCATCTTATTTTTAAGGGATGGAGGATGAACCTTATCGAAAGCCGAAACTACATCAACAAAGGCAGCGATCGTGTATTTTCTTTCGAGAAGAGCTTTATATATGTCAGAAAGAAAACGGCTGATGCAGTCAGAAGGACCAAGACCAGGACGAAAACCGAACATATTGTAGGAGACGAGATTATTATGTACCAGCCACCAAACAAGGCGCCGGTTTAGCATACTCTCGAATAGTTTTCTTAAACAAGGAGCCAAAGAAATAGGTCGAAAAGAATTTGGAATTTTCTTAGGAATTGGGATAATTATAAATGAATTCCAAATAGGAGGTGTAAGTCCTGAGAGAAGAAAAGAATTGAAAATTTCGAGGAGAATTTTGAGTGAGAAATTAGAGAGATTTTTAAGAACAAGGAAGGAAATTTTGTCAATTCCGGGAGTCGAATTGGAGGATTTTTGCAACGAAAAGAGGAGTTCATTGAAGTGGAATTCTGAAGTGAGGAAGTGAGATGAATTTGGAAGAGAAGAAGAAGGAGAACTTAATTCGTCAAAGGAAGGAACATAACTGGGAGCTAGATTGTCAATAAAGGATTCAAGTATGTCAGAAGAGATGTTATGATAAGAAGGGTGTTCGGATTTGGGAGTTTTGAAGGCTTTGGGATTCTCCAAATTTGGGAAAAAGACGTGGTCCGGGAAAAGGAAGAGCAAAATTTTTTCCAAGATTCCTTCTTGGCTTGTTTTAGGATGTATCTGGCTCTAGCGTTAGCTTTTCTATGGTCAATAAAATTTGAAAAGGAGGAACAGTGACGGAAGGTTCTAAAAGTAGCGACGCTGGCATCAAAAGCCACCTTGCAGTTATTATTCCACCATAAGGATGAAGCTGCATGACGGCGAGGTTTAGAAGGCACTGGAGGTGAT
Organism: Icerya purchasi; assembly: GCA_039619475.1. NCBI lineage: Eukaryota > Metazoa > Arthropoda > Insecta > Hemiptera > Monophlebidae > Icerya > Icerya purchasi. The sequence continues at coordinate 496,097,325 of CM077116.1, read as the reverse complement.
GAGGAAGAAAGGGCGAGTAAGATGGAATCTGTAAAGTATTTGTACTTTGAAATAGGATCTAAGTTATGATGCAAAAGGGAAAGAGAAGAGTCAACAGAACGACTAAATTGTTCCCAATTAGTTTTGGGGATACACCATTTGGAGGCATAGAGGGGCTTGAAGTAAATGGATGATGGGGGAAGACTTTTGAACGATACAATAATAGGGACATGGTCACTTCCAAAAGTACCATCAAGAGTTTTCCAGGAACAGTTAAGAGCAAGATCAGGAGAAGAAAAGGAGAGATCGACTGCGCTAAAAATGGAAGGGCTTTTGTACAAAGTAGGAGATTGATCATTAAGGAGGATAAGATTATGTCCGAGGATAATGTTTTCAAGAACCACTCCATTACTGTTTCGACTAGAACAACCCCAAAGAGGAGAATGAGCGTTCCAATCACCTCCAATAATGAAGGGGGGAGGAATACTATTAAGAAAGGAGGGAAAGGGAAAATTATTGAGATTAAAATTCGGAGGAAAGTACGTACAGACTATGTTTAATGGGCGGGGAAAAATGGAAGGAATAGAAATGTGGACTACATTCGGATCACGAGAAGATGGCACAGAAGAGAAGTGTACATTTTGAGATTGGAAATGTATATTATTTCTAATAAGGATGGCAGCACCACCGTAGCCGTCTATTCTATCAGAACGAACCACGGAGAAATCTTTAAGATGAAACGTTTCAGATTGTTTGAGCCATGATTCGGAAATTAAGGCAATGTGAATTTGATGCATATCAAGTAAACTCTCCAAGGCAAGTCTATTAGCTTTAAGGCTGCGACAATTCCACTGGAGAATGTTAAATTTGAAGGACATATTGAAAAATTAAAAAGAGGGAGAGAAACATAAAAGAAAAAGGAGAATGAGTAAGGAGAGAATTAAGATAAAACAGAGTTAAAATTTATCTAGAAGGTGAAGGAGAATATATTTGCGAGTGCAAAGGTGAAGCAAAGAATAAGGATTATTTAAGGTGAAGGTTACTGGAAAGAAAAGCGGAAAGAGAATTAGCAAAGTTTGAAGAGGAGTCAACGTTAAAGGATGATATCAAGTCCAAAATGGCTGTTGAGAGATTATTAATAGAAGGAGAAAATTCAGAAGAAGAAGAGAGGTTAGAAGGATTGTTAGAAGAATCGTTACTAGAGGATGGGTAGGGTTTGCTTAGTGCCCATCCATTTGTGGGAGAAGGAATATGATAGACAGGAAGAGAAGGAAAATGGGGAGTAGGCTTAGAAGAGAATTTAGGCGATTTTGTTTTACGGAACGTTAAAGATTTAGTTGGAGGTGAAGAATGAATAGTAGGAAAATTGTGAGTGTTATGAAGAGGAACAGAAACAGATGCGCGATTTGCATATGAAAAGGCTTGAGACACTAAGGAATTATCCTTGTGCTTTGATGCTTCTTGGAAAGATAGGTTTTCATACGCCATGATTCTTTTGATGTCCTTTTGTCTAATCCATTCAGGACATCTACGGTCATAGGAGCAGTGGTCACCTTTGCAACTACGACAAACAGGAGGATTTTGAGTATTTGTACAGTCTGATAAGGAATGCTTAGAAGAGCAGTGAGAACAGACAGAATTAGAACTACGACAGTGCCTCGCAATATGACCAAATAAGAAACACTTGGAACATTGTGTAGGAGGTCTGACGCTAGGCAGAACTTGGAAACGGAGTTTAAAAATAGTGATAAATTCTGGAAGGAAGGATTTAGTAAATTTAATTTCAACTGATCTAGTAGGTGTCTTTTTACCTTCGACGGTTTTTAAAATGCGCCTGATAGAGGAAAAGGGTATAGAAGAATCAAGCCCCTCCAGTATTTCTTCTTCAGAGATGGAAGGATCAACTCCAGAAATAACTCCCAATTTGTAAATGGAATTAACTGGGATAAAAGCTTTTAAATTATGAGAAGAAAAAAAGGATGAGTTCTGAAGGAAGGAGTTAGCAGAAAGAACTGAAGGGAAGAAAACAGATATTCGATTTCTACCTAGGGTAGTAATGTTAGAATAGGAGGAGGAGACTGTACCAAGGAGTCGGGCCACCGCCAATGGATGATAATTCCCAATGTTATTTTGTGTTGAATTATATTCTACAATTATAGAATAGGGTCCTGGATGGTCGGAGGGGTAGACCTCGGGACTACTGTGAATTTATTATTATTATTATTATTATTATTATTATTATTATTATTATTATTATTATTATTATTATTATTATTATTATTATTATCTGTGCGTTCGGTTGTTACATTCTGCGTTCATTTGTTGGTTTCAAATTATTCGTTTACATCTATTGTTTTGTTTGATTATTTTGTATCAGGTATCAAATTTGCAGTATAAATTCGTAAAATTTTATGTTTTCGATCTTATATACTTAAAAAAAAAAAAAAAAAGAAATATTTGTTTTTAAAAAATCGGAAACTTTGTCTGTAACAGTGTGCTTAATTTACTGAACTGTTCTTGTCACATAATTGTTACCTGTGATTTACAACTGTTATTATTCTGGTATGGCGTCTTTATGCAACACTTGTAATAAAGCTCTACCTGAATCAGGAGACTTCATCTCTTGCTCAGCCTGTAAAGCAAATTTGCACTTTACATGTAGTGGTGTCGCCGCCGGAACATGGAAACATTGGTCCAAAACTTTAAAGAAAAACTGGGTTTGCACTTCATGCAGATCCAGTTCTAGCTCTGCTAGCTCTGCAGATCCTGAAAACTCGTCTTCAGATCATATATTAATAACAGTCCGTAACGAGTTAGCCGCTCTTTGCATGAAAGTGGATAGTTTGCAGTCTTCGTTTAATACTGCAGAGTCTATGTTGCATGAAAAAATTGAAGGACTGCAATTTTCTCTTCATAAGACGGAAGAGAAGCTGGATGAAGCACTGCTTTCAATGAAAATACTGAAGGAAGAAAATACGCAGTTACATGAAAAAAACTCGGAGTTGCTTTTAAAATTAAATGTTCTGGAGCAACACAGTAAAAAGTCGAATTTAATTATAAGCAATATTCCGCACACAGCCAATGAATCCATTCCTGGTATACTAAATAAAATAGCAGAGGCGACTGGCACTGATTTAAGCCCTTATGATATCAGTGCTTGTCATCGTCTACGTAAAAGTGAAAAACAAAGCTTTCCCAACATTGTGGTAAAATTTACGCGTAGATCTGTGAAAAATGATCTGTTGCGCAATTGTAGAATTAAAAAACCGGCACTGGGTGATATTGGTTTTGACACGACGCCACAAATGGCAAAAAACCGCTTCTACCTGAACGAACACTTAACGAAATATAATTCGAATCTTTTATGGTCGGCCAGGGGGTTACGCGAGAAAGGATATCAATTTGTATGGGTACGTGATGCAAAAATTTTTATACGAAAATCTGAAAAATCGCCCATCATTCCCGTAATTTCACAGGAGCAACTACAATCACTATGCAAAATGTGACTAGTTCATAATACTAGTTCAGTTCATTACTTCACGTATAATACAGTATGTTTAGTTACTTCACATTTTACAAATGATGTCGATTACTTAATTAATTTAAAATTTCTGCCGTTCAACGCGTCTCGATCACCTCAAATTGTTATTCAATTTATTAATTTATACCCTATACCTATTAACTTTATCATATCGTTAAATCTTATTCGTTTTCAAAATACTTTATTATGTAACTTCTCGTTATATTTAAATTATGTCAGATTTCAGTACGCCTTATTTTACATCGGATTTATTCCTTCACTTTCTTCTTATAATTCTAACAATCCATTGTGTGCCTGGCTTAGTGTAATTATATCTTCTCTTCTCTTTAAAAAAAAAGAAAATTATATTTGTTGTTTTACATTCATGCAGCGCAATTTAGTTCAAAGTGCCATATCGAGCTTCAGTGATGGTAAACAGTATCATGTTAGTTATAGGTAGAATGAAATCTTATTTTACTTTTATAGTTACGCTTAATTTATTCTTATGCTCTTCTCTTTCATTCCAAAATGCCCGCATTCTAATTATTCCTTTTATTCTTATCAACCTTTTAACTTTTTCCGCACTTCCTGATTTTATTTGTTGCCCGCATACTATCTACAAGTCTTTATTTCCTCTTACTACTTTGTTTGGTTCCTATCTAAATTTATATTTATTTACCTTCAAATCACAATACTAAATTACTAATCTACTAAATCTATTCTCTATGTATTATGCTTACGATATTAACCTCATACGTTTACTTATATAATTACGTCTAACATTTGTTTATTTTCTAAAAGTGCGTTTTAACATACTATTGCAGAATTATCTCTTTTAAAATCGTTTATCGATCGTAATTAACTCAATGAATAAACACCATTTAACATTACTAAACCTAAACATAAGTAGTTTGAGGGCGCACTTTGATGAATTTTTAGTTTTCTTAGAGGAAATAAATCCGACATATGACATAATTGTACTAACTGAAATTTGGTTACATGATGAAGAGATAAATCGGTATAAAATATCTAATTACTCTTCCTATTTTCAATGCAGGACAAACAAACGTTCAGGAGGTGTCGGCATTTTCGTCAAAGATGATATACTTTGTGAAGAAGTAAAACTTATTATACCTACTGGAAATATTGTTAGTGTAAGACTAAAATTGGATGGAGGAAGCTTCCTTACAATAAACGGTATCTATCGCTTTTGCGATTCGAGCTATTTAAATTTTTTGGACGATCTTAAAACTATTCTCAAAGCTTCATCTCCGGCATCCGTTTTAACAGGTGATTTAAATATTAACATTCTGGATAAATCCAAGTGTTCAGATTACCTAAATATACTGTACTCAAACGGTTTTAAAAGTGTAATAAATGTCCCCACCTTTGTGTTACACAGTAAAAATTATAAATCGTGTTTGGATCACATTTTTGTAAGGGGTTTAGTAAATAACAAACTAAACGTAAATACGTTATTTGATACTTTAAATGTAATGTTTTCCGATCATTTAGCAGTTTGCACGGTGCTGGAATTACAAAACAAAATCCATTGTCCAGATTGTGAACATAATTATTACTTTGATAAATCTTTATTCAGTAACTTGTTAAAAAATATCAATGTTAACTGGCTATACAGCAAACATCCAACAATTAATGAGAAGTTCGATTGGTTTTTAAATAAGCTAAAAATGTGCTTAACGCAATCTAAACGGCTGCGTATACGGAAAAACTGTTTACGCAAAAGATCCCCATGGATCTCAGTAGATTTAATAAAGTTAACAAAAGAAAAAAATAACTTACACGAAATTTTAAAATCATCGCCAGATGACAAGACTCGTTTAGAATATAAACGTATCTCTAAGGAGGTGCATCAATTAACAAGGAAGGCTAAAAAAGATTATTATTCAGACTTATTAAATAATTGTGATGGTAATCAAAAGAAATACTGGTCTGTTGTCAAAAAAATTTTGAATAAAAAAGAGCGTGTTATAACTGAGTTGACGATAAATGGTACTAAAAAATCAGTGACTGGAAATGAGTTTGAATTTGCAACTCACTTTAACACACATTTCTCTGAGGCAGTTAGAAATTCTTTAACGAATACAAATTTTACTAGTCAATTCACCATAAGCGATTTCAATTCTGCTGAATCTTTTGGATTTGTAGAATTTTTGGAAGATGATATTCGAAACGCAATTACTTCATTGCCTAATAAAACATCTTTTGGGTTTGATGGGCTTTCGATCTTACTAATAAAAGACAATATCCCTTTCTTCGTTAAACCGTTAACTTATCTATTTAATGAATCGATAAGACTAGGTATGTTCCCTACATCGCTAAAATTAGGAATTATCACCGCTGTCTACAAATCCGGAGACAAGTCGGATGTGTCAAATTACAGACCAATATGTCTCTTGTCTACAATCTCAAAAATACTAGAAAAATGCATTAAAAATAAAATAATTTCATATTTAAATAAGATAAACTATTTTAGTAGTAATCAGTTTGGCTTTATTTCTGGAAGGGGCACCGACGACGTTTTATATCGGCATACCGCATACATAACTGAGAACTTAGAAGCCGGAAGATCAGTGGCTGCTGTCTATTTTGATCTTAAAAAAGCTTTCGATCTTGTAGACCATAAGATTTTATTGACTAAATTATACGCATGTGGTTTCCGGGGGCAGGTTTACAATTGGCTCTATTCATATTTGGTTGATAGGCCTTATATCACAAAAATTAATAGCACTTTTAGTGAATGTATAACACTAACTCATGGAGTACCGCAAGACAGCATTCTAGGCCCTATCCTATTTCTAATTTATATTAACAGTTTATGTAATTTAAAAGTTAGTGGTCGTATTTTTACTTATGCAGACGATACGGTTTTGGTAACAGCTTCTAGATATGAGAATATTTTACAAAAATTAATTCAGAATGATGTAAATATTTTATGTAATTGGTTCGAAGAAAATCGACTAATTCTAAATACAACTAAAACTAAGTTTATGATATATAATCATTTAAAAAACACCTCTGGTATTACACTAAATATTAACCTTGGACATAACACGCAAATTGAAAGAGTGTATGAAACAAAGTATTTAGGTTTAGTTTTTGATTATAAGTTAACATGGAACAGTCAGGCGATATTTTTAGCAAATAAACTGCGTAAATTAAACTACATTTTTTACTATCTTAAGCAATTTTTTACGATTGATCACTTAACCCATTTATATCGTTCCATCTATCAGCCCGTCTTAGCTTACGGCATAATGCACTGGGGAGGTGCTGCAAACTATCATTTAAAACCAATAATCCAACTGCAAAAGTCGGTTTTAACCTGCATTGGACAAAACCGAAACTCGCCCAGTACCACAAATTTGTTAAATATTTCACAGTTACATTGGGTGCAACTTATAGATTACGTTACTAAAAACAGAGATCTGTTTAACATTAATTACATTACAGGCATAACAAGAAACTCCAATACTGAAAAGTCAAAAGTACCGAACTTTATGAAATATCATTCGAGAATTCAGGCTGTATATTTAGGTCCTTTGTTACATAATACCTTACCAGTTACGTTAAAAGAAAAATTAAAAAACTACAAAAAGAGGCATAAAATTTTAACAGATTTCGCTTGTAATTGCTTAAGTTAAAATCTAATTCTGCCTTCTTCTTATTTGCAATCTTAAAATAGAAACGAAAGTATCATTGTTTACTTCAAAGTCCGTACATCCTACTTTAAAGTATGATATTTAGCTTTAAAATAAAATTAACAAATTAATGTACAACCATCTGTTTCTAGCTAAATAAAGTAAACTACTCGTCATAGAACCCTATAGGTATTATAAATTGTAACTATTGATTCACTTTCACATGCTTACGTAATAAATATCTCATTTTTCGAAGTTATAATAGACCATTACACCCAAATTGCATTCACTTTTAATATTGATCCATTAATACATAAATAAAAACACTTCACAATCTATTAGAAACTCCCCGTTATGTAACATAAACGTATTACATAACAGTTATGAAATTAAATTTAAAGTACTTTAACAGGTGTTCGCATGGATAACAGAAATTGGTATTTATATAAAAATCAAGTTGCTGGCTAATCATACTATCATTGTCTATTCTAAATTCCAATAGTTCTCCCGATTGTTTGTAAATAATAACAATAGGAAACAAATTAGCTCTGTTAGTGTGGACAGTAAAAAATTAAATTTATCGTATCTGGATCCAAATATAAATTACAAATTATTAAATTCATAAATAATATTTTTTTTTATTTATTTATTTATTTTTTTTTAATTTTTTTGGGCGCGCCAGCGGCATTGACCCAACAACAACAGAAATTAAGGAAGGGGTTAAATAAAAAGACGATTCATAAATAATAGATTCATTTCTAACAATAATTCAGTATAAGGTAAATTTTAATTAACAATATAATACATTTTTTACCACTATAAACCTAAATTGCTAACTTAATATACTTTATTATAGATGTTATTCTTATTAATTATTTTGATTGCAATCAATACATTTCCTTAAACAAAACTCTTCATTCTAATATTAAAAGTAGTTAATTATATTCCATACAATTAGGTTAAAAATAATAACGCAGATTTTTTATTTTTTATTTTTATTTTTATTTTGTCTTTTAATTTTACTTTTATTTTATTTTATTTTAAATTAAATTCTTAGTTTTATTACTATCTTTATTGCTAACACCAATATTATTATAAATAAAAAATTAACACACATGCTTATTATAACTTTATAATTATAAATATTAGTTTTATCACTTAACATTAGATTAATATTACATTACATTTATATCATCCTATCATCACTGAAAGAGGATATGAGTCATATGGGATGGGGTATATGTGTGATATTTTTTAAAGTAATCTAAATTAATAATAGTTCTTTGATAACAGTCGTGTATTATTGAGTTCGATTTATTATCTTTACAAAGCATCGTAAAACTGATAAATCTCCACGTCGATTTCGATCTCGGTACAGCGGAGTATGTACCGTTCCCCCCCAACCGTTAGAAGGAACTTACCGCAGCACGAGATGGATAATGCAGCAACAAAGCCAACGCCAGCAGGTGATAACGATCCGTTATTTATCTCCACACACACTGTCACACACAATGCTACACAACACGACCGATCGCATACTGATAACACATATAACGCGATTACTAATAACAATTCTAATCAACTTAACACTAGTACATCGGCAATAAATAACACCGCTAATAATTCTTCTTCAACAACAAACATTTCGAATAATCTAACCACTAAAACCGAAACCAAAATAGAAATAATTCCGAAACAAATTCCAGTAGCAAAAACAACATCGTTTTCAGAAAAATTAAAATCCAAAAAATACCTTCCGCCCATTGTAGAATTTGAATTCCCCTCAGAAGAGCAAGGAGTAATCTTTCCGTTTATCGAGAACACGGTCCCTCGCGATTATTTCTCGGCATTAAAGAATTTCGTAGGTGGCCCAAAAAATATCATAGCAGGATCCAAAATCAACAATAACCGTGTTTTGATTTTCCTAAAGTCAAAAACTATAGTTGAAAATTTTATGACCAATGGAGCTACAATATCAGTGAACAACACAACTATCTCTGGTCAGAGACTGAAAACCCCCGCCAGAAAAGTAGTTCTATCTAATGTATCGCCAACTATCCCAAATACGGTCCTTAAAACATATCTACAAAGCGTATTAAACCTAAAATTAGTCTCGGCCATATCATTATTACGAGTCAGCCCTAATGATACCGAGTTCGGTCATATCATAAGCTGGCGGAGACAAGCCTACGTAGAAAACACTGACTTTGTTAATGACATACCCGAATCCTTTTTAATAATACACAATGACCGCGAACACAGAATATTCACACAGATAGAAAAAACTAACACCCCTTTAGCTCATGAGAATTCTCCGAAACCCGAAGAAAAGGAGGAAATCATAACTGGGACCAAACGCCCACACCCTCCCACGCCTGACCCACCAGTTACGAACGATGAACCTATCTATCCCAATGTTAACCGAGACAGTAAAATGGACACAATGTCCTATCCAACAACAGAAAATCAGGCCGATGCTACCCCAACAGTTACAAATAATCAGGCTATTAATCCAGCATCTTCAAACGATATTAATCCTGTAACTAGTCCCAAAAAACAAAAAACCACAACAAAAGAACTCCTAAAGTCAATCGAGAGCAATGTAACCCAAAACCCGCACTACCCGCTATCCTACTCAAATCTTATAATCCTGATGGATCTAGTCCAGGGACAAAAAAATCCCATAAACATCGTTAACAGTTTCACCAGTGACATAGATGGCTTGATAAACATGCTCTCCGACAATTACCCTCTACTGGAAAACCGCGCAATGAAAACACGCTTCTCCAAGCTAATCAAAAAACTAAGCTCCTTTCCGCAACCACCTCCACAACCCTCTCCCATGTAAATAGAAATACATAAACAACTAAAACAAACAAGACTATTTCCTAAAATATATTGCCATGGCTCATAATAAAATCATAATGCAGTGGAATTGTAGAGGTTTCTACAATCAGCTCACTGAACTTAAACTATTAATAGCCTCACACGCCCCCAAAATCATATGCCTACAGGAGTCATATCTGAAAGCATCCAATAACCCGACACTTCAAAATTACTCTATAATAAGATGCGATTATGAGCAGGGCATTCGAGCAAGTGGAGGAGTTATTACCCTAGTGCGATCCGATCTACACGCAACGGCTATAAATCTTAAAACATCGCTCCAAACAATTGCTATATCAGTCAACATACCCTCTCTTTCAAACCACCCGATCACGGTATGTAACTGCTATATCCCACCTGACACACTGGTAAATCCAAACGAAATGGAAAAGCTGCTACTGCAGATTGCTCACCCCGCAATTATTGTCGGAGACTTCAATGCCCACTCTCCAGTATGGGGATCAATATCAACCAATAAACACGGAAATATCATTAACAAGTTAGTGCTGGAAAACAATTTAATTGTCATATCCCCCCCTAACTATACATATCTCAGCCCTACCCATAATACATTTTCAAAAATTGATATAGCGCTAATCTCCCCTATATTAGTACCAAAACTACAATCAACTGTACTGGAGGACCCATACTCAAGTGACCATTTTCCTGTGTTCTTACATACAACACTAGTTTCACAAGACCAGGAGGTGCTAAGCTGCCCACGTCTTTTATATAATAAAGCAGACTGGAAATTATACACATCGAAGGTCGAAATCCCAAACCAGCCATCTGTGTCTGTACAAGAAAACATTAACCGCCTACATCAGGCCATTTTCAACGCTGCTAAAGCTTCAATTCCCATGTCATCCGGTTGCCACCGAACCCGCAGAGTACCGTGGTGGTGCCCTGAAATTGAAATGGCAATACGATGTCGGAAACGGGCATTACGAAAATTCAAATCGTCTGGCCTCCCCTCCGATTTAATCATCTTCAAAAAATGTAGGGCCGAGGCACGATTAATGATACGATCTAAAAAACAAGAATCATGGCACGTCTTTATTTCTTCAATATCGACTACCACATCAAATCGTTCCTCATGGGAAAAGATAAAAGCAATTAACGGAATCAACCGTTCTAAGCCCTTTATCCATTTAAGTGACAACGGCACAACAGTATCTGACACAACACAAGTTGCAAATTTATTTGCGGAACACTTTTCTTTAACATCATCTTCCACATCATACACAAATGTATTTAGAGCTCGAAAAGCCGAAATAGAGTCATTAGAAATGTGTATCCCTCAAGATGCAACAGCTCCTTATAACTGCGATTTCACAGAAAATGAACTTAATTTCCAACTTACACATCATACGCGTAATAGTTCTCCTGGTCCCGATTCGATGCATCCGTACATGCTAAAATATTTACCATCTTCTGCAAAATCCTACTTACTCCATATATATAACCAGGTGTGGATGGCAGGCTCTATCCCGCATCAATGGAAACTAGCCCAAATTGTTCCTATCCTGAAGCCAAGCAAAGATCCTCTCCTCCTTCCTAGTTACCGGCCCATTTCTCTCCTAAATGTGATATCCAAAACAATGGAGAAAATGGTGAACAGGCGTCTAATCCATTTCCTTGAACAGAATAACCTCCTTTCCTCTACACAAGCCGGAGGGCGTAAAATGCGATCATCTACTGATCATCTATTGAGCCTACAACGGCAAATTTCAACAGCTTTCTGCCATCAACAAAGCGTACATGCAATATTTTTTGACATGGAAAAAGCCTTTGATCGAGTATGGCGGCGGGGGCTACTAATGAAGCTACTAACCGCTGGGTTAACTGGCAATATGGCCAACTATATAAAAAACTTTCTAACAGAAAGAAAGTTTCAAGTTAAAATTGGAAATATCAATTCAATAACTATGTCACTAGAGAATGGCATACCACAAGGCTCTACCCTAAGTGCAACCTTGTTTATATTCTTTATAAATGATATAATGAACTGCATTTCGCCTCCTGTCACTGCCCGGCTTTATATCGACGACTTGAACATCTCTTTATCTTCCAGTCTTCCTTCCAATGCACAAAATATCCTCCAAAAAACAATAAATAAATTACAATCCTGGTCAAATAACAACGGCCTAGTGTTCTCTCCTTCCAAAACAATATATACGGAATTCCATAAAAGACGTGCCGTCTCACCTACTATTTCCTTCACACTAGATAATAATCCTATATCCTTTCAACCTACAGTGAAATTCCTGGGACTATTGTTTGATTGCCGGCTATCCTGGCGTCCACACATATCAGGTTTAAAAAAAAAGTGTTTAAAATCCCTCGGCATTATCAAATACTTATCAAATCCTAAATATAACTTTCACCCCAAGCTTCTTCTATCAGTGTATAAATCCATCATCTTATCTAAAATCATGTACGGGTGTCCCGCCTACTCCCAAGCATGTCAGTCCTTAATAAATTCATTAGATGCAATCCATAATTCTGCCCTTCGTTCAATTCTTGGAGCTCATCGTACTACTCCTGGATCCAGTATGTGCAATTTGTTGGGGTGCCCGCCGTTGTCATACTACAGGGACTATCATAGACGATGTAATGCCCTTCGGTCCTTGACACATGCTCCTGTGGCTGCTATTAACTCCCTATGCACACCAAGTTTTTCAAACGATCCTGTGCCTGAAGTTCGTGGCTTATTAAATTCAAATAATATAAATCCAATGAACCCTATGCAAAACCTAACATTAGTTCCCCCATGGGAGTCCCCAATAATAGTATCACTCAAAAACAACTCCAGACAGCACCTAACTGACGCCATCGTAATGGCCAAAAATACAATAAATAAATACACCGACCACGTTATAGTATACACAGATGGTGCTCGGAATAACCCCTCCACAGTCATATCACCGACAGCATGTGCGTTCGTAGTATCGGATAAGGCATATTCTTTCCGCCTCAATGATGGTTGCACAGTACTAGACGCGGAAATGTACGCCATATTATATGGGCTACAATACACGTCTCTGTGTGAGCCCAACAAGAAGATATTAATAATCACAGATTCTCTGACAGCACTAGAAGCCATATCCAGCCCTAAAACAAGAAATACAATAAGCACTCAAATTCTTCGTATGATCATCGACATACAGAAGTCCGAGGGCCAGGTGACGTTTATGTGGGTCCCTGGTCACGCAGGAATACGAGGGAATGAACAAGCGAACGCAATGGCACAATCAGCACTACGAGCTCCGCAGAACAGATACTCGCCTCCCCCTTCATCCATGGCACAATTCTTTCTAGCGATAAGCAAACAAGAATGGAAGGGACAATGGACCGCCTGTCAGACTTTTCTGGCCCAGGTAAAGACAACGATCGAGCCATGGTGGCCTCCAACAAATTGTTCCCGCAGAGAATTCAGTATAATCAGCCGACTGCGGACAGGCCACACCGCAATCTCGCACGACCACCTTCTAAATGGGACATCTCCACCAACACAGTGCCCTCTCTGTATGGGAAATTTCATGCCAACCGTTCAACACTTATTAATAGAATGCACAGCATTCCTATCAACTAAGAAACTCTTAACATATAAAACACTTCCCGATATGCTATCAAACACCCAAACAGCAATAGATTCCGTCATTAATTTTCTTAACATAAACAGGATAGCTAAAACTATATAACCGCAAATCCCGTTTCGGTATGTCGTGATAGCCACAGCAGTTAAATACGGCATACTGAAGATCAGGGAATATCATATAAAAAAAAAAAAAAAAAAAAAAAAAAAAATAATAGTTCTGTTGTAAATATGGGTTAAAATAGTATGTACGCAAAATTAAATATTACTAAGTTTTTGATATATGCACTCCTTTCCTTCCCATTGCCTTCAGTTATCCCATTGCTACTGTCCTTTGTCCTCTCCATTTTTGACCGCCTGGTTATTTAGTTATAACTGTTAATTTTTCATGTTGTTGGGTCAAGGCCGCTGGCGCGCCCAGGGTAGGGAAAAAAAAAAAAAAAAAGATATATGCACTCATATACATAATCTTTAGCCCATATATGCCAGCATGTATCCCCTAGAAAATTATTCCTGTCTTACTATTGATATACTTATTGTTCGCTAGCTATTACTATTATATATGTATATCATGTTATTATTCACTTTTCTATGTTAATTATACAGGTGAACATTAAATTCATTTCTTATAAATTAATCTAATGTTTTGTATTACTATGTGTGTGTAAGTGAGAGCACATTCATAAATGAATGTGTATGTACATGTGTGAGTATGTGTGTACATATGAGAGTGTATATCCATATGTGTAGACACATTGAGTCTATATAAATATGAATGCACGTGTGTATGTCTGTGTATGTGTGTGCGTGTATTAGTATATTGTACACAGATATACATTTTTTTCGTTCGCACAGATTGTAAGCACTGGCTAGTTTTTCATTAAACTAGCCTGTGTACTGTAATGTACCCTGCTGCTCATGCATTTTGCATATAAGCAGGAGTAAAGTAAAATTTTATTTTATGTATTTCATTTTATAATTTTGATATTATGTATAAAAAATAAATTTGATTTGATTTGATTTGATTTGATTATTATCATCATCATCATTATTGTTATTGTTATTATTATTATTATTATTATCATTGGCATTATTATTATTATTATTATCATTAGCATTATTATTATTATTGCTGTTACTATGTTCACTACTATCGTTTTTAACAGGGTTATTATTGTTGTTATTGATATTATTCTTACTTCCGTTGTTATTACTATTTTTAATACTAAAATTTTCAACGGCTTTAGTGACGGTTTCATTATTATTATTATTTTTATTGTTACTATTATTGATTATATTAGTGGGAGCGTTGAGATCAGTTTGAGACAGCCGTAGATCCTTGCTAGGCAGAGACACGGTCGGTGAAAGGGGGCCGAAAGGTTTACGCTTTACGGCAGCGTCGGTTTCCATCAGGTTGAGACTTAAATTATTCTTATTGGTATTGAATTTCGTATCTTTGGAGGAGGCCGCCGGGCGGCCCCCACTGGACGAACTCATCGATCGATTAAATTAAAATAAATAAATAAATAATAATTGG
Source organism: Icerya purchasi (assembly GCA_039619475.1). Lineage (NCBI taxonomy): Eukaryota > Metazoa > Arthropoda > Insecta > Hemiptera > Monophlebidae > Icerya > Icerya purchasi. The sequence goes on along the minus strand of CM077116.1, from coordinate 496,082,143 downwards.
AAAAGGAAAAAAAAAAAAAACGACAGAATTCGAGTGTAAAATTGTCAGCTGTCGAAACGAGCAGGTGAAATACGCGCACGAAATAGTAAAATCAGAACAATCTCACCGGTTTTATCGCTACGATGATAACGAAAATGCCGAAGAAATCGAAGATGATTTTATTATCGGAGAACAATTGTTATATATTAAACAACGCGAACGAACAACCGCTTATCACTTATTAAATATCTTCACCCAGAGGACTCCTTTTTTCTGTGTGATATCAATCACGTCTTCTTTGAATGTTCCTCACTCTCTTCAGAACGTTCTCTCTTTTATTCTCGGCTTTTGGATCTTCGTCTTCCTACTCCATACAATGACTCTTATGTTCTCTCATTTCCTTCCTTGTCAGTTGTTCCTATTCTAGCTTCTTTTATTCATTCAATCTCGCACCAGATTGAAATCTAATATGTTATTCTCCTTTTGAACTATTACTTAGATTCCTTGGCTGATTGGGCTGTTGCTCTTCGTTGGCGTACCCATAAAAAAAAAAAAAAAAAAAAATAATAATTTATTGAAATAAGAATCAGAATAACAAAATTATTCGTTAATCATTATTTACAAAATGCATGATTATTATTCGTTAATCATTATTCACACTTATGAATAATGATTAAATTATTCGTTATTCGTTATTTACACGCATGAGTAATGATTAGATTATTCATTATTCGTTATTCATCAATCATGTGTTAATCATTATTTCAAATATCAGTTAATGTTATTAGCATATAAAATGTTTTTTTAATAATTTAGTATTGACGACCCCCTTTTTTTTCTTTTTTTTTATGTACTTAATTGGATGGCGCCTGTAACGAACATTATAATAAAAATTGTAGTTATTCCGAATAGGGAAAACCAAAACAAAAAAAAAAACCTTTTTATGTTAGTTTTAACTGTATATTTCACTAAATATACTTTTCACTGTTATTAGTAATCTGTAAAAAATTAAATTTGTTATATATGAAGAGCATATTTCGTATATATTTTAATTTTTATTTGAAAAATTAAGATTTACATATATTTGTTTTTTTCTATATTTTTGTGATTTTTTAAAATTGAGAACAAGAAACCTTTTAGGATCACGTTATGATGGTTATGAATCGCTAATATAAACAGGATAACTAATATAAACTAATTTTAATATTCATTTTTTTTAATAACCAATTAAATATTTTAATTAATAAAAACGTATAATATTCTAAGCAGTATAAGTAAAATACACTTAATGATTCAAAGCATTAAAAAAAGGTGCTAAATCACTTCATCTACTTTCAGACATACTTGAACGTTCTCACGTAAAGATGAAATAAATTAAATTAAGAATTTGTATAAATCAATGACCAATCAACAATTTGCGTCTTCCTTTGATAATTTTTGACTGACTGCGTTGACACGATTCAAAATACTACTCCAAAAAACAGTCATAAACGCAGTTTCAAATTTGGTTATATTTTTGAATGATCCTTTTGCTCCTAACTTCGCATTCGCATTTTTAGAACTATCAGTTGAAATTGTCTGTCGAAGCAAATTGGGCATTACGAGAATAATAGTTCTCGTGAACAACGCTTTCATGAAAAAACCTTTCCTTGCATCAAAAAACTTATCAATTAATACCAGAAAGATTTTTTTATAAAAAACTTTATCTGGAGTGTGGCACTATATGGAGCAGAGACATGGACGATTTGAAAAAGAGAAATTGATAAGCTCCATGTGTTCGAAATGCGGTATTGGCGTCGGATATTAAAGATACCTTGGACGAGTAAAAAACTACTAATGACGAAATTTTGCACAAGATAAATGAACAATGCGAAGTCCGGAATACAATCAACATGAGAAGAAATGAAATGGTTCGACATCTGATCAGACGTTCAGTATGGATAGCAACATTTATCAAACGAATGATGAACGAAAGAAAAAGTAAAGGCAAACCAAGACTTAGATATATGGATCAAGTAAAAAACAGTGAAAGTTGTCATCATAAAAGCACGTGCTTGCTCCCAAAGACGGATCTAACATGGTCATATTAATACCCACCAACAACAAGGTTAGGGAGAGAAGGAAGAAAATACTTAAATACTATTTCATGATATCAAAATTTGTCAAATAATATTCAAATAATATTGTGAATTTAGAAATTTTAGAAATTATTTTCTTGTTGATAGTTTAAATTTATCATTTAATTAATATAATAACAAAACAGAACGTAATCGTATTAAATAATATTAATTAAAAAATAAAATGTATAAAATAATATTAATTAAAAAATAAAATGTATAAAATAATATTAATTAAAAAATAAAATGTATAAAATAATATTAATTAAAAAATAAAATGTATAAAATAATATTAATTAAAAAATAAAATGTATAAAATAAAAAAAAAGTTGATTACAAAAATAATTATATACCGGTTGGGTTTGAACCAAGTTTTTCTGCAACACTTTTTTCAATAACATACCACTATGCTACATTACAGCTTTTAACTGAGTTGAATAATTACTAAATATTGAATAACGAATAATGATTAACGTATTATTGACGAATAATGACTAACCATGATTGACGGATAATGATTAATGTCGAATAACGAATAAATTAATCATTATTTATTTGTGCATTATTCAAATAATTTATTTGTTATTCGTTACTCGGTTATTCGAATAACAAATGCCCAATTCTGGTCTCATATCAGTTGGAATTGTTTTCTTATAACCACGCTATACTCTGCTTTGTATCAGAACCAGTTAACACTTTAGTTTGTTAAGTTGCATATTGAGAAATGTCACAAACGAATCATTAAGGCGACAGCAGTATTTAAATTTCATCGCAATTTGAAAGAAATTATGGACAACTCACTGGATGTTAAGAAGTCTACATATTATTTTGTGCCAGTCTAATCGTATTAATTATTTGACCTTAAAAAAAAAACGAATACTTTTGACGTAATGTTTTTATTCGGTACTTGTATTCGTTAGTAAATTCTATTAGTAGGCAGATTTTCACAAAATAATGCAATAATTTAATTGTTTAAAGTCCACCTAAAATATTTTATATCAAATGATCGGTTTATAACGGAAAGGAGTAAATGAAAATAATAGAATAGCAAAACTTCTTCGGGAAGCAGAAAACTGATGTGATTTTTGAATGATTGCTCCTCCGGTACCGAATATAAAGTGCGTGAAATTGATTTACTGTAGTACAAGTTATTTAATTTTTCGATTAAGGTAGAGTCACGGCAGTCACAAAACGCTTCCAATTGCCAGTGAATGTCCTTTTTCTACATCGCAAGGGTGAAAACATGGCCTCGATCAACTATAACTGAATCCCGATTGAACTGGCTTCATTTAATGACAGCACGACAGTTTACACGGGTCCTAAACGACACGGCATAAATGTTTTTTTGCTCAAAAATCGAGACGTTTGCAATTTCTTTATGAATTAAACGATTTCAGAAACTGTGTTCTTATTCGTATTCTCTGTACTTTTCACTTATATCTTTAAGGCAAACATCGCAGTTTTTATCCAACTTTTGTGTGTCATAAATCCACCATACAATTTCATTCCGCATTGACCTAACGTATTGGATTACTGTATCTTTGAAGTTATCTAAACTATCTTTATCCTAGTTTTATTATGTATTATTTTTGATGGTCGTATTCTTTTTTATTTTGCCGACACGTTTACCTTTGAGGTAATAATAGATTTTTGTAAGTTTTACGTAATAACAATTCGTTAGTATTTTCATAATAACGAAATTATGGATCCGAGCTGACGTCTGCTCTCGAATATGTTTTTTACTTTTACCCGATGCGTATTTATAAAAATCTGGATTGACCATAATAATCGATTTTGTAATTTTATTCGCAGACGATTTCATTGTACTAAAAAAATTCTACTGTGAAATAAATCGGTAATTCAGCGTCAGAGCAAAGGGTAAACCGGTCACTTTATACGTACAAGTATAAAAAAATATAGATACCTTTTTCGGCTCGTTATCCGCTTTCAGTGATAATTCAAATTGTACGAGTACAACAAAATATTTGCGTACCGCGGGGGGCTAATAAAAATACAAATACCTCAAAACTAATAAATATTTTTTCATAACTACAATGGAAGCGTCTTGCCCATGTGTACAGTGACAAAATCGATCTAAAATAAGTGACGACGTATCGAAATGAATCCTCCTTCGTATTTCTAAACCGGGATATCGGTTGAGCAACATATCGGACATAAAAAGAAAACGAACAAAGTATCAACGGGGACAGACAACAAAAGGAAACGGCCGAAAAGATGAAAGTGCGCTAACAAGAAAATCAATAGTTCTTTTATCTAAATGAAATATTATCGTTAAAGTTGGAAACATTAACGGAAATCCTAAACGCAAAAGAAACATTTAACTCTGTATGCAATCAAAGCAATAAATAGGTTACCCCTCCCCCAGCGAATATAGGCCATATGAAAATAAAAACTCAAGTAATGAAGTAAAAAAATTTTAAATTACCCTTCGTTTCTGATTTATAATTGCGAAAGAAAAAATTTTCCTGAAAGAGAAAAATGAACGAAAATATTCAAAATTAATATCCTGCTACTGGTTTGCAATTGGAGAAGATAAAAGCAGAGAAAAAATCAATATTATTTTTTTTTTTTTTGAAAAGCCTCTGATATTGATATTAATTTCCTTCAGTTAGTTTTAGTCAAACAGCTAGGGAAAAAGAAACTTACTGCACTGTAGGTCATTTTTTTTGGTTTTTATTTGCGAGCCTGACGCGAAAAAGAATAAACGGTCTAAGATGAGTTAACTTTTAGACAGTACTAAGTCCAGATTTCCGATTGCAAGAATCGAATTTCAGCATAGTTATTCGCTGGCCCAGTGTTTTCATCACCGGTGTCACATGCCAGCGGTGTTCTCAATCAAAGACATAAAAAGACCGAAATAAAAAAGTGAGTGGTCAGAAGCGATCGAAGGATGTTGAAGAAAAATATGACCAGCGTTTTTTTTTGTGAAAAACTAAATTAGACGAGTAAATAGTTAGGTGGTTAGAAATAAAAGAACAAGGGACAGTAGCAAGGAAACAACCGAAGAAAATGGGAAGGAAAGGATATAAATAGCGTTAGATCGAGTGAATTTGATGGGTTGCCACATGCTATTAAAAAGTCATGTGAAAATTAAGGAAACTGGTTAAATTTAGAAACGCGGGTCAGAGTTCGCCGAACATGGCAGTATATAACTTGCTAGCTGTTTGTTCAGTTGTGCGTGTTTAATAGTGCGAGAAAGAAGACACGGACAAACGCTCGGGTTGCGTTATTTAGACCACAGATCCCCTAAATCAAAATCGAAACATCATGTGGCCGTACGCAAACAGAAATTTTTACAGCTTTGCAGGAAGTTTGCGGTAATCAAAACTCGTGCGATTATGATTTGTTCAACAAATTGAAAAAGCCACCCCGGGAGACTTCCCGATTTACTCGCATTAAATAATGCCGTGACTCAACGGATCAAAGTGATGCACAAAGAACTCGTTTCAAACGGCATATTCAAAAAGTATAATATTTTTATTATTTACAGTCTGTCAATATAATCCCCGCCTACCATAACTTGTCACCAGCGCTCGGGAAGCTTTTGGATGCCGTTTAAAACATATTCTTTGTGCATCACACAACTGAACAAACACCTAGCAAAAGTTATATACCGCAGTGTTCAGCGAACTCTGTTCTACATTTCGGTACTTTTTTGAGATTTTTATCGAGCACCTAGAGAGCGCAGCAGCACTGTGTGCATTATTTTTGAGATGGTTCTCGTATTTACGAATAAATGCAAACAGGAGTGGAATTCTGAGGGAATATCAAATGAAACTTTCCTAAGATTTATTAAACCAACCCGCGACCGCTGGTAGTCTATTACACCAATAGGGAATACTCAGTACTAAATCGTCTCCAGACGAGACATACCACTGCGTTACATAATTATTTTATACTACCAGTTACCCACCAATAAGCTGTTCCGTAGTCAGGTTACCTGCTGAACCAACTGTGACATATCTGAGTTATGAACGCGAGAAATTCGCGTCGTACCGAACAACATACAACACGGAGGCTCCTGAACATGAAATTCTTTCCAACACTCCTAGGACCATAATTAAAATTTTGGTCTCAAAGAAACCAGCCTATATTTGTACGTGTAAACTTTAAATAATTTTCTATATTTTGTAGCAGCCTAAGCAGTAGAATTTTATATATATATATATACATATATACATATATACATATTATCATATATACATATATACATAACACACACATATATATATAAAAATTCGGCCATTTTGGCCTCGCAAAGGACTGTGCGCTTTGACTTTTCTTGCTTACATTTCTGTTTTTTTCTCTTCTATACTTTGTATAAAATGATCAAAATTTACAACGTAATTCTAAATCGATCCATATGAATATAAGTTTTGCACAAACAGACGTAAAAAAAAACAAAAAAAGAATGAGACGAATGTGTAACCTCCTTCTTTTTGGAAGTCGGTAAAAATTAAAATATTACAAACGTTACATAAAATTAGGACATTTTTTCTAATGGGAGCCGGCCAAAGAATTATTTTGTAATTCATATATATATGTATGTGTATATAAGAAAAAGTAAATTAAAATTAAAATAATTTATAAATATTTAAGATTTCGGAACTTCATTGTATTTACATGTTCTTTAGCTGACTACAGGGGATGGACATGTCAAATCAATGACGCGAAATCGTCGTTGTTGAAATTGTCGTCCGCACGAATGTTCAAATAAAAAAAAGAAAAAAAACTTTTTAAAAATAGCCTTTTATTTATGCACTAAAAAGTACAACTTTATTAGCGTGCGACTATCAGATACGCATCTTAACATTAAAATTTGAAACTAGAAAATATTCTGAAAAATAAAAGTGGGGGCCGCAGTTACAAAAACTTTTTCGGTGTGTGTGTGTGTGGTATTGTGATGCATAACAATGGAACAACATATTAATGGTGATTGTAGTTTTGACATAGGATGTATTATAATATTAATATTTAATTATTAATCTGCGGCCGCCGCTTTTATTTTTCAGAATATTTTCTAGTTTCAGATTTTAATGTTAAGATGCGTATCTGGTAGTTGCACACTAATAAAGTTGTACTTTTTAGTGCATAAATAAAAGCCTCTTTTTAAAAATTTTTTTTTATTTTTTTTATTTTTTAGTCTAGACTTTTTACTACGTATTTTAATAAAAAATAATAATTTATGGTAAAAATAAATTTAACAATGAGTCTAAATAATAAATACGGTGAAAAAATAATAAATTTAGAATTGTATTTTATTTTGTTTTATTTTATTCAATATCTTGATTATAGGACATTTACAGAAATTTGTGTTACATTTTAGGATCGCATTCTTTCATTGTCTTTTGTTTTTCATACATTACATACGGAATCCTCAGCACATGAAACACAATGTTTGACTAATATCAATGTTTTCCATTGATATATCACATGACCGAAAAAAAAAATATTTTTTTGAAGCTTTCGAGCTTTAGGCGTTCTAAGAGTCCGGTTTTAAAGTTGGAAAACCAAATGTACCAAAGTAAAGAAATACACAAGGATGCGCATTTTTTATCCTTGTTCAAAATTTTTAGCTATAAAGCTGAGCCACAAGCGGGGGGGTTACACATAATTTTTTGTGCTTTTTAAACTTTTAGTAAACTTCCAATGTTTCGCTAAGAAAATGAAATACGAGTTTGCTCCCAACAACAAATAGCGCTCTCTTTCCAACAGTATATCATATTCCCGGGAAAAAAAAATATTTTTTTCCAAAAGTTTGAGCTTTCGAAGCTCCGAGAGGCTAATTTTAAAGTTGGAAACCTAGATGTTCCAAAACAAAGAAATATACGTGCATGTGCATAATTTCAACCTTGTTTAAAATTTTTGACTATAAGACTCGCGCCGTAAAGAGGCTACATATTAGATCTTACGCTTTTTTGAATTTTTCGTTAACCTTGAAAGTTTCATTAGAGGTATACAATATGGTCTTGTTCTCGACAAATAGCGATCTTTCCAACGATATATCACATGCCCGAGAAAAAAAATATCTTTTTCCAAAATTTCGAGCTTTCGCCACCCCGAGGGTCTAATTTTGAAGTTGGAAACCCGGATGTTACATATTATTGTATTGCCATCTATAACAAGCATTTCTGCACAAAAGGACACTTTTTTTAATTCATCGGGAAGTAGGTGAAAAATCGTTCGCAAGATTCCCCACAGACAGACAGAATATCAGACAGACTGACAAAGCAAGTTAAATATAAAAGGCTATAAAAATATGGTACCTTTCGAATTTACATATTAAGCTGTTCTAGAGTTATTGTATTTTATTTGATTTTTTCTGAGTTTTCATCGTATTCGCATTTATGTAGGTTTTACACATGTATGGAATTTGGGAAAATAAAAAAAAATCGAGAACTGTTCATCTTTGTTCGGGATATTCATTAAAATACCACAGACTATTGAATCGGCTACAGATGTTGGCGCTTTACTTATTCCTCTTTTTATACTGCGAAGTTACTCACAAAGCACAGAAGTGTTAATTGATCTAGAAGAAAGTTTGAAAATTAATATTTTTCGTTAAACTATAATAATAGGGCAGTGTTAAATTAGTATAAAAAGGTTTTCAACACATTCACTGTCGGTGGAAGACGAGTTATGCGACAGCAATAATTGAAGATAAATGTCGTCCATCAAAAATATTTAAATATTTATCGTATATTCGATAATATTTATTGACAGGCTGAAGGAAAATTTAATTTGAATGTAGAAAAGAGGTTTTTATCGAATATACGCGATGTATACAGAAGCTTTTTTAGATCGACACAGCAGACGAAGATTTAACTCGGTTTAAAAATTAAAATTTTGCAAATTCAACAAAGACAAAAACTATGTAAATTCTACGCAAAAAAAAACAAAAAAAACAAAACAAAAACGATTAAATATTTAGTTATAGCCAGAAAAATAGAGAGATGCTAATTCGATGGTATCGCTGGAAATAAAGTAAATGATGGGGTAACGCTTGCAAAAGACGAATTTAAAAACAGAACAAAAGAATTCAAGGGAGGACCGTATTCTAGCCGTTCCAAGTTGAAAAATTTGAATGCAAAAGTCACAAACACGCACACAGGAAAACAAGACTAACGATAACAACGCAATAACACAAGGAAACTGAAATTTTTCAAAGGTAAACGCGGTCTTGCAGCGGTTGCGCGCTGATATCGAAAAAAACGAGGTAAGTATTGTTTTTTCAAAAATTCAACGGATAAGCCCGCCTTTTATAGTATTTTGCCAATTCTCCACTCTTCGTTAATCATCTTTTCATTATAGTCTTTTACATTTTGCCGGAAATATTTTTCGGTGGATATCGTAATAACTCGAATTCTTAAGAAATTTTTAATCTTTCTTTTTTTTTTATAAGGTTGAAAAACATCATTCACCTCCTTTCACAGCTACAAAATAGAATTCCGGAAATACCTTTTACCCTTTTTTTTTTTCTTATTCATCGATGTTTGTACAATACGCCATTGCCTTTCAATGACCGATATTTTTAAAATTAACACATTCTTCCAACAAATTTTTCAATTTTAAAAGCTTTCGCGCTACACTGATTTTTAACAATTTTTTTTAAAAAGCGCTTCGACATTTCATCACTACATGGAAAACAGATGATCAAACTACAATACTATAATCGCCGTAACCGCATATTATATATTAATTAATAAAAACATTACGTTTTATAAACGGTTTTTTTTTGGGGGGGGGGTCGTCTGCAAGGACATTGGCTCAAGAACAAAGGAAAAAAGACTCAAGAGACTCAGATCTTTACATGATCAGAGATAGACGACAAAAAGGAATCAAGAGCCTGAACAACAGAACGAGAAGGAAGGGAGGGAATGAACGAAGCACTGTATGGAGTGGGAATATGTAAAAGGGAGGAGTAGAAAGCAGCTTGATCAGTTACTAGAGATGAACACCCGAACATTATGTGATCGGGATCATGCACAAATTGGATATTGGAGGGGTGCAATGAACAAAAAAGAGACGGCACAAGTGAATAACGGAAAAGCGAGGAAGGAAGCAAACTGTGCCCAAAGCGCAGGCGGTAAATCGCAGAGATGTTGGAGCGAAGCATGGAAGGAAAGTCAAAAAACCAGGGGAAACGAGGAAAGAAAGGCCGAATAGACAAGAAAAAGGAATCCGGGTTGGAGAAAGAGGAGACGTAAGAGTCAAACCATAGATTGGGATATTTTTTCTTTTTTCTTTGACATAATTATAACACTTCTTCCGGTAATTCTTTAAATAATATTTTAAAAATTACGAAAAATACTTCTCTGCATTTAGTATTTTATAATTTTTAAACTATCATTTAAAGGGATCAATATTGATTAAATTCGTGTAAAGTTATGCCGTGCTAGTGTATCGCGTAATGGGAATGCACTATAAAGTAGTTAACGAGCAATACAGTCCCATTATTATCTTGCATGGGCTATTTTACAGGCGTTACGTGTTAACGTAAACATTCCCGTTTTTGTAAGAACTATAGAGGACAGATTCAGATATTAACCAAGCATGCAAACTCGTAAGCGCTTAAAATGTATAATTCTTCGCATCTCTGCTTTTAAATCATTTTTAACACTAGTCGCGTAATATTACATCACTAGAAAAAAGAGAAAAATCGTTTTCACTTTTGTACACTTTTTTTTTTACTTTTTTAATTAAATTTTATGGACATTAACACTTAAACTCACCTCACATTGTCGGACTAATATTTTGCGGAAAAATTTCACTCCGAGTCTTTTAGTTATTCAGTATTTGTCGCAATACGTATTTTTAAAAATTACGAAATATGTTATTCTCGTGGATAAAACGAGCTCCGGCTCCTCGAAATTATATAATTTTTAAATTACGTTTTTTGGTAATAGACGCACAATTTGTTTGTTAGGAATTTACATTAAAAATTTATTTAATTTCGGCGTCATAGCGCCATAACCGTGATTTACAATTTAAATACGAAAAAAACAATTAATATTATGTTTATACATTTAAATAAAAATCGATATAATAATTATCAATAATCTAAAATAATTAATTTTAGAAAATTTTAAACATTTTAAAAACGATTGGTGATAAATTATACATTACACGTAAATAGCGAGTTATTATAGTTCACATTAATTGGTGTCTTTAAATTTTTGAATATAATATCATTCAAAGTGTTATTATTGTAAAGTACTTTTATAATAGTTAAATTAGTATTAATGTTGTATGTTAATTTGTGATTGTTTAAATATGGTTAACTAGTGCAGATTTTTAACTTTGCCTCGGATTACACAGAGAATAAAGAGGGGCTGATCCATACAATTATGACAATAAAACCATATCTAAATGGGAAAAGCATAAAAAATAGGTGTACGCGTATTATTAATAGGCTGTTAACTTCCCTAGAAGACTATTCAACCGACGAACAGAGTGAACTAAACTCGGACTAAAAGTCCATGTTACCTACACCTTGATAAAAGATTTATACGACCGCAATGATGAATAAGAGTAATATAATACAATGGAATTGCCGAAGCTACCGAAGAAACAGCGATGAGTTAGAGCAAATGATTAATACACTAAATCCTGCCATTATTTGCCTACAAGAAACCCGTCTAAGACCATCAGATTACATATCGATCAAAGAGTGGTGTGCATGTGATAAGCGGTTGTTCATTCGCGTTGTTTATTAGATAACAATTGTTCTCCGGTAACGTCGTCTTCGATTTCTTCGGCATTGTTCGATATCATCGTAGCTGATAAAACCGGTGAGATTGTTCCGATTTAACTATTCTAGTGTATTTCTCTTATCTGTGCTGTAAATTAACTTTGTCGCTTCGCTAATTTAAGTTAACTTGTAGCGTTGTTTTTATTTCATTTATTTCGTCTTCGTCTTCTTGACGATTTAATTTTTCGTCATTTTTGTTTCTAGTTTTTATTTATTTACTTTTTAGTTGGTTAGATGAGCGCAGCCAAGGGGGGCCGCTCTGCGGCCTCCTCCCCAAGTCCTGCTAAAGCTATTAAACCGCCGACCAATTTGTCTATTAATATGGACGTAGACAGTAATTCAAAACGTAAATCTGTTGATCCTCTTTCGCCCATTTCCTCTGTTCTACCAAAAGAGATTAAACTCTCTGAGGCTGAACCTAGTACATCCCCTGTTTCCCATGTTGTCGATCATCTCAGCCACAACATTGTTAATAATAACACTAAGATCAATTCAAATAATTCATCTACTAACAACATTATTAATAATAATAGTAATAACATTAATAGCAACAATAACGACAACAACAACAATAATAGTAACATTAACAATAGTGATAATAATAATAATAATAATAATAATAATAGTGCTAGTAATAATAGTTGCATTACCGCCGTTTCCAATACTTGTTTCGTAAATGATCATCCGGGACCTTTCATTGTTTTTGTCGAAAATTTAGATGACGATAAGAACATAGGCAATAATCACCCTTCGGCTCTTGCAAGATTATTAAATTCTGTTTCTTCGTCATTTCTTAGTGTTTCTCCTCAAGGAAAGGACCGCATTTCAGTCACCTTCCCTTCTGCTTCCACTGCAAATTCCTTTTTATCTAATTCTGACTTCTTTCTCAGTAAAAATATTAAAGCTTACATTCCCAATAGCGCCTTATTCAGAATGGGAATTATTTCAGGGGTTCATCCTTCGTTTTCTGAAGACGATATTACGGAGGGGATTGAATCGTCTATTCCCATAGCGTCCATTCGTCGTATCTATCGTTCCTCCGAGGGTACTAAAATTCCGACTAGATCCGTAGAAATTAAATTCCACAAATCCGTTCTTCCAGATTTTGTTTCCATTTACAGACTCCGCTTTCCTGTTTCGCCTAGCGTACGACTACCTACACAGTGTTCGAAATGTTTCCTTTTTGGGCATATTTCCAAACACTGTCGTAGCTCTTCGAATATATGCCCTCACTGTGCCTCCAAACATCCTTTATCAGACTGCAGTAATCTTCAAGAGCCCCCTCTTTGCCGGAATTGTAAAGGCTCTCATTGTGCTTATAATCGTACGTGCCCGGAATGGGTGAAACAAAAGGAAATTAAGCGCATTATGGCATTCGAAAACATCTCTTTCCATGAGGCTTCTAATTTTAAAAATAGTAATTTAGTTTCCCAGGCTTTCTCATATGCCGACCGTGCTTCGTTGCCTGCTTCCTGTCCTAATGTATCTTCTAAGTCCTCTCATACAGTTCCTAAATCTATTCCGCGGCCCAAATCCCCAACTTTTCATAAACGTCCTAATTTTAAATCTTATACTAAACCTTCCCCACAGTTTCCTGCCCTTCCTTCTAACCGCCTTCCGTCGCCCTCTAATGGTTGGGCTTTTAATAGTTCTTCTTCTACTAGTAATTCCACCTCCATTAATAGTAATTCCTTAGTTCATGACGCTTCCAGTTCTAGTTCCGCTTCTACTTCCAAAGTTCCTTCATCTACTGTTCTTCCTACAGCAAATTTTATAGCTGAAGCGATTTTAGATCTTCTTGCGTCCAATAACATTGATTCTTCTCCTTCCCTTGTTGACTCCCTACCACTCTTTTTATCTAACTACATTCGCCTTAATTAGTCTTTCTTCTCACTTTTGTTATAAAGTGAAAGTGAATGCAACCGGGGCTAGCCTTTTCTTTCCCATTTCGTTTTTTCTCTGCTTTTTCTGTCTTTATTTCTTTCCATTTTCTGTTTTCTCCCTATTCTCTTTTTAAGATCACTATTATTATTACTATCAATATTTCCTTTCATATTAATTTCCTCCTTTTCCAGATTTTAAGACTCCTGAATGTATTGCCCAGAGGCGGACAAGCAGCAGTTGCTTTTTTCACATTTCAATGTACTGACGCTGCTGTGACTAAAATCACTGCCGGGCTCAGATATATTGGTTTTATTCGTATCATGATGCATTGTACTCTTGTCTTTTGCCGGATTTTAAGATACTTGGGTGTAATGCCCAGAGGCAGACATGTAGTAATTTATTTTTTCACATTTCAATGTACTGACGCTGCTGTGACTAAAATCACTGCCGGGCTCAGATATATTGGTTTTATTTGTGTCGTTCTGCATTGTACTCTTGTCTTAATATTTTTGAGACCGCAGCACTTTGACACTGTTTTACGCTATTGCAATTTACATTATATTCTCGAAAAGTTAAGACAATTATCGAGAATCATAGCGACTACGAATTTCGCTCTGTTATGCAACTTAGCTGCAATGGGCTCCGAATCATTTTGTCCGTTGCCTCTAAAATCCTGTTCCTTACTTTTCATTTTCTCTTTTATTTATTCCAGTCTAGCATCCATCGCCGTCCTTTTTTCATCAACAGTCTATTTTTGTTTAATTGTTTTTATTTGTTCCTTCCCTTTTCTTATTAACTTTCCTCTCATCTTGCTAGCCCCAATTTTCCTCCACCCATTCAAGTTTCTTTCCTTCTGTCTTTCTTTTTTATATTGTAATTATTATTTTTTTTTCTACTCTACCTTGCTGTTTTTCTTCTGGCACTCTCTTTGCCTCTCTTCCTCTTCCTCCCCCTCTATATTTTTGTTTTCTTTTTATTTCTTTTTCCTTTCCCTACTCAAGTCTTTTCCTTTTATAATTTACTATGCCGGGTACTTTTAATATTTTACAGTGGAACTGTCGCAGCCTTAGAGCCAACAAAAATGCATTAGAGGGTCTGTTAGACATTCATAGTATTAACGTTGCTCTCATTTCGGAAACGTGGCTACGGTCGGATATGAATATTAATTTTCGTGGGTATAAGATAATCAGATGCGATCGTGACGATGGTTATGGTGGATCTGCTATTCTTATTAGGAACGGCATTCTATTTAAATCTCATGATGTTTCCTTTAATTCCCCTTCTAGTCCTAATCAGCCTAATATTGTACACATTTCCATTCCTTCCAATGCAGCTCGTCCGCTTAATATTATTTCTATTTATGTTCCCCCTAGTTGCGACCTTCGTCACTTCCCTCTCGTTTCTTTCCTCAGGTCTATCCCGCATCCGTTCATCATTGGGGGTGACTGGAATGCTCGGTCGCCCTCATGGGGCTGCTCAAACCATAACAACAACGGTACTGCTCTTGAAAATCTTGTTCTTTCTAATGATTTAGTCCTTCTTAATGATCTCTCTCCTACCTATTACAAGAGCGCATCTAGTTATAGTACTCTCGATTTAACTTTCTCATCTCCTTCTATTGGTTTTGATTACAATTGGTCAACTCTCATGGGCTCCTATGGTAGTGATCATATTCCTATTCTAATTACTCCCCAGAATCCTCCTTCTTCCCCTTGCTTTAAACCTCTCAATTACCTTCGATGGAACTTATCGAAAACTAATTGGGCTCTGTTCCACTCCTTAGTTGATTCTATGCTTCCTAAACTTCTAGATGGCTCTGATCCTGTACTCCATTACCATCTATTCCTAAATTCGATTACAAATGCTCTATCGCTGTCTTCTCCTTCCCGTAAACCGTCATCGTCAGGCCATCGTGGATCAGCATCGTCCCTCTGGTGGAACGAAGAATGCAATGCCGCTTTCGATCATAGTCGCGCTACATTTAGAATTTTCCGATCAAATCCTACACGCGAAAACTTTCTTGCCCACAAAAGGGCCAATGCAAGGGCTAGGTTTATTCTAAAATCGTCTAAGAAATCCTCTTGGAAAAATTTCTGTTCATCTTTTTCGAGAACTACTCCTCTCAAGCATATCTGGAAAATGGCCAGAGCTTTCAAATTCCCTTCTTCTGAACGTCCTTCTATCCATACTATTTCCTCCGACAGTTTGTCTTCTTTTCTTGATGCTGTTGCTCCTGCTTATGTTCCTAACGTTGATGAATCCTGCCCGTTTCCTGTTATGGAAAACCCTAATTCTCATTCTCTTTCCTCTGCGTTTAATATTAATGAATTAAAATCCATTCTCAAAAAATCTTCCAGCCCCACTCCAGGTCGTGATGGTATTCCCTTCTTTGTCCTAAAAAAGTTATCCGATCTTGCTCTCCGAACCCTTCTTTGTATATTCAACTCCTTTTTGTCCAGAGGAGTCACACCTCCTGACTGGAACACCTTTATTATCATTCCTATCCCTAAGAAAAACTCCTCTCTTCGTCCGATCTCCCTAGCATCGTGTCTCAGAAAACTGTTTGAGGGCATGCTTAACAAGCGCCTGGTCTGGTGGCTCGAACACAATAATGTTTTTCCTTCTAATATGTTTGGTTTCCGTCCAGGCTTAGGTCCTGCTGACTGCGTCAGTCTGTTTGTTTCCTATATCTATAAATCTTTCATCGATAAACAGTACACTCTAGCTACTTTTATCGATGTTTCCAGTGCTTTTGATAATGTCCATCTCCCTACTCTTCGAGATAGAATGATAGCAATTAACATCCCGACGTATTTTTGTTCCCTCATTGTTAACTTGATGTTAAATCGTACTATTCTCCTGTCTTCTTCTTCGTTCGAGGTTACAAGAGTTGTTTCACGTGGTCTTCCACAAGGATCCTGCCTTAGTCCTACTCTTTTTAATATTTATACTATTTCTGTTGCTTCTCTTTCTATGAATTCCTCTTCCTTATTTTTTGCCGATGACATTCTTCTCTTTTCCTCATCCCGTGATATCGTAGATGCTAACGAAAGTGTTAATTCGTCTCTAGCTACTTTGGAACAATCTCTTTCCTCTTTGAACCTTTCTATTTCCCCTTTAAAATCCTCTTGTATTGTCTTTTCTCTTCGTCCTTTTAATCCCGCTTTAGTCTCTGTATCCTTAAACTCCAATCTTATCCCTCGTAGGGAATGCTTCTGCTATCTCGGTGTATTTCTCAATAGTCGTCTCTCCTTTTATGAACATATTAATTTCCTTTCCTCTTCTGCCCTTAAAAGACTAAACTTACTGAAAGCTCTTTCTCCAACAAAATGGGGAGGCGATCCCTTTCTCCTTATTTCCTTGTACAATTCGATTATCCGTTCCAAATTCGACTACTGTTCCTTTATCTATGGCTCTGCCTCAAAATCACTTCTTTCCAAGCTGGATATAATTCAAAATTCTTGTATTCGTCTTTGCCTTGGTGTTCTTAGATCTTCTCGAGTACCAGCAGTTCTCGCTGAGTCTAACTCGCCTCCCCTTTTCATTCGCAGATCCTATTTAGGTTATCGTTTCTTGTGTAAACGCTTACCGTTATCATCCTCCAAACTTATTCCTTCGTATCTTTCTATTCTGCAAAACTGGCGTTTTACTCCCAAGAAAATTCCTATTCTAGCCCACATTGCTTTGCGGCTGAATTCCTTTTTATCCTGCACAATTTCTTATAACAATCTCCCTTACTTTTCTTTCAATTTTGCAGATCTCTCCAATCCTCCCAATGTATTCTACTTTCCTTTTTCCTCCAAATCCCTTTCCTATCCAACAGTTATACAGGAATTCCATAGTTATATCGAATCCCGTTTTCCTTCCCATATTGCTATTTTTACGGATGGTTCGAAGGGGCCTAATGGAGTTGGAGCTTCTTTCATCATTCCGAGCATTAATTTCTCTGAATCTTTTCGTCTCCCTTCCTTTTGTACTATCTTTACGGCCGAGTTAACGGCCATTTTACGTGCCATAATCCATATTTCCTCACATCGTTCTTCTTCTAAATTTTTAATTATCTCTGACTCCATGTGTGCTCTTAAAGCTATTTCCTCTCATTTCCCCTCTCACTCCTCTGACCTTTTCATCCTCCGTATTCGCTCTCTCATTCACACTCTCTTCTCACTTCACGCTATCCGCATTGAAATGCTCTGGGTCCCCAGTCATATGGGGATAGAGGGTAACGAAATGGCTGATTCTTTGGCTCAGATTGCTGTATCCTCCCGCTTTTTTTTCTCTAAAATTCCCGTTTCGAATTTACTCCCATTGTGCAAAAAGTTTCATGTTAGATTTTGGTCAGATTTTTACGTTTCCTCCTTTTCTAATCATTCTTCCTTTTATTTTTCCGTCCAACCTAATCTTCCCACGCGGCCTTGGTTTTACGATTTTCCTTCGCTTCACCGCTCCGTTATTGTTCCTATTATCCGTTTACGTCTGAATCATACTCTTCTTCCTTCCTCACGCTTTCGTTTTCATCTCGCTCTTTCCCCTTATTGCCCTCTTCATCCTGACGACGTAGCCGTCTGTGATCCTGACCATATCCTCTTTGAATGTCCATCCCTCGTGAACGAACGTACCTCTTTGTATTCCAATCTGCTGTCACTCAAACTCCCTACTCCTTATTGTGCCTCGTATATCTTATCGTTTCCGTCGATCTCAGTTGTTCCTATCCTCAGTTCCTTTATCTTATCAATAGCTGACCGAATCTACATTTAACTGATCCTTCTCCTTCCTTTCGTTTCTGGGCGAAGATCCTTTGTTGATATGCCCAAAGGGGGGTTAAAAAAAAAAAAAAAAAAAAGATTACAACATCTTTCGACATGATCACACTCTCAATAACAGAGCGAGTGGCGATGTAGCCACTTTGGTACACATGAACTACCCAGTGAAGAAAATAACAATATCGTCATCTTTTCAAGTAGTGACCGTGTCAGTTAAGATCCCCTCTTTGTCATCTGTTGAAATTGTAGTATGCAATTGTTATTTACCACCCAATAGCAATGTGTCAAAAACACAGTTTGACTCTCTTATAGAGCAGTTAGGACACCAACATATAATACTAGGCGACTTCAACGCTCACTGCCCAGCATAGGGATCAGCATCAGAAAACCGACATGGATCAGTAATATCAAAAAGTATGTTAGATAAGGACCTAGTATTACTTCCACCAAACGCGCCAACCCATTTCAATTTTACTTATAACACCTTTTCAACACTAGATCTATTTTTCTGTTCCAGTGTACTCGCCCCAAAATTTAATGTAACAGTATCTGAAGACTTATGTTCTAGTGACCATTATCCAATAATAATAAATTTCCAAAAACAAGTGTATAAAAATAACGAGGAGAGGGAGTTAAAATTTCAATATCACAAAGCAGACTGGGTAACCTATTCATCAAAAATAATAGTTCCCACCCAGATTCCCACATTTTTAGAATCCAAGATAGATACACTGATAAAAATAATCCTAGAAGCTGCCGAGACAACAATTCCAAAAGCAACTTCAAAGAAATCTAAGCTTAGGTTACCGTGGTGGTGTAAAGAGATCAGAGTTGCTATAGTGCAGAGGAAACAAGCTCTGAGAAAATATAAAATAACCAGACTTCAAGAACACCTAATTGAGTTTAAAAAATATCGTGCAGCTGCAAGAGACCTGATTCGAGCCAGAAAGCAGGAAGTATGGCAAAAATTGGTAGAGTCTATAACGCAAACGACAAATAATCACTATATGTGGAAGAAAATCAAATCTATAAATGGAACGCCAAATACCCTTAAAAATCCAACAATAAATGATAATGGAACATTAATTACCGATCACCAGCAAGTGGCCAATCAGTTTGCGAAGTTCTTCTCCACAGAATCATCTATGGACAAATATACGAAAGAGTTTCAGGAACTAAAAGCGCATATAGAACAAAATAAGGTGGAATTCAAAACCGATGGCGATGAACCTTTCAACCGCCCGTTCACTTATGATGAACTCGAATTCCAACTTCAATTTCATACAAAAAATAGTGCACCTGGCATAGATCAAATCCACCCCTATATGATCAAATACGCGTCGCAGTCCGCTAAAGAATTACTATTAGAAATATACAATCAAATATGGGATACCGGTGATATACCAAAGAATTGGAAGGTTGCTATGATTGTCCCAGTCTTAAAACCTAATAAGGATCCGTGTTCGACACAGGGTTACAGACCAATTTCCATAATAATAACGTTATCCAAAATACTAGAAAAAATGGTCAACAGACGCCTCCTATATTTCTTAGAATCTAACTCCATCCTATCGCCTATGCAAGCTGGAGGACGCAGGTCGAAGTCAACTATCAACCATTTGATAGGTTTACAAAGACAAATTGTATCAGCCTTTCATCGCCGATCTCACTTGTACTCAGTGTTCTTCGATATAGAGAAGGCATTCGACCGTGTTCCGAGGTTTTTATTGCTTCAGAAATTAAAAACGGTCGGAGTGGACGGTAAGCTGGGGCGATACATTCAAAGCTTTCTAACCGAACGATTAATACAAATAAGAATCGGTTCAGCAATCTCAGAACCCATCTCTATTGAGAATGGAATTCCGCAGGGCTCTGCTTTAAGTGCAACCCTATTTATATTATATATTAATGACATCGCTGACTGCATAAAACCTCCAGTAGTAGGTAGATTATACATTGATAATCTCAATATATCTCTTTCCTCTGATAATCCTTCTCTAGCTAAATCCATATTACAAAAAACAATTAATAAATTAAGTAAATGGTCTGAGAACAACGGATTAATGTTTTCCAGTCAAAAATCTATATGTGTTGATTTCCATCGAAAACGCCAACCTCAAAACCAAATACAACTGTTCCTAAAAGAATCGCAACTCCAGTTTAAATCATCAGCAACCTTCCTGGGAGTGTCACTAGATCCCTCGTTGACATGGAGATACCCCGTAACTAATCTAAAGTCAAAATGCTATCATTCCTTGAATATAATGAAATGTTTATCCAACCGAAAATTCAATATCCACCCAAAGCTACTACTAAACATATACAAAACATTAATACTCAGTAAAATCAATTATGCATGTCAGGTGTACTCATCAGCAAAGAAATCAGTATTAAAGATACTTGATCCAATACAAAACTCTGCGCTTCGCATTATCCTGGGAGCACACCGTACTTCACCTTCATCCAGTTTGTGTTCCTTAACGGGGATATTACCCCTAAAATACAGTCGCTCGTTACATAGCTATCGTAGTTTATTAAAGTGGTCGACTGAAAACAAAATAGTTTGCCCCTTCAAACCTGCTTTCCCCAACGATTTACTACCAAAAGTAAATAAATTGCTGCGTAAACATAATGTACCCCTTCCGTGCCTGGCGGAAGCTAAGAGGTTACCACTGCTTCCACCATGGGACCAGTACCCAGTAAAAATAAATCTATCACTATTAGAGTACAATAACTCGCAAACAGCTATAGAAGATCTCAAAAAGAAGGCAATTGAGGTGATTAACAGATACGAAGGTTTCACAAAGGTGTATACAGACGGATCTAAGGCGTGTACAGGTATATTGTCACCAGCAGCGTGTGCCTACGAAATTGATGGAGTACTAGTAGGGGTCCGTTTAAATGATGCGTGTTCGGCACTGGATGCAGAAATGCTTGCAGTTCTGCTCTGTCTCCAGGAGTACGACAGTTCCAAAGCTCAACCGAAAAAGATTTTGATAATTACTGATTCTCTGACCACCATACAAAATCTACAAAATAATAATGCAGAAGAATCAATCGCGCAAAAAATCCAAGGGACTCTGCTATTGCTAGACCAGAAGGGCTTCCGGTTTGAGTTCCTATGGGTCCCTGCACATACTCAGATCCCGGGGAATGAGCGCGCGAATCTAGAAGCTCGGTCTGCTATGTTCTCTCCAATGCCGCGTAAATCAGGAGGCCCAACAACACTCGATATTTTCCTACGCGAAAGACTAACTGAGCAGTGGAGCAAAGAATGGATGTCAAAGACTACGTTATTGCGCCAAATTAAGCCGATGATCGATCCATGGTGGCCGCCGACTGATAGCACGCGTGTCGAATACACAACGATCAATCGGCTAAGAATAGGGCACACAGCTAAAAGTCATGACCACATACTGCAAAGAATAACTATCCCTAATACATGTCCATACTGTGGTGAATTAAAATATGCGTCAGTACAACACATCATAATTGAATGTCGCACTTTTAATGCAGTCCGTCCAAGCACTTTCACAACGTTATCAGAAATATTAAGTGACAAATCATATAACACCTTGAAGAAGTTCATTCAGGATGGCGGACTGTTGGGTGGTCTTTAGGTAGCCTGGGCAGCTCTCACCGTGATAACCTTAGTAGTTAAAAACGGTATTTCAAAAAAAAAAAAAAAAAAAAAAACTAGTGCAGATTTATTGTTATATTTAATTGCATACAAGTGTGTTCATTGTACTTTATTTTGAAAGTTCTTTTCGTTTAACCGATAGGTACATACAACAATTTTTTTTTTAACCTGTGTCGCACGTTATTTTATAATTCCCAATTTCTCGTGTTTATTATTACTAGCGGTCAGCGTGTTTAAATTGCGCGTTTAACACAGGTGTAATAATAAGAAAGAAAGAAAGAAAGAAAAAGTTCACTTTTTATTCGCTTTTTTATAATATCATGAAATTGCTTTAAATAAGATGTTTACACTTCACGCAAAGTTTCGTTGCTGTTCCATTATTCTTACTTGCTATCTGCGCATTTAAAATATTTTCTTCTATAGTATTAAGTTCGTTAGGATCACTTTCGTTGTAAGAACTTTTATAATAAATTTTCTGATCGTTTCGCTGTATTTCGACGACGGCGAATTTATAGAAAATAAAAATTATTTGCACACAAATATAATAAAAATGTCCCAAAGGAAGGATAATTTTATCGAAAAAGACATTAAGAGGAGATTCTGCTTTAAAAGAACTAAAAAAGGTTTTTTTTGAGGATTTTTTTTCGGAAGAGAAAAAACAACTTAGCCTAGGGAACAACTCTTTAGGGTATATTTTCTTACGTGTTTGAAGTGTGTAAATAATTTTTATTAAGTAGATATAATAATAAACTG
The DNA here is from genome assembly GCA_039619475.1 of Icerya purchasi. Lineage (NCBI taxonomy): Eukaryota > Metazoa > Arthropoda > Insecta > Hemiptera > Monophlebidae > Icerya > Icerya purchasi. The sequence continues at coordinate 496,059,235 of CM077116.1, read as the reverse complement.
CAGAGCAATGATCCTTTTCCTAGAACGTCTCTCCTACTGTAGTTCGCAATTGGTGAGAAAGATGCGGTTCGTAATTCTTGTCAGAAACATAAAAACCAAATAAATTTCCAATTATTACACTTTTTTTTTCTGTGTGAACCAAAAAAAAAAAAAAAAAAAGTTAAAATAATTGAGAAATTATGACTTTTTCGGGCTCGAAAAAAAAAAAAGTGTTTTTCAACAATTTCGTTCGTTCACATATTTAGAAGAGAATTCGATACTGAAGAGAACACATTTTAGTTCAAGAGATCGTTTAGTTCTCTTGCTATCGCGCCAGCCAATTCAGAAAAATCGGAAAAATGAAAAGTCGAGAAAACGTGTTTTAAAGAGTTTGCAATAACAGAAAATATAAATCTTTCTTACGCTAATGATCGGCGCTAATCCAGCTATTCCTATGCAGTAGTTCTTCTGCTTCCTCGAATAATTCATTCTGACGCATTTGTTCGAGTCTACAAGCCGTACAGGCCCCATTGTTGCTAAGTGACTGGCGCCTATTTTCTCTTTCGATCGGTTTGCGTTGCATTGCTGGCCAATATTCCAATGCAGCAACCGCACAGTATTCAAAATCGCTGAATATCCTTCGTTGAACATGCCTGCAGCTGAGGAGGCGGCTATTTCAACGACTTTTTTTGGTCGAAATGCAAGTGCTTCTGATTGATGCGCCGGACCATTGAGTTGAACGACACTCGTTTGAATTTTGCGTGTGACCGCCTAAACATCTCGTTAAAGGGTGCTTCTCAATTTCTTCGTCAATAAATCGAGCAGGATGCACAAAAGACCGTAATTGATTGGTGCATTCAGCTTTGCGCCGTTCACACCAACTATCAGTTCCGGTTGAATAATTATCGTGTCGAGGGGACTTGTCTGTGGAGCTCAATAATGATCTAGAGTTGCTATCAAAGCTTTCTTCATTTCTTGGGTAGAATCATTATTTCTTCTAATTTCAAAACCATAATAAATTGTTAACTTTTTTTAGGATATCTTCCGTTAGTCGTTTCTTGCCAACACCGAGCTTCTCAGAAACACATGCACAGACAACTGTTATCACGAAGTAGAAGATAGAGGGGCGGAGAGAGCACCTGAGCCTGGCTGACAGAAGCTCAAAGTAGGAATACGTGCAAAGATAACTGTTCTAACGGAGTAGAGGAGACAAGGTCGGAAAGAGCGCCCGAGCCTGGCTGAATACTCTACACCTGCTCGATGTTCCTTTTCATTCAGCTTTGTATCTCCAAAAGTACTTCGAATTGGTAACTTTGTGAATATATGCTCGAATAGTTTATCTATCGATTAAAGAAATAAAAAAAGAAATCGATTTTTTTGGTAAGCAGGGTCCCTCTTTAAGTAAAGAAAAAAAAAAAAAAGGAACAAAATTCACGTCGTTTTCATCTCTTTATAACTGGTGGAGATCTCCATTTGAACTATGGTACTCGTTTAATTATTCGGCAATACTGACTACGGCATGTTAAAATTTCGGCGTTCATTCGGCTTTAACACTATTCAGATTATAAAAGAATTCGCGACAATCACGTTATAAAAAAAATTTCCCGCTAACAATATCCTTTTTTCATCTAAGCAAGCAACTTCAAATCATGGTCGGATACTTGCATTATCTCGTTTTCTAATCCTCATTCCTGTTATTAATTAATACAACCTCTCCCGTGGTCACAGTCTTGATTTGATGATTTTTCTAGTCTCAATTTATTTCCTCCATAATGCGTTTTCGTTTCAATCATACTCGTCTTCCTTCGTCTATTTTTCGTTTTTCTGTTGTTTCCTCTCCACATTGTATTCTTCATTTCTCAGATCACGACTGCGTTTGTGATGCGGACCCTATTTTTTTTAAATGTTCTCTTCTTTAGCAGAAGCGCTCTCTTCTCTATGCTTAGTTCTTGCACATTTTAAGCTGTCTACTCCTTTTTGTGCTTTCTACATCTTTTCCTTTTCTTCATCAGATGTTGTTTCAGCTTTAGCAGAGTTCATTTCCAGGATTTCTCCATATATTAAAATTTAATTCTTTTACTTTTTCCTAATTCTTGGACGATGGGTCATTGCCTTTGATCCCCCCCCACCAAAAAAAAAAAAAAAAAATATATATATCCGTAAAGATATTGGTCAGCCGGCGAACCCACGAACTAACCGATTGATCCGAATAGAAAGTCGGATCTGTTGGAGCGGTATATTTTGAAAAGTACTTCTCCTAAATTATGGCAAAATTAAATGTTATAATGATTCAACATCGGACCGTGTATGGTCTCCCAATGTTCAGCGGGGCAGTTATATAGGATAAAAAAAAAGGAAGTTATTTATATATGTACCTACAAACAAAATTGATTAATTGGTCGATGTAATCATGAACTGGTCCAACAGATTGATTCGAAAATATAATTAAACATAGTACAGGAGCCGGAACGAGTAAAGTACGAATAAATATAAATTCGAAGTTTTTGTATTTTTATATACGTATAATATAACAATAATAACAAGCATTGACTAGAAACAAAATTTATTATTAAAAATTAATACACAGACCTGTTACGGGAACAATGCTCCATGATCATGGTGGAAAAATAAACTAAAGTTAAAAGTAAACAATACAAAAACTGACTAACATTGAAAAATCGAACTGTTTAAAAATGATATATCGTAAAATGATCTAAAAATACACGAAAAAAGTAAATAAAATAAAAACAAAAAATTTTAAAAAATTCATCACTTGCTGAGCTTCTCGGAGATGACGAAAGAAGAATATGTCGACTTTTCGAATTTTTTAAATAACTTTATTGTGATGAAATTCTTTGCCATATCCACAGCCTCGTCGCTGTGTATACGGCACGTTAGAAAAATAAAAAGAAACACAAATGGTCTAGCCGGTTAAAGGGGTATGAACCCCAAACTTTATAAAAAAAATATATACATCTGGGGCATGAAAAAAGTATTTGATGCTGAAGGTTTCAGACCGCTAGTCTCACGGGGGGCTGCTGTAGTCACCATTTTGTGATTTTTGTTTTTTTTACGATATCTTGAAAGATCATGGAAAGTGCTCTATAACGGTAAGTTTTTTCAGATTTTTAGACGCTAAATTCAAATTTTAAGAAACGTTCAAAATTTTTAAAATGTCATAAAAAATTTTTAAAAAATTCAGTAGCAACGAAAAAAATATATATCTACAGAAACTTTTTCAGATGTTTAAAAGTGGTGGAAGAGGTTCAAAAAAAATAAAAACATGCATTTTTGGCTGAAAAACCTCTTGAAATTCAACTAACAACAACGAAATAGATACATGTTATGTATAGAGGTGTGTAGTTCGCGAACGAACTATTAAAATGAACGATTCTTTTGAAGGAACTATAAGAACTAGTTCCCGACAACGGAACTAAATAGTTCCGGTGGAACTAAACTTATTTCTCCCACACCGAACTATGTGGTGCAGGAACGGTTCCACGGCATATGCGGTAGAATCAGATATAGGTACGCGCACTTCGCACATACACAACTTATTCTTAATGTCTGATCTTAGAGTGACCTCTGACCATTGAAAACAAAATCATATTGTTTTGATTATTGTATTAGCGCGTTCTACTCTTCCGATATTTTACTACCGTTATTATTTACTCACGCACATCATCTACTATTCTTCAATTCATATCATATGCTGTTAGTGTTAGAAGATACTAAATAGGTCCGAAGGACCTAAACTGTATTTATCGTTCACTCATTTTATCTGACCGACCGAACTATTTGGTCGGAACGATTTCACAACCTAAGGACTTTCGATCCAAAGCAGCGTGATTATACCGAATTAATGAGTGTAGCCATTGCGTACCGCGACTATGAAACAAACGGATCTCTATCCCATTCGATACAATTTACAGTTAGTGAAATGTTATACGATTCTAAAACTATATAACCAAAATAATGAAATTGATTTATAAAAATATATACAAGTACCTATGGATAAAAACAGAAAAGAATAAACTTATAAGGGCATAAAAAAGATATTATCTAAAGATATTATGCGTTAAAGGAAAACTACAAATTATGATTTAGGAACAGGATTTCTTCAATTGTTTTCGATTAGTTTTCGCCGTTCGTAGCGCTAATCGCGTCTTCGCAGGCTAACGAATCTTTATCTCTGTATCTGTTATTAGCGCGTAATTCGATCACCGCTTTCGTTTGTTTTTTTGTTTTTTTTGTAAAATAAATGCGAAATCGAAGCAGAACGTTTTTAGTTTATTTTTCATCCGAAAAGGGATTGATCGATGCTCGCGTATTCATCCGGGACCACTACACACCTTTGAAAAAACGTTCCACTTAATAGTTCGTTCACGGAACACCCACACTACATTTACTTGTCTCGTTCCCTTCGAAGAACTAGATTGAAAGAACTAGTTCTTCAAAAAGAACTATATTGCCCATCACTAGTTACATATATTACCATAAAATGTTTTTCTCAATTTTTTCGGATTTTTAGAACGGATGAAACAAGTTAAAAAAAATGAAAACATGCATTTTTGACTGAAAAACCTCTGAAACTTCAACGGGAAGCTAACTATGAAATGTAAGTTACATAATTTATCATTGTAATTTGCTATGATGGGAATTTTAAATTCGTTCAAAATCTCTATATTTTTTTATTTCTTTAAAACATTATTATTTTTCAGTTATAATACATTAGTTTAAATACATTTGTCATATTTAGAACAAAGACAAACCCCGTAAGTTTTTTCAGCACTCTTTAAAAGTGAATAAAATGGGGAAAAAATCGAAATCCGTCGTTTAGTTATTTTTGAATGATCTGTAATAACTAAGCTAGCACAGAGCTAGTCCTATGCAATAAGAATCACAGGAGAAACTCTTGTTGATTTTACACGTAAGGTTTCAACTACAAACTTTAAAAATACGCAAAAAACTACATAGATACAAAAATATGTTGGCGCGCGAAATAAAGAAGCATGCTACTTTATGTGCGCATGTGCCAGAGCACATACGGGGTCCGCGAGGGAGGCGACTCTCTTCAACTTCAAGGTTTTTCTTTGTTCTAAATATGACAAATGTATTTAAACTAACGTATTATAACTAAAAAATAATAATACTTTTAAGAAATAAAAAAATATAGAGATTTTTTACGAATTTAAAATTCCCATAATAGCAAATTAGGTAACACAATGATAAATTATGTAACTTACATTTCATAGTTAGCTTCCCGTTGAAGTTTCAGAGATTTTTTAGTCAAAAATGAATGTTTTCATTTTTTTAAACTTGTTTCATCTGTTCCAAAAATCTGAAAAAATTCAGAAAAACATTTTATTATACTATACGTAACATATATCAATGTGAAATGTTAAAGTGAAGTCTTGTTCATCGCGTTCGTGCATGTTAATTCTTTGCTATTGTTCTCGAACATATTTCGGCCTCTGTAATAATAGTCGCGCATCGGTAATTATTCCGGGCTGTATATTATCTTATCATTCGATCGAACAGAAATACATAGCCGACCGCTGATAACGCAGGTGAGATCTTTCCTTTATCGGCTGGCTCCGCCAGACCGCTCGTATTTATTGCATTTATTTTAACTTCGATAACTCTCTCTATACCAGACAAGTTATCGAATAATCGAACTTATCATGCCAACGCCGGCCACTCTTTCTATTGTAAAACGGCCGACTGGCGCGTCTACTACGGCAGTAGCTGCTTCTTCTTCTGCATCGAATTCACGTGGGGTAAGCCCTGTTAAAATTATTCGTAAACAGGATAACACCGGCTATACTGTCAAGAGACAGCATTCTAATACGCAAACAAGCGATAGCGACGATACTTGGCAAACACCAAAACATACGGCGAAATTAGCTAAAAGTACTACTGTCTCCATTCATAATAATAAACCGGTGAAAGTTAACATATTTAAATTTCTCGCTAATGAAGACGAAAATCAAATGCAAACTGATACACACGCTCCCATTAATAACATAAGCGATGTGGAAAGTGGGGAAAAGTTACTAAAGTAAATAACGATAAAATGAATGAGCCCAGTATTAACAAAAATATAAAATTACCACCGCCGATAATGGTAAAAAATATTCAAAAATTTACTGACTTTAGAAAATTTTTATTAACTTTACAAAATGTTCAGTTCTCGTTAAAATCAACTCTAACGGGCATAACAGTAAAGACACAAAATCCGTTAAGCTATCGCGCTGTTATTAAAGCTTTAAAGGAAAATAACTATTTTTATTATACATACTCACTAGCGGAGGAGAAACCATTTAGGGTAGTTTTAAAAAACCTGCACTCTTCTACTGACATAACAGATATAACGAATGAATTACGGACAAAGGGATTTGAAGTAATCAGAATTATTAATATCTTAAAAAATCAAACCAAACAACCTCTTCCGATGTTCTTCGTGGACTTAAAGCCATCTACAAAAAATCAGGACATATTTCAAGTTACTCGTATTTTAAACACTGTCGTCGTAGTCGAAGAACCCTATAAAAATTCTAGGCTGCATCAATGTAAAAGGTGCCAGCTACTGGGTCATACGGCAAACTTTTGCAACTTACCGCCAAGATGTGTTAAATGTGCTGGGCGTCACGATACAAAATCTTGTCCTAGGGACGCATCAGAACCAGCCATATATGCGCTATGTGAAGGGAATCACCCCGCAAGCTATAGGGGATGCTCTGTTCTTAAACAGCAGGCCCAATACTACAATAAGGTACGAACATCTTACGCTCGTACTCAGGTAAACGATTACAATCATTATTATCATTTAGGAAAAAACTCTCTGAATTCAAACAGCCAGACTTACGCTAATGTAGTGAAAAAAATTCGAATAAATCACGATAATAACTTATATACACTAAGTCATGGTAGCGTGAATACTGGTGCTGACTATAACACTGTTGGCCATATCAGAAATAGTAATAATTGCGATTACACCAATAATTATAATAACAGTAATAACAGTGCCAACAATGATAATAATGGTAACGACTTGTCAGTAATTCTAGTGACATTTTTAAATGACTTTAAAAATACAATAAATCCTTTATTATCGCTATTGACTAAACTAATAGAAAAATTAATTCCATGATGTTAAATAACGCAAATATTGTCACTCAACACTCATTAGTGATTATGTTATGGAATTCCAATGGAATTACAAGGAAAAGGAATGAACTCGAAATTTTTCTTCGTAACAATGGTGTAGATATAGCGCTCGTTACAGAGACACATTTAATAAACGAGAATAGCTTTGTTATGTACGGCTATAAAGTGTATACTGCGCATCATCCTGACGGTACAGCGCGAGGTGGAGCTATGGTAATGATTAAAAACTGTTACAAACAGTATAAAAACTTCTCACGTTCCTCGGATGCATACCAAATCGTGGCAGTGAATATGGAGACACTTTCGAGTGAATTTGGAATAGCTGCGATTTATTGCCATGGAGAGTTTCGTATACCGCAGGCTGAATTTAACGCAATCTTTAAACACCTTGGGAATAAATTCATTTGTGGCGGAGACTTCAACGCGAAGAATAGCGAGTGGGGATCTCGGATAACTAATCAATCGGGAAAAAGGCTAGCTAAAGCAATACATGATAACCTTCTTAGTGTTTTGTCTCCGACGACCCCGACGTACTGGCCTAGCCACTGCGACAGGCATCCGGATATTTTAGATTTCTTTATTATTCGCGGTCTTCAGTCATACAACAGAGACTGTAATTCCATTGTTGATCTATCCTCAGATCACGTGCCTGTGATTGCTGTGGTAAACTCGCATCCCAAAATGATATCGCAACAACGGACACTCGTCAACAAAACTACAAACTGGACCATCTTCTCAAATATAATAGAGAATAATACCAACCTGAAGATTAGGCTAAAAAGTACAAATGACATTGATGCTGCAGTGAAGGATTTCACTTCTCTGGTGCAAGATGCATGCAATAAGGCTACAAATTATGATCTTAATAAATTTGGATATAACATCTTTATCCCAATCGGGTTAAGGAAATTAATTAGAGATACCCGGGCGGCCAGAAAGAAATGGCAACGTAATCGTTATCCCTCGTTTAAGCTTAGGTACATTACCTTACAAGCCAAGTTGAAAGCTGCACTAAGTGAATATAAGAATCAAATTCTTACTTATAAGTTGCACCAATTTAACGATGATAATAGATCTCTATGGTATAAAGCAAAGAAGCTGATGAAGACGAAGGAAGAACCTTTTAATTTAAAAGTGAATAGTAACTGGGTAAAAACGGATAAAGACAAGGCAAATGCTTTTGCAAATCACTTGTCTATAGTCTTCTCACCTCAGTTAGATGCTGATCAAGACCACATACAGCGAGTGCAAAGGGTCTTGGAGGAACGCTCGCAGGCTCATAATAGGACTAAAGTATTTGCGCCGAGAGAGGTTTTTGAACTCCTCCAAAATACACCTTTAAGGAAATCTCCTGGATGCGACAAGATTACGGCGGAAATTGTCCGACACTTCCCGCGTAAAGCGGCCATCCTGCTGTGTTATGTATACAACAGCTCGCTTAGAATCGGCTACTTTCCAAATATGTGGAAGAAATCGGAGATTATAATGGTTCGTAAAGTAGGAAAACCTGAAACAGATGTATTCTCCTACCGACCAGTTAGCTTACTTTGTTCTCTCTCAAAGGTCTTCGAAAAGCTTATCTTAAGTCGTCTACATCCAATTTTGAATAAATATCATATAATCCCGGATCACCAATTTGGCTTCCGTTCTGAACATTCTACTATTGAACAATGCCATAGATTGGTTGACGCTATCTCTTCGACATTTGAAAGAAATGAAGTATGCTCGGCGGTCTTCCTCGACACTGCCCAGGCTTTCGATAAGGTATGGCACGCAGGGTTGCTATACAAACTCAAACAGTTCGTTCCTTCTGACCTGCACAAGCTATTAACATCATATTTAAATGGTAGAACATTTACCGTCAGAGTTAATGATTCAATCTCGGAAGAACATAACATTCAGTCGTCGGTCCCGCAAGGGAGCATACTTGGCCCAGTATTATACTCGGTTTACACAGCTGACATGCCTGGATCGAATCAGACTGTGCTCGCCACATTTGCTGATGACATAGCGATACTAGCATCAAACACAAATTCAGTATATGCTAATGCTGCAGTTCAGAGTCATATAAATCGAATGGCAGACTGGGCACGGCTTTGGGGTATAAGTTTTAACCCAGCTAAAAGCCAGCATGTCACATTTACGAATAGACACGTTACCTGTCCTGTTTTGAAAATTTGTAATTCAACAATCCCACAAGTTGACTCAGCTCGTTATCTTGGGATGCATTTGGACAGACGGCTTACATGGAGGCATCATGTCATTCAGACTAAGAAAACAGTCTCTAATCGATGTAGTTTATTATATCTATTAATAGGAAGAAAATCGACCTTGAGCTTAAATGTCAAGCGTCAACTATATTTAACAATGATAGCGCCCATTTGGAGGTACGGGCTGGAACTGTACGGGACAACTGCAACATCAAATCTATTGAAGATTCAAAGGGAGCAGTCAAAGATACTTCGGATTATTACTTCCGCGCCAAGATACGTGTCGAACTTAACACTACACACAGATTTGCAAGTGCCATTTGTAAAAGATATTTATGTGGAGCAGTACAGGAAGTTTTTCGACAAGCTGAAGTGCAGTACAAATCCGAACATCAGCCGTATGTATCAACCAAATGTACCAGGAAATCCGCCCAGACGTTTCAAACGAAGAAAATGGTGTCGGGATGCACTTCCGATCACCTAGTAAATACGGATTGCCGACTAGATATCACTGTCTCCTGATGTTATCTCTCCATGACTAGAGTCTGATCTTCCTTAAACTTAGTCTGTTGTCCCATAGGGGTCACCAGACTTATCATCGGCCTTCCAATTATTTCTTTTTCCTTGGTGTTCCCAGTTTACTATTCCCTTTTCCTCCCTTTCACTCTACTCCCTTTAAGCATGTCTTGTGATCAGCATTGCTTATGGTTTTCCGGTGCAATGTAAAAAAAAAAAAAAAAAAAAAAAAAACATATATCAATTTCGTTGTGGTTAGTTGAATTTCAGGAGGTTTTTCAACCAGTAACGTATGGTTTTATTTAATTTTTGACATGTTCCACTCGTTCCTCCGGTTTGCAAAAATCTGAAATAATTCAGGAAAACTTGTTATCTTACGTAACACATATCTATTCCTAAGAGGTTTTTCAGCCAAAAAAGGCATGTTTTTATTTTCTTTGAACCTTTTCCACCACTTTTAAAAATCTGAAAAAAATCCTGTAGATAGTTTACACTATAATACGTATTATATATTTTTTTCGTCGTTATTGAACTTTTTAAAAATTTTGAACGTTTCTAAAAATTTGAATTTAACGTCTAAAAATCTGAAAATATTCACCGTTATAGAATACTTATCATTACCTTTAATCTCCAATAAGAATTTTTAAAATCGATCGAAAAATGGCCGAGAGATATCGTAAAAAAAACCGAATATCACAAAATGGTGACGACAGCAGCCCCCTATGAGACTAGCGGCCTGAAACTTTCAGCATCGACTACTTTTTTTATGCCCCAGATGTGTATATTTTTTTTCCATAAAGTTTGGGCTTCAAAGGTACTTTTACTCCCTTAACCGGCTGGACCCTTTACGAAAGACACACCGACTTTTTTTAAGCCAACTAATATTGCGTAGTTGATTGATGTTTCGCTCGGGAAAAGTCAGTTTACTGACGCACACTTTATGTTTAAAAAGTTTCCCTTAACTAATATCCACGGTTGACTAGACGAAAAGCCATAATAGAATATAAAAAAAGAAAAAAAAAACGACTACAATTTATTAAAATACTTTTTCTCTCTTTCTCTTTTTTCTTTTTTTAGTAAAATAATTGCCTGAAATCGAGTCCGGTGTTATAGGAATATTTCTTTCAAAATAAAAGAATTTTCCAATTACTCGAGGGTTGGTTGTCAAAAGACGAATTTGAGTTCTTTTCGAAAATGAACTGGTGTAAAAATCGTGTCGCTTATTTTATCATTATGAAAAAAAGTACAAAGCCATTATGAGAATCTAGTGTTCTAAAGTATAGTGGAGTGTCTATTGACAGAAATACAAAATGATGCACTTTTCAATTCGAATGAAATTTATGATATGCGAAAAATTTTGCAAAACTAGACCCGGAAAAGAAATTATTAATTTAATAGAATGCGTTATTTTATACGACGGTATATCGTTTTTATTTCTTAAAAGGAAAAAGACAATTACAAGGATGTAAAACTAGAACGAAAAAAATGATTAATTTCAGAGAAATAAATTTCGAGCAAGTTCATCTGTAGCGGTTGAATATAAAGCGCTCGTCTAACTGGAAATTTAGGCCGGATGCGAACATTTCAATAAAATCATGAATGTCGAATGAGAAGTTTCATTACTTTCGGAGGGTGATAAAGCACGGTATTGACCTCTGGTTCCCTCCTTCAGACTTTCCTAGAACCCATTTTGTCGCTATGACAAAGCTCCGCATCGGACATATTTCTCTGACGCACGACTATCTTTTACTCAACTGCTAGCCTCTTTTTAAATGCCCCTTTTGTTCCTTCCCTACTGCTTCTTCAATAAAACACCTGCTCCTGGAGTGCTCTTATTTTAATCTCTAATCTCCGCATAGTGTCTCTGCAGTCATCTCTGGCTAACTCGACCCCGAATATCGCGGACACTATTCAGTTTCTTTATACAACTGGTTTGTTTCGTGTCATCTAGCGTTCCCATCGTGATAGAATCCGCCCCCCGGCAGCTGCACACAGCACTCGAAAAAGAAAAAAAAAAGATGAAGAATACATTTTTTATTAGTGCGAACGAATAATCGAATTCGTTCGCTGCTTGCAGCTAAAATCATGCTTGCAAATAAATATGAGAAATGAACGATTCGTTACGTCCCCTTTTCTTAAGCAAACTTGTAGTTTTAGATGTAATAAAAGATGTGCATCGCGCGAACGCGAATTTAATTTGAAAATGAAAAAGTTTATAATAGCAGACGCTAGAAATAGTAAGCCTATATCTTACACGCCTATAAGAAAGAAACTTTATGAAAACCTGACTTTTAATAAATGATCCTGTCTAACGTTCAGTTAGCCGTTTTTCACTGTTTCATTTCTGAACTTTCTTTCATCTATATCTCTCTCACTCACTCTTTCTCTCTCTCTCACACACACACACTCTCTAGATATCTATCTGTCTGTCTATCTATCTTTCTATCTATTTCTGTCTTTTCGTCTTTTTCTCCGATTTGTACTTCCTATTCTTACAGGCGCGTTCGGCCAAATGCATTGTTTCTCTCATGTCCATTGAATCTTTTCGGAAAGTTCTACTAAAGCCAGTAATAATAGAATAGTAATTGTTAGAAAATCCAACAGCGATGGCTTAACAACTGGAACAGTCGGTTGACAACTTGACAGTTTCGAGTTCGATGCCTAGACAATGCCGAAGGAACAACGCGGGCTAAAGAGCGGTCAACTTAGAACTCGTGTAGCACCTTGAAAATACACACCGTATATAAATACCGCAGTGGAACGGATTTAGCTACTCATGCGCAGTGTGTGGCAGTATTACGTCTGCAGGCGGTATGCTATTAAATTTCAGTATTTTATTTTATGTAAAACTCAAATTTCTTTTTTTTTTTTTGTTTTTTCTTTTCTGGCCCGGCGTAAAAACTCAAATTTCTTCCAATTAGTATGCTGAACAGTTAATACAATCGCTCGCTAGTTTCTTATTTTATCCAGAAAAGAGGTTCGCTTATTTGTAAAATTGAATGTCATTTCTTAGAGTCTATTTCGTACGAAATATACAACGGGTCTCATGCACCCGAAATAAAGTATTACTAAAATTATATTTTTTAAATTCTCGACAAGTACACACCGAAGGCCACCTTACGTTTCGCTGTGACCATAAGGCTCGCCACATACTGACTTCAGCCCACGTACAGTCGACGCTACGTTACTTGCTAATACCATATATTGAACTCAGCCTACATCCGCGTTTTTGCATACAACGAAACGTAATAAAAATTAGAGACTTTTATTTCAGGAGAGCCAAAGGCAATCCTACTAACCAATTTTACAGGAGAAACTACAAAAAGTATAGAAATTGGATAATACAGGAAATTAGGATAGCGAAGTACAACTTTTACACCACTAAAATAAAAGAAACAGGATATGATATAAAAAGTACATGGAAACTGGTGAACAATATTTTACATGGGGCAAAGGCTACTTCTAATGACGAGCGGTTAGTTAAAACTTTTACTAACCCAGCGGAAACTGTTGAGGAATTTCGGGAAACTTTTACGGCTGATCTCGATGTGTGTTTTTCGGTTTGTAATAGGCAGTTATCAACAGTGGAGGAAATAAGCAATCACTTGACATCCTTTTATTTACCTCTAGCCACGGAGGGATCTGTAGAAATGATATTGAGGAAATTAAACAAAAATAAAGCGCCAGGATGGGATAAAATACGAGTTAAAGACGTAACGAGTAACTCTAAGATTTTTATACCGCTCCTCGCCAAAATTATTAATTACACAATAAAAACTAGTTGTATACCACAAGGTTTAAAACTAGGTATCGTTAAACCGATATATAAACGAGGGGATTGCTCAAAAACTGTAAACTATAGGCCAATAACGTTAATTTCTGCATTTGCAAAGATTCTGGAACAGTATGTTGCGTCGCATTTGCGACAATTTCTCGAAGGAAATTATCTTATTGCGGATAATCAGTTTGGTTTTCGGCAGGGGAAATCTACTACAATGTTACTGCAATCGTTTGTAAATCAAGTTAACTGTGGTATGGCTGAAGGTAGTATATTTCTAGTAGCTTTTTTAGACTTAAACAAAGCCTTTGATTCGGTGAATCATGACTTACTTATGCGGGATTTAGGAAACATAGGGATATTAGGTAAACAAAAAGAATGGTTTCACAATTACATGACAAATCGGAAGATTATAGTGAAAATCAAAAATATACAAAGCGCAGAAGCAGTCGTTACTACGGGTTTAGGGCAGGGAACAGTCTTAGCGCCATTACTATTTCTTATCTACACGAACTCGGTTTTTGCTGCCGTAAAAAATTCTACTATATTTGCTTATGCAGATGACTTCGCCATTGTGACAAAGCACAAAAATATACATGTTGCTGAAAAATTACTGCAGGAAGATTTGGATAATGTAACCAGGTGGGCCCATGATAGAGGTATAGTTATCAATAAATCAAAAACACAAATAATGTACATAAGGACCCCCAGTCGTCATAGAAAAATTATACCGAAAATAATATTACGCTGTCCAGGTTGGTTACACGGGAATGCTAATCATTGCGATAATTGCTCCGATTGTGTGCTACTTGAAGTTGTTAAGAGCTACAAATATCTGGGGTTAGTGATTGACAACGCATTAACATGGAAAATGCACATAAATAACCTCACTCTAAAAATAAGGCAATCCATACCAGCGTTATATAGATTAAAATTTCTGATGCCCCACGATGTAGTAAGGATGTATTATAAGGCTTTAATAGCATCGAGAGTACATTATGCTGTTCAAGTATGGGGTGAGGCAAAAAAATCGGAAATGAGCAAAATCAGCAATTTAATAAGGAGATGTCTGAAATTAATAACTCCCTCTAGAAATCTGGGAAACAAGAATATTTCTGAACCTGTATGGTGGATAGAAAATAAGGAACTACCTCCAAAAGCGATGTATTGTTATCACAAGCTGCTAAAAAGTAAGTTGCAAGACGTGCAACTGCCATTAATAGATAAGAAGCGAAATACCAGAGTACCTAAAGAATTTTCCTTTCAATTCAGACGGGGGGTAAATCATAAAATAGATAATGTCGAAGAAAATGTATTGATGAATTTATTATTAAAGGTACCGAAGGAAATCTGGATAGAACAGCATTTAGCAGTTTGGAAGGAAAAAATAAAAATTTGGTTAATTGCTTGGTTGCAGAGATAGGAGTAATAATTTGCAGGTTTCTTGGTCTCCCCCCAAATACAATATAAAAGGGTATGCGGGCTTGAGTGCATGTGGCATAATAGAGCATAATTACCTATTTGATATTTGTATAGAGTATTTATTGTAGTTAACTATGTTGCGTTGGACGTATATTATTCGGTTTTTAACATTAATAGCGCTACATTATGATTATTTCATCTGTGTTGTATTTGTTCTGCCGATTGTATATCTGGTTGTTTGTATGGGTTGGAATATGTTTGCGGTGATACTGTGTAATAATATTATTAGTTATAAATTTCCAGATCGGAAGTGTATACGTTTTGTTAAGAGGATAAGATATTTGCTTCATTTAAGAAGATTGTTGTTTTATTTTATTAGTAATTGCTTAGTTTATAGTCGGACGTTGATATTATATTGTACGTTATATTTATACAATAAACGATAATAAGTGTTTGGGCACCCACAATATAGGCATTAGCCTCGTGGGACCCTTTACAGTTATTTCAAAAAAAAAAAAAAAAAAAAAAAAAAAAAAGAAAAGAATATCTAAACTATAAATCACAATTTAAAACTACCAAAAAGTTCAAGTCAATCACGTGACTCACAAAACTATGTCTTTGTACAGCCGATCCACTCGTGAGCTGAGTATTGGCCCCATTTTAATGTAATATTTATTTGCCAAATAATGTTGATGTATAAAAAGCGGAGCTGCTCCAACCTTTGTTTGCCGTATCAGTCTTAGGGATAGAAGGTAAAAGAACAAGGCTTAGATTTGGTATTTACTCTGTATTCTAATCTTCTGCGCCTTGGCTTTCTTACTCCTTATTCTTGCATTCCCCGCTCTCAATATAGTTCCTTTGTTAGCCTTCTTTGTCTCCTCAATTTCTAATCTTTTCCCCTTATATAATGTACAATTCTTTGCGTTGGGTAAGTTCCACTGTTGACGTTCTCGAAAAAAAAAAAAACAGACGTGAAGATAATATACAAATCAATCTGCTATGAAAACTGTTAAACATATATATATATATATATATATTATCGGAACACATTAAACAATCACTATCCAAAAAGAAAGCTACTGGCGTAGTAGAAAAAAAAATGGATTATTCAAGAAAACATTTAAATACTATCTTTAAATATGTGTTACTAATTACATGTGTATATATAATAAATAAAATTATACAATAGATCAAATTTATTACGGAAAATAAAGCAACAAATTATAGATATAATTGGATTTGTGTAGAAACACATTTAAATAAAATCTTACGCATAAATTATGTAACGAGTTATGTTCTCGTATCTTTAACCTTAACTTAAATGAAACGTAACTGCAATATTGCATAATAAGAAATTAAGTGTCCGTTGATGTTTGGTTTAGCGGGATCCTCAAACGAAATCTACATGCCCTAATTAGGAAACAAAAAAGAAAACGGTAGAACAGACAGATGAAATAAAGATTATCGAGAGAAAGGAGAAAGATCTGAGCAAAATATGGAAAGGGGTTAGAGGATGCAATTTTTCTTAAGAAAAAAAGTGCGAAAAAAGCAGTAATTTGAAAGATTTCCGAATAGCTAAGTGAATCAGTAAGAAAATTTTTGTGGATCGTACAAAAAAACCTAAATGTTACGATAGGCGTCGTAGAACAGAAATTTTTAAACTTCCATAATATTAAGTGTAATCTTTCCAAAAACGGCAAATAGTGACAATTAGTGTGCCGCAAATATTACGTTAAAATTTCAGGAGCACTATTACAAAAGCCTAAATTTAATGTTAAAAGTGACCAAAAAAACACCTAGTACAAGTTGATATACATGTTTCCGGAGAGAAAATAAAAATACCTTTCGGAAGCATCTAACATTAATAATAATGTCTACGTCAACAGAGCGAAATCCATCGACGCAGCTGACAGTGGAGCACCGGCAGTCTGCTTCTATCAAATCGAGAGCAGTCCGATTAAAGGTTCTACACATCTATAGATGTAGAACTATGTGGAATCATGTATCCAGCATGTCGAATTAAATAGAGACCATTACCCAGTGAGTACTGCTCATCACAGACGCACTAGCCTCTTTGCATCTAATGTGTCGTTCAGATAGTAAAAATTCGGTAATTGGAGAAACTCAGGGTGATTTATGTAAGCTGCGCGAGAGCGAAGGCGAATTGTTGTTGCTGCGGATTCCTAGTCATGTCATCGAAAAGAGTGACAAAGTTCACCTCGCAGCTCGCTCTGTAATATATTCACCAATGCCAGAGAATCTGCCTCTCCCTCCGACACTATCCCGCACATATTTATGAGCGTGTACAGAAAAGAGTAGAGGCCCGAGTGGATGGCTCGAAGAACTTTCCTAAGAAGCACTAAACTAACCATCTACATCTTGTGATGACCTCCTGATGTCATAAGCAGGAAAGAATGTTCAATACTTAATAGTCTTCGAACGGAACTCACATAACTATATACCAGCAACCTCCTATAAACGAGTTCTCCCGAATGTAGGCTGCCAAACGAAACACATCTGATTTATAACTCTGCAAAAAAGCTCGCGAAACACCGGAGAGCGTATAATACGGGGGGAGGTGCCTGTGCACAAAATTCTTTCAAAGACTCCTGACGCTGTAGTGAAAATTCAGGTGTTTGTCGAGTTTCATTTGTATGTGCAGAATTTGCCCAGTTCCCTGTGCTCTGTAATAGTCTGGCCAGTTAAAAGCAGAATATAGAGATGTAATGAAATATGTAAAAAGAAAAATGAATGATAAGAACACGGAACAGACATTATACGAGTACGTTAATCTTTCTTCCGCCGTCCAGGAGCTTAACAACCCCTTTTTTCTTTCTTGATAATACGTTATCTGGTCTTCACTATTTCTCCTGGGAAATCAACCGCTATGGTTTCACTTATCGTCCTTATAGTTGTTCCTCAGTCATCCTATCCGTGTGTCACCTTCCTATTCGATTAGTTAGTTCCGTCTCCTATCTTGGAATTGTTCTTAACGGTAATTTATCTATTCATGGTCACATAAATTTACACTCGGCCCTCAAGAGGGTTAATTGGTTGAAGGCTCTCTCCTCCCTCGTTCCTTCACGCTTCTTTTCTTTTCAGTCGTACGATCGATTCCGAGCCTCGTGACTACCTATTTGTACAATCTAGTTGTACAGAATAGGCAGCGCTCATGGCAATTGTTTATATGTAGTACGGATGTACACACGCAAGACCACACCTGGAACTGATTGGTAATCGTTTGATTTATCGATATACAAGTGCAATCCCGCGTGCGCCTGCTGTGTGTACTAAACTAGCGCGCATATATTGCCTTCTACGTGATGATTATTAGCGAGTATTTTAATTTTTATTTCTTTGTAATAAGTTCTGTCGTAGCCCGGGATCGAACTCCTGACCTCCGTAACGGATGCCAAGCGCTCTAGCAACCAAGCTATCGCGACGACTCCTTTAGCTAGTGCTCCTAAATATCTCCACCTTAAGCTTGATAAAATCTATAACATCCGTCTTTGTATCGATGCCTTGAACTCCTCTCCTATTACAGCCATTTTGACTTTATTCATGCGAAGACTTTATCTAGGCGAAAGATTTCTGATGAAACGTCTTCATATTTCCAATTTCTACTTGCTTAATTCCTCTACTAGTTTTGTATTCAACAACTGACGTTCCTCCCCTCGTAAAACTCCTTTCCTTGATTTCTTCACGTCTCAGGGCCTTCTCTCCTTTTGTTCCATCCTACACCGAATGATTTTACCTATAATTTCCCAGATTTTATTTATGCACCCGGTTTACTCTTTCTTCCTTCGTATGACAAGTCTATTCCCTCTCCCGCTGCTCGTAACGAATTTAATTATGTTTTTTATCCTCGCTCTTTCCTTCTTATACTTTAATTTTCACAGATGGCTCAAAGTCAGCCTTGAGGGGTTGGAGCGGCTTTTACTCTGCCGGATTTCGACTATTCTGAGACGTTCAAACTTCCCTCTTTCTCCTCCATATTCCTAGCCGAATCTATCGCAATCCTACAAGCAATCCTTTTCATAACTTCTACTAACAATATATCCAAGGTTCTCTTATCTTCCGATTCAAAAGGCGTTTCATTGCTACACTCCCTTTCCTAAAACATCCGCTTATCGTGCTTCACATACGCTCCCCTTAATTTCACATCTATTTCATTCACACTGTCCGTATTGATCTATTGCGGATTTCAGGCAACGAGTTAGTTGAATCGTTGGCACGTTCGGCTGCTTCAGACGGTCGCTTTATTAGTCATTTTCCAGCCCGAAGTCTTCTTCCTCTTTCCTTTCGTTGCCACTGCGACTGTTGGTCTGATCTCTATTTTTCTGCATTTTCTAATCCTGCTTCCTTTTATTTAGCCATACGGCCTCGTCGTTTTTCCGTAATTTCCCCCAACATGAAGCGGTCAACTATCTCATCTATAATTAGACTCTGGTTAAATCACAGCTTGCTTCATGATTCGTTCTCCTGTTTCTCCATTACCTAGTCTGCCCGTTTGATCCGTCGGAAGAAAACGTCATTTGTGATGCGAATCACATTTTACTTGAATGTCCTTTCATTTCATCAGAATATTCCGGCCTTTTGCGTCTTGGCCTCCCTGCGTCTTACAATGCTCACAGCATCCTTTCTTTTTCTTATGATCCCTTGTTAGTTTCATTCATACGCTCCATTTCTAATATTTTTCCTATATAATCATTAATGCTGTCATACCTTTGGATTGGGTAACATCCTTAGCCGACATGCTCAAAAAAAAAAAAAAAAAATACAAATAAGTTTACAAAGAAAGATAGATAAACTACGAATAAACAGATGTTAAATGAGAGAAAAAAAAGAGCCACCCTTAAAATTATTCAAAAAGTTGTTTTGAACATTATTTCCAGTTTTACAGCAAATAGACGCCACCCTCTCATGCTCGAAAAAGAAAACAAAGCAACCTACTCGCCAAATATAACGAGACTGAAAAGTTTACCGGTAAACTATTTTGACATTTTTCTCTAGTCTATTTAATCGTTTTCTTCGGCTAAACATTAAACGAAACTCTTTTATAAGTTACCGTAGACATTATTAAATATTTTTTTATAACATTATTGGGAACTAGAGTCCTTGAAGCGTATAACAGTTTTTTGTTTTTTTTCTTTTTGACTTCTTTGTAAACAAGTTTTTCTTCTATTTTTAATTTATTACGTTTTTGTACACTACCAGTCGATGTTATGGATAATAGCATAAATTCACGGCGGAAAAAAGTAATCTCGAAAAGTTCCATGGAACCATCTATCGGGGAGACTGAATTTATTGTATGGGTTCTAAAATCTCACAGTTTAGATTGAACGCAATTTAGGGAAAAGTATAAAATGAAAATTAGCGTCTACGGTAATAATTTATTTTTCAAAATAGACCAGATGATAGGCCTTGCGAAAGCCGTGGCTAGGACGAACTAATGGCAACCGGACTCGCATTTCATCTTTTTAATTATCCGAAGAATAATTTGAGAGCGGTTAAAAATTAAAAAGTTACCACCCCCTACGACTGATATGTTCCTCATCCTCATGATTAAAATATAGCAGAGCTTGATTGGGGAAGGGTTTTTTTTTTTGTATTTTTTTACGTATAGCGGAAAATGAAAAGAAGGGAAAGACTCATCAATTCCATTTTGATTTGGTCATATTAATGCGAAGGAACACCAAATGATGGATAAAGAAGGAAAGTGAAAAATGTAAAAGAGTAACAAGTTATTAAAATTTTAGCAGATCAGAAAATGTATAGAACGCAAAAATATACCCCCCGGATGAGGAAGGAAAATGTAGACTATGGAAAAACAACATTTTTACATGGGGCTGTATAAACATGGTGCGCCGATGGCATAAAAGTTAACTTTTGAGAAATAAAAATTACCTCGATAAATTTGAAAACTAGAAACGGAGTGGCAATTCCGCACCATACTTGAAAATATCTCGAACACTTTTTTTTTTTTATTTCCCCCTTTTCGAAAGACAATACGCAAAAATTTTACCGAAGAAAATAATTATGCAAATTTGAACGATACTGTTGCTTGGCAACGCTTGTGCATCCGAGACTCCTACAAAACTACATATTTTTAGCGATTGTTCATTTTACGGAGCTTCTTCTTTTCAAAATTTGTACTCTTCGATGCGACGTTTTTTTCCCCTATTCTTTCTCCCTCGTCATACCTTTTTAATTACACCTTATTTTGCCGTAGTTTAGTTTAACTTTTTTCTTGATATTTTCGAAGTTTCCAGTGATTGCAAAATTTCTAATAAAGAGTAGTGATCCGCAATTGGAAAAGATCTAAATGAATGCTCTACATTACGTGGGTATTTTAGCATCGCTAACGATGTGAAAATATGCTCTCGGAAACGATTTCTCGTTAAAAACTTTGGAAAATTAATTTTTTTCAATTTTATTTTCTTTGACTGGTGTTTTTTGGCCAAAAACCCCTTCAGATGAATAGCTGCGCGCATACGTACACACGCATTTATTTAAATTTTCCATTTAACTCTTTTGCGTCTTTACCCCCAGGGCTACGTCGTTTCCCTGTATGAATTTTTCGATTATAAAAGCGACCCCGGCTTCATCAGCTGACGCTTGTGGGGTACTTTGCTGTTCGTTCATTGGTGGCTAGTTTAATTATATTTCGGCGAGCGTTGTCTACATCTTTTTGCGATATGCGTAAGTGGCGTGAAAGCTTTCTAAGCTGCTGTTCGTTCGGTGAGCTGGAACGGTAAAGCAAAACATAAAAAGACAACGTGTGTATTTTGAAAATAATAAGCGAAGAAGAAATATTTAAGTGGTAATTTAAGCGGTCTGAAATATGTTGTTTTTTGCCAGCTACTTTTGAACGACGATGGGGGAAAAGGAAATCGAAAAAAAACCCAGTGATTCAATGAGCGACGAAATTCGAAAGCATATTCGATGAAAACGATGAATTATTCAATAGAAAGATTATTAGAAAATTATAAAAAAAGATATTTGGAACCGAGCCGATAGTTTAGTACCCTTGTTGTACGGAGAAGCACCTTTGCGATATGGATATGTCTTTCGGATTATCTGTAAAGTGGGATACGACCGCGCATTTCGTTTTAGTAAAAAACATGAAAAACTGTTCATTGCAAATTGAATCAAATATTTACACTATGGTGTACACATAAATAAGACACTTTTCCAGCTACCGCGACGACGACTGTCATTCTAAATGAAAATCATTATAAAATTTCGTGATATTTATTCGTGACGGGAAAAATTTTGGATTCAGTCTAGCCATCAAACATATCCACTTCAATAATTAGGGCATTTCTCTCAGACAAGTATAACATACGGTCCAACAAAATAGCCCATTTACAAAATTGTGTGCGAGATAAGAGATAAGTGATATTTCCGGACGGTGTATTAGGATTTTGTCGGGTGCCAAGTCGCGTAGGATTAAAACTTAACGAGGCGGTTGCTGATGGTGTTGTCAGAGAGGCATCCTAAGAGTGTACCAAATTTACCCATATATTTCAGTTTTTCCAACCGCGGGGTACAGCGAAGAGAGCTAACAAAGTAATTACCATTAAAAAAAAAAAATCAAAATAAAATTCTTCGCCTGATTACTAATGGTCCCAATGTTGCTTTTTTTTAAAATAAGTTGTGGGTCTCGATGAGCAATGCTGCCCGTAGTGCGAATGTCCGACACGCTTATCAACGTTTATTTCGGAATTTACTTAAATTACACAAATGTTTACTTACAGTTAAATTATTACTTCTATCAATAATAACGCAGTCTCTAACATGCGGGGGGGGGGGATACATACGATGGTGAATAAGCATACTTGCTCGGTGCATACGTAAATCCCGCGTTTTTCGAATTTTCGATATATACATGTAAACATAGAACTAAGATACTATTACCAAAATGTAAGGACAGAACACGTAATAAGGAGGAGGGATGTGCATGTTTTTCTTTTTTTTTATATATAATATCAAGGGATGTTTTACTTATTTTGTGTGCCACTCCACTAGCCATGTTTTAACTTTGCTCTTCCACAATCCTATCTCCCGTTCCTGAAGCATATCCTAGGGTATTACTTCCATTAATTTCATTAGTATCAGCTTGTCGATATTTTCAACTTTATAATTTATTCCTCTAGGCCACATTAAGTACGTGTCTACTAGTATTCCTTGCAGTCTGTTCCTTATTTATGCTAAGCAGGTGTATTTTACTCACATTCTGAATTCATGTAGTTTATACCAAAAAAGCATCATTTTCGAAGACAACACTTTATTTTCCTTCCACTAAGAGGAGCCATTTTTACCTACATCTATTGGGGGCAGAATTATTTTTAAGCATCTTCGCTGCAATTTGCCTATTTTCTTCAACTCTCCTTCTTTTGCTTCCTTCCACACCTGTACACCATATCTAATTCTGGCTATGACTACGGATTCAAAAAATAACCGAACAATTTTATAAGGTCACATTAGCTTTACTCTATAGAGTGCCCGGGAATAGCCTGTCTCGTTTCATTAGATATTTCCTCAATACGATTCTTCTACGTCAGTGATTGGTCTATTGTTAACGATTCTAATCGATCACAAGAGAAATTCAGCGTACTTATATCGTTTATATGTAAACATTGTAATGAATGCAGCACAATTTTAGGGTCATTGTAGTTCCTGTATCTACTAGGAGTTTTTACGTACATGGTTCTCGACTTAGTACCATTTACTATTGGGTTATATTTGTTTTTTTGCATCGTGATCTAAAAATTCTGGGCGTTGGCGAAGTTTGTTCATGCCAGCAAGCATGACTCTATCTGATCATCCGAATCCAATCGCAGTTCAACTTCTCCCTGTAGAAGAAGATGCCCAAAGTCTAAGACGAATCAAGCCGTACGAGCTACTATAAACTTGAGTTACGTTTATTTTATATTTTTAGATGTGTTTAATCTTAAGCTTTTATTTGATATATATGTATATACTAGCTGTGCCCGCATGAGGTTCTACAAAATTACTTGATTTGTTGAATTACGCTCGCGTGGAATTCAGTTTGTAACTGTAATCAGTAAAAACTCAAAATACAAAACTACTCCTCAACTAAGTAATTTTATTCAAAAATCGCATAAACTTTGAAATCGGATGAGTAGTTTTGGAGATTACCTCTTACATCCAAACCTACAAACATTACCTCTTTATATATTAGTGTGTATATATATATATATACACACACACACACACACACACACACATATATATATATATATATATATATATATATATATATAATTTGTTTATAATATTGAGATTAGGCAGCAGCGTAATCTCTGTCTGTACTAGTTATTCCTTTACTTAAAATTATTGTACGTATTCGCGCTAGTTAGTACACAGCAGGCAGACACGGAACTGTACTTGTAGCGCGGTAACAAGCGGCTACAAATAGTTTCGAATATAGTCTTGCGTGTGTACACTCATTTTACTTATAACAATTACCATGAGAACTACTTAGTCTGTACGGATAGAAGGTATAAATTGGTAGTCACGACACTCGGAATCAAGCAGTAAAACTGGGAGGATGCCACCGGACAGTTTAATAAACAAAAATAAACGAAAAAATTTGGGTGCGGCTGTGCTAGGGCACAGAGCCGTTGATTTAACGTGAAACGACCATATCGGTTAAAGTATTTATATATACGTGGTAGCCTAGTGGTTAAGGTGCTTGGCTACCAAGTCGGAGGTCACGGGTTCGAGACTTGCCTCGTCCCAGATCCAAGTCGCTCCCAAGCTTACCCAGCCTGAAATAATTGGGTACCAGAGAAATCTGGGAAAGTAAAGGCGACCGAGAGAAAGGAACTGGGCCCAGTATTCTCCTTAGATCTATTAGGCTTAGTACATTGTGAACCTTAACTTCACAATCCCAACGCCATGTCAAGGGTATGGAATTCACTTTACTTTTATATATATATATATATATATATATATATATATATGTATATATGTATATATATAAAAATATATATCATCATCATTCGGTTCCAGTCAGTTCTTACCGTTATGACCTGCGAGCTCTCTCCACTGTTTCCGGTCTTAGGCTGTGTTAATCGCTGTTGCTACCTGACCAAATTGACTTCGTAAGCCGTCAGTCCAACGCGTGGGTACTCTGTTCCTTTCTCGTGTACCGGGGGCTTTGCCGAGCAGCAATGTTTTCTCTAGATTTTCACCAGTGCGTCTTACATTATATGTCCAAAAAATTGGTGGACCCGTCTTCCACATAATCTGTGCAATTCCTCCGGTTCATCCACCTCCGCCCGTATTGAAAGATTTGTTCTTCTTTCCATCCACGCCATAATTCGGCGCCAAATCCACATTTCAAACGCGTCAATGTTTATTCACTGCTTTGATCGTGCACGTTTCGGCCGCGTACAAGAAAATTGGCAGAATCAGCGTTTTTATTAATTTCTTCTGCAGGTTTACAGACTGCTTTTTATTACAGGTTAGGCTTTTCAGCCGCGTCATTGCAGCCTTACCTAATGCAATTCGTGTTTTTATTTCCGCTGAACATCCACCATCAGCAGTAATCTGCGACCCTAGATAGATGAAAGACTGTACTTTTTCAAAATCTATCAGGAGGTTGGTGTCGTTAAGGACGGATTTACGGTCTACCACCATAATTTTGGTTTTATTTACTTTGACTAATAGGACATGCCTTTCGATAGCTTCTTTGACGCGTTTAATTAACTCCGTCATTTCTTTGCCTAATGTCGCCACTAACGTAGTGTCATCAGCGTATCTTAAATTGGAGATCTTAATGCCACCGATAGAAATTCCGCCGTTCCATTTGTGTAGAGTTTCCCTCATAATATACTCGCCGTAGATATTGAAGAGTTGAGGCGACAGGATATCTCCTTGTCGCACGCCGCGTTCTGCTTTGAAAGCTGTCGATTCTTCCCCCCCCCCCAGCCTTTCGGACCGTCATTCCACTGTTTTCGTACAGACTTTTCACCAATGTAATTAGATGTTCAGGTGTGCCCATTTCTGCCAGGATGCGCAGTAAGGAGTTCCATCCTACACAATCGAAAGCTTTTGTATAGTCAATAAAGCATGATACCGCGGGGATGTTATATTCGCGACATTTTTCTGTTATCATTCGGACGTTAAGAATTTTTTCTCGTGTTCCGTGTCCAGCAGAGAAATCAGCTTGTTCCATCGGTATTTGTCTATTAAGAAAGGCCTTCAATCTCTCGTTCAAGATTTTTAACAGTATCTTGCTTGGATGTGAAATTAAATAGACATATATAAATATATATAAATAAATATATATATATATATATAAGTATATACAGATATATATAAATATATACAGATACATATAAATATATGCGGTGAAAAATAATAGTCGTTGCGTTGCGCGATTTCGTTTCATAATTTCGTTTAACTATTTCATTTCACGAGCGATTTTCAGGACGTTTCACGTTAAAAAAATAAAAAATATATTTTAGCCTTGGATCTAAATACTGAAATTAAACAAAATCTTTATGCTTCCCAGATGCTGAATATTAGCAATTTACAAAAAAAAAGCGCGTACTTTAACATTGTCCGGCCATGCATTTCGGTATTTCCATGGTATTGTCGCATGTCAATTCCAGTTCCTCCTTCTCTTCTTCGTAGATATGTCACCTCGATGCGTAGACTGCGTGTGGGTCACTGCTGTGTACCCGTTTATTTCATACGCGCACGTAACCAGGAACAATGTAATTTCCATACGTTAGTTAATTTTTTGGAATATATAAATTATCTTTTACTTAAGTGTGAAAAGTATGAAAATAATGGAAATATTTTTTTTGAATAAACTGATGTCCCTTAGCATTTATCCGCTGTATATATTCCTTGCAATACTTGTATCCGGATGCCATTCGAGGGTAGTAGACGAGAAAATAAAATTTATTATGGCCGAGAAAATGTCAGGACAGTTCAAAATAAATTCGCCTGAACTCGATTGAAAACATACTAAAACTAAGAAATTTCATTGACGTCACTAATTTAAAACGCGGCTTCTTTAGAATCTAAAGGGAATCTTCGATTATGTAAACAAAGCGGTAGCTGGTTAATAAGAGACCGGTAGATAGGCCTGAATCCGTTTGATCTCAGTGCTATGGAAATTACTTGGCTTTCCGGAGCTTTGAGAATCGGTTTGTACACGTTTAACG
Organism: Icerya purchasi; assembly: GCA_039619475.1. NCBI lineage: Eukaryota > Metazoa > Arthropoda > Insecta > Hemiptera > Monophlebidae > Icerya > Icerya purchasi. Next base: position 496,031,951 of record CM077116.1, on the reverse strand, counting down.
TGGCAGAATATTTCTTACCTTTTCTAGTCGTTTGTTATTCAGTTTGCGCGTAATTTTATAACCTTTTTCTTTGAGAAGCGATAATCGCAAATCTCTTCGGTATTTAAAGTCAATTATTTTGGGAATTGGTCGTAAACGGTAATAGAAAAAAAAAGAAAAAAAAACAACAAAATGCACAATAAAACCAGTAAGAAAGAGAAACCGAAAGTCAAGACACCGAAGACGAAAGTTGGTCAAAAGTGTTCGAGAAAACAACAAGAGTCGAGACACTATAGCAGCTGGAGGAGCTAACGGAAACCAGTCTTCGTCGACTGCAACCAAACAGGCCGGATTTTTTCTTATTCTATTTTCCTTTTCTTGTACTAATTTGTACGATTGCGTCGGTATAGCTGAGTGTGAATTTTTCTAGTAGCTCACGCGTAATGCGAATATACATATAAAAAAAAGGTATCACAATAAAATTTGGTAACAAAAAAACTTACACTGTTGTGTGTGCAGTGAATGTGCAGAATTTAGGGAAGAAGTATTGAGACTGGTACTCGAGGAGGAGTTGGCTACCACTGCGGCTCTTTCACGTGCACTTGCAATTAAATTGAATCAGAAAACACAGATATTTAAATATATCCAAAATTAGTGTGGAAGGAAAAGGGAAAAAGGTATAATAGATAATAATAATAGTAACGAAATAGAATCTTTCGAGAATTTGATAAAATAAAGAATTTAGAAGAAAAGAAGAAGAGAAAGAAGAGAAAAAAATATATCCATTTAATTATTTATCACGTAAAAAAAATGCTATATGAAGATCTTTTATAGGTAGAGTTTTATTTTAATTTTGTGTACTCGGAGTTTTATTTATTTATTTTCTTTCACTTTATTTTTTTATATATTTCATTTTATTTTATTTTATTTTTCTTTTGTTCCGTCGTCGTTTCTGCTTTAGTGTTTATAATTCTTTTTTTTTTTTTTTTTTCTCCTGGTGGCGCCCATGCACCATTTTTAACTACAATGGTTATTACAGCACATCGGCCAGGGTAAAAAGCCTATTTTATAATTTAATTATTAAGTTGTTGTTCCTAAGAAAAGCGAGTAGCATTTGTATGCGTGCTGGGTCATTTGACAGTATAGTTGACAGAGGAATACTGGCAAAAGCGGAGCGGTCGAACGCCGTACATTGTAGCATTAGGTGTTCTACCGAAGGGTAAGAAGGGCCGGAACAGAAAGGGCACGTGGGTGGGAGAGGGGTACCCTCAAGTATATAATTGTGTGAGATCGCCGTATGCCCAACTCGCAACCGATTTAGCACAGCATATTCTCGACGCGTAAGGTAAATAGGAGGGAACCATGAATCAGCCGTAAACTTTATGCTCTTCATAAAAGATCGATCCTTTTGCCACTGGCTGATCCACTCAGATATCATACGTTCATGAAAATAAGTCTTCACTTTGCAGATTGGTGGCGCTGCAAACGGCATTGGTGCGCGCAGAGCTGATTTGGACGCCATGTCAACTCGCTCGTTGCCTTGAATTCCTGCATGACTCGGCACCCACAAGAGCGTTACCTGAGTAGCAGCTTCAACGTATAATTGACTTTCAGGGCTAAGATATCCATGTTGTTCTGTGAGGAAATCGATTTTAGAGAAGCCGAAGAGTCAGTCATTAAAAGTATGCTTCTATCTATACATCCTGACTCCAAACAAGTTACGAGGCTACTGTATATGGCATACAATTCTGCTTCCTGTATCGAGCAATAATCATTTAATCGCAACGAAGTTATTTCACCGCCGATTTCATATGCGCACGTGGTTGGAGATGGGGAAATTTGCGGGTCTGCTTTGGAAGCATCAGTATATATGTGCAACGAGTTGGAATAACTATTGATTTTTTCGGCAACGCGGTGAGTTATGTCCACACCCGGTCAGCGAATTATTGCCTCCAAGAGAGATGTGTCTATCCTTGCGGAGATGTCTTCCCACGGGGGAAGTTTGTAATGAGGGGTGTCAGGATTTGGCAATTGTACGCCACTATCAATAGTTTGTTTGAATAATTCAGGGATTGGGTCACTAGGGAAAGAAGGGAGCGGAATATCAGTAATGTTTGGGAAGGAATTAATTTTGTACTGATGAAGGTACCAGTTGATTAAATCGCGTGCGGTAATAGAAGAACGGATCAGGGGAAGTGGGGGTATGCCGCTAAGGAAACAAGCACTTGCTGATGGAGAAGTTCGATGAAGACCAAGAATTAATCGGATAGATGTATGATGTATTGGATCAAGTGACCTAAGTAACGACTGACTAGCCGAGGAGTACACCTGACACCCGTAGGTTAATCTGGAAAGGATAAGGGCTTTATAAATGGTGACAAGTAGCTTGGGATCAATATTGAATTTAGGACCGGACAAGTATTTTATAATGGAGAGGTTCTTCATGCATTTATTTTTAAGCTTGGAAATATGAGGAGACCAGGACAGAGCGGAATCAAAAACTGGACCTAGAAATTTTACAGAACTGGAGAAAGAAAGAGGAGAATTATTGAGATGAAGGCGAATTTCTTGGTTATCTCTGTGTAGACGACTCCTATGGAAGTTGACACATGAAGTTTTGGAAGAGGAGAACTTTAGCCCATTGTGTACAGCCCATGTATATAGCTTATCAATTGTCGTTTGGAGGATGGACTGGGCATTGGATAGAAGGTTGGATGAGATTGATATATTCAGATCATCAATAAATAATCGGGCTGTTACTGGCGGCCTAATACAGCAGGAAATGTTATTAATAAATAGGATGAATAAAGTCGCACTCAGTGCGGATCCCTGTGGGATTCCATTTTCCATAGGAACAGGAAAGGACATCACAGAGCCTACTTTCACTTGCATTGCTCTATTAGATAAGAACTGTAGGATAAACTTGCCCATTTTGCCATTTATTCCGGCATTTTTCAGTTTAAGTAGCAAGCCGTACCGCCATACACGGTCGAACGCTTTCTCAATGTCAAAAAATATTGTGTACAGACATTGACCATTACTTCGGGCGTGAAGAATTTGCCTTTGAAGGCTAATAAGATGAGATAAAGTGGATTTACGTGTACGGCCGCCAGCCTGTATGGAGGAAATTAAATTGTTCGATTCGAGATAAAACAGGAGCCGTCTATTAACCATTTTTTCCATTACCTTCGACAGAGCACTAATTACGGAAATCGGACGGAAACTATTGGGGAGAAAGGGATCAGCATTAGTCTTAAGGATCGGAACTACAACTGCGGTTTTCCAAGCTGATGGCATGTCACCAGTCGACCATATTTGGTTATAGATGTGGAGAAGGAACGATTTAGCTGGGTTAGGAAGATGTTTGATCATGAAAGGATGGATGGTATCGGCGCCAGGGGCACTATATCTCGTTTTATAGGTTAACTGGTAGTTAAGTTCAGAAAGTGTGAAAGGAAGATTAAAATTGTCATCGCTCTCAGAAGAGAAGGATATCGGTGTTTTCTCAGCTTCTGCTTTAAGAGATTGGAAGTCAACAGAGTATGAGGAAGAGGAAGATACTTTGGAATAGTGTGCCGCGAAAGCATTTGCTACAGAAGGCGGGTCAGCCACCAAACTATTATTTATTAGCAGGGATGGGGAAGAGGACGAACTAGGAATTCCGCTTAACGATTTAATTTTCTTCCACGTAGTACTTGTAGGTGTAGACGAAGAGATCGAATTAACAAAGGATTTCCAGGATTCACGTTTACTTATGCGGATCAAGAGTCGAGCTCTTGCCCTGTGCTTTTTAAAAATGATCAAATCAGATAAAGCCTTCGAAGATTTGTATTTCCTCAGCGCCCTCTTTCTTAACGAAATTGCTGCTTGGATTTCATGGCGTCCACCACGGGACAGGGCAGAATTGTCTTACGGGGCGAGATTTGGGGATAGTGGCCAAAGCTGCGGAAATCATGGCGTTTATTAGTCTATTTAAATTGCGCTCAACTGAAGGCGAAAAATCTATGGGAACTACTACTTTAGATTTGTACAATATCCAATCTGCTTTCCGGAAGCGGAAGTGAGCTGGGATTCGTAGAAGATTATTACTAGAGGAAGAATTAGGGAAATAAGTAAGGATAGGAAAATGATCACTGGAATATAAGTCCTCTAGGACTGTTACTGTGAGAAGAGGAAAGAGTGATGCGGAAGAAAAGATAAGATCAATTGTAGAGAATGTATTATAGGAGGAATTGAAATGGGTGTGATTTGAGGGTGGCAGTGGAATTAGATTACTGGACAAGGTACTGTTAAGGATTGTAGTTTCCCGTCGACACGTATATGCGGCTCCCCATAGGGGAGAGTGAGCATTGAAATCGCCGAGTAAAATCGCTTCTGATTTTAGCCGAAGATCATTGTATCACTGCCTTGATAGAAAATACTATCAATTTTATTTTGTTATTATTTTTTGTTTTTTTCCTTTCTTGTTTATTACGCCAAAGACGAATTTAACATGTTTCCAATGATTAGGAGTTTCGTTTCGAAACATCCCATTTATGTTATGATGATACGATCTGCTTGATTTTCTTAGCGAAATTGTCAACTTTTTAATTAAAATTCACCTAAAAGAAATCGCTCTAAAAACTAAAATTAGTTCTATTCATATTTATTAAAATATCGTTTGAAAAAAAAAAAAATTTTCTTAAAATATTTCTCATTGATTATAGTCGCTATATTATAATTGTTTTCATATATACGCACACATACACACACACACATACATATATATATATATATATATATATATATATATATATATATAAAATATATATAACCATAAATTTATAAAAATATTATTTTTCACATTTGTAACAATATTTTCAATATTTTCACAAATTCAGTACTGATTTATCTTCACAAATTTCGGGAATATTTCGAAATAAAGTGGCTCCTCATTGGAATCATTTTAGACTGTTATATTACACCAAGAATTTCATACCAAACATTTTACAAAGAAAAAATAGTAATTCCCTATTTTTTAAACAATGTTCACTTGATGCCTCAATTTTATTATTTTTTTCTGTTCAATGGTATAAAAGTACGAAGTCAGATTGAATATACAAGTGCGGAGAAGTTGGATTTTTACATTTTTTTTTTTTCAGTTTCATTTTTTTCTACTTTTTCTTCTTTATGGTTTCTTCAACAAACATATTAGCTAAAGAAATAAAAAGGAAAAGAAAAAAAAAGTTTTATTCTTCTAGGTTTAAAGATGGATAATAGAAATAATTCGAAGGCGGAAATAACACAAGTAGAAGGAAATGAAATGGTATATACTTTCGTTACGGAGGTCACGAGTTCGATCCCGGGCGACGACAGAACTTATTACAAAGAATTAAATAAAATATTCGCTAATAATCACGTGGAACGCAATGGCAAACCACCACGTACAACATCATATGCGGGCTAGGTCAGTACAGAGCAGACCCACACGGGGCTGCATTTGTATATGCCGATATAAATCAAGCGATTACTAATCAGTTCCGAATGTAGTCTTACGTATTGTGTACACCTGCGTTGCATATAATAATTGCCTGGTACACAACCTATATCGGTACAGTTAAAAATGTACGAATAAGTTGCGCTAACGCGCTATGTAGCGTACGGCACATAAAGAAAGTATGTATGTATATGTGTATGTAATTCTATCCTCTAATTCTCCTCTGAATTAGAAGATAATCTCATACTCGAAATCGAGTGAGAATAGACGACGACGATATGTATATATATATATATATATATGTATGTATGTGTATATATATATATATGTATATGTATATATATGTATATATATATGTATATGTACATATTGATACGGTTTGTGCGGCCTCTAGCCGGATAAAGAGTAAATTAATTGTTTTGTTTGGTTGATCTTTTTGGATCGAGAGATGGCGCCAATTACCTGTTCTTGATTATTGGGGTAGTTGCGCGTCGATAAAGGCTAGTGGTCAGCATCGTTGTTATCTGCTCTTTTCGATGGGCGGAGCGGCGTGCAGTGCGCTCGTTGTCTATTCTTCGATAAAATGATAACGGAGGTATAGACAGCGAGCTAGCCGACAAATTAGGTTCGGAAGTGTTCTCTCGTGGCAATATTGTTAGCGGCCGCGTTTAGTGTTTTTCTGTATATGTATATCGTTTTGTGATATTGCGCCGCAACGTGTTCTTACGTAGAATCAGCGGAAAATTTGTCTTGTTTTTAACATCGTAATAAAAGCTGATCTTGAAGAGAACATTTTTTAATAAAAAAAAAAAACATATTTTAATCATCGCGTGGAGCGCATTTCCACTGGCGCCCGGAATAAGAACGGAGAGGAGGAAGCAAAAAGTTCAAATAAGAAAATTTCCTCCGTCAGGCAGGCTAAGTTCGTATCAATATATATATACATATACATATATGTACATATATATACATATTCTTCTATGTCGTTGTCCGTGTTCAGACGTCGTGACCAATCATGAGCATATTTCAACAATTTTTCTCCATTTCTCTCGATTTTGAGCTGCTTCCACACAACAGCTGGTGGAAGCAGCTCAAAATCGAGAGAAATGGAGAAAAATTGTTGAAATATGCTCATGATTGGTCACGACGTCTGAATACAGACAACGACATAGAAGAATATGTATATATATATGTATATGTATATGTATATATACATACATATATTGATACGGATTCGGTATTTACGGCGCTATCTAGCGATGATGTCGAGCTAGAAATTATTCTCCGATTAAAATCATTAATTTTCGATCTCCTCTCGGCATCAATCTTATTATTTATCGTCGTCCGAGAATACGGCCGGGATATTTACACGACCGAATAGGTAATTTCCGATTCTCGTCGAATTTCGGTAGTGTTAAGGGGTTGTGTAAGTGTCCTGGTATGTGTGGTCTGCGACAACAGGATAGTGCCTGTCAGCCGTGTGTGAAGATGACCGCTGTAACGGCTATATAGTATTAATTGATAAGGGGATTCGGTAATGTACCGCGTTAGTTCTAGAATAAAATAGAGAGCCGTTTTGTTGCGAATTAACTGATCTAGTCGTCGTTCGTCTTATGCATTAAATTTTGTTGTGCGGTCAATTACCCGAGTTACCGTTTAAATAGCGTACTATCTAGTCGTCGCGGTGAACCTTTGACACATTACACGTCGAGTAAATTTTAGTAGCCATTGATGTATGTGATTTTTTTGTTTTTTTTCGTTGTTCGTTTGTATTCTTTCGTTTTGTAATATACGCGATTTGCAACATCCCGAATACTTTATTGAACGCGTGTTTTTTTTTTGAGAGATCGTAACATCTCTGTCGCAGAGATATTACCTCCACTTCACGGCGGGATCGCGAAGTTGTTTTTTTTTACTTATCATAAAAAATCTAATACTCTGCGCGGCAGAGCGATTCTGGTTGCAACACACCGTGGGCAAGTGTTGCTGGCGCCCGTAATTTGTCTGGTTTAACATTTTTTTTTTTTTAAATTATTACGTACTTTTTATGGAAGAAGAGCGAAGGATTTAACCCCTCAAATCGTAGCATTGGCTCCCGTAGAAGGGACCCGAAAATCCGCAAATCGTAAC
>CM077116.1:495804366-496021866 GCA_039619475.1 Icerya purchasi | reverse complement strand
CCGTCTCAGTATGTAATGTTTTTATGTAATATTTTTGCATTGATTATACTGCAATGTTAAATTTAGCGTCCGTTTTATTATGCGTATAAGTCATTTATTTTATTTTGCAAAGAATGATATAATCAATTAAAACCTACTTTTCCGCGTTAATTATTAAAAATTATCATCGTGAGATCCACAAGTTTCTCTATGGCAATGCTGAAAAGATGGAGCTTATGTATCTGTATTATAAAGTCAAAAGGCATAAAAAATCGGCGTAATTTACTCAATGAAATACAGAGAAAATATGACTCCATTTCGCTTTTTGAACCAAGTTTCCATACAAAAAATTACTAAAAAGTTCCACGTGCTTCCCACAGTGACTAAAGAATAAATCGTTTTTTTTTTTTAATCTACGTATTTTTGTTATTATAATGCAGGTAAAATTCGAATCCCGCAGAACCGGAAAATTTCTAATTTAAAAAATGCACAGAGTTGTAAGAGCGAAAGAAAGCCTATAGCCTAGAGAGTTGATTTTTTTTTGGTCTGCTTAATCGACGAATTTTCCTCATCACACTGTGGAAAAAATGAAAATATAAACAGAATTTTAAAATATAACCGTTAGAATCATGCGACGAACGAAGCGATCAGCCTAGTGACTTCGATTATTAATTATCAATGCTATTTACAACTGAGACATAAATATCGCGAAATAAATTAGTTAATGCCTCATGTTTACATAACTTTTTCAGTTTTCGGAATATTTTTAGTCGAACTTCGTTTATTAGTTGACATTTTCACACCACTTTGTATCAAAGAAAGTAAACACTATGTACGCTCTGCAATACCCTCTTATTTTAAAAATTTAACAAGTAAATAAAAATTTCAAAAATCCGGGTCACGAATTGGCCACCGACTTAAGCTTACTGTAGAAAATAATCGAAAAATGATAAATAAAAATTTGTTTACATTCGCCGGCCTTCATTTAGGTAACGAAAATAAGTCTATAAAAAAGCTTTTGAAAATGACGGATGACTGAAACATAGAAAATATCGGGCTAATAAGATTTGCGCAATACGATAAATACACGTTGAAAGAAAGAAAAATTCTTAAACGAATCAGTTCTAAAAATAAATTCTGCAATTAAGAAATGTGATCAAAAGCAATATATAAGTTTCCGTTAATACTTTTGAAGTTAGATTTTTCTTTTACACTGACTACCATTTTTACATTTTAAATTCTTTTAATGTTTTTGTCAAATTTATAATGAATTTAATGACTGCGTTTAAAAACCTAAATAACTTGTTTCAAGAGAAAAAATAGTCGTATGTGCCGTTACGGTTTTTGCAATTTCAATTTTCTTTCAAATTATTATTATTATGTTGTTGTTTTTTTTTGTATTTTTAATTATAATTACAATTTCAATATCAATTAGGATAATATAACTTCTTTTGAATTTACTCCAACTTGGTGGTATTTATTATCACTTTCTCTACACAACAAGAGAATAAGCTTATTTACCAATTATACTATCGATATAATCACGCACAAAAACGGAATAAAATTAATTCACAACACATACACAAAAGGGCTCTAACGGTTGACACACATACAGACACATACGTTTCATTATATGTTTTTTTTTATACTTTTCAAATACGTATCAAACGTTTGGTTACCATAAAGTATATATATATATATATATATATATATATATATATATATATATATATATATATATATATATATATATATATATATTATATAAATGCGATAAGACCAGTTAATAGAAAATTAACTCCATTTGCGCGCAGCTACTTGATTCCTTTTGATGATATTTCCTGATCTTCGGCTACCATTGGACTTAGATGAGTTATTTGTCCGAAGATTATCACCGATTAGATTTGTACCTCGATCTTTAGAATTATTCAAATAATTGCTTCCAGCTCTGGTGTATTCCAAATTTTATTTAGACCAATATTATCGTTTATTTACGGATGTACTGAACGTAATTTAAATTCAATTTAAAAGAACTCATTTTCGTCGTGGATTATGGAACATTGGATTAAAAATTTAAGACCGAAACTTTTATATGTAACAATGGTACCGCGGAATTCGATCGAGTGTGTAACTTTTATTTATTTTACCCATGCTTAAACATGACTGTATCACTTAAGTAGTTTCTGATCGAACATATCGCCAGATATCAATCAGTCGATGATAGCACAATAAGATGATTATCTCAGCTCTTCGGCCTAACCGTTTTATTAATTAATTTATTATTATTATTTACGTTACCTACGTGGTATGTTTGTGTGTACATTACGTAGTACGCATATACACAGGCAAACACGTTTTTCTTTTTGTTACGCTTCTTGGTATAAGGTATAAGCAACGTTTTTTCATTCATTCCGATTTTGCGCCAGCTGCAGTATGCTTTGCGTATACCACATCCGGTGATTTTCCTATTTGATTTACTCACCAACTGCGGCATCTTCCCATCACCCGCTATTCTATCCCACTTAATCTGTAAGCCATTGTGACTTCTACATATCTGTTCAAAAAATCGAAATAGAGCCCTTGAGGCCAGATTTTTACCGCCTTTTTTCAATTGAAACATTCGTTCGGATCCAAGGTATGCTCATCTATATATTAAAACTAACCATTCTTTTCCGTTATGTCTCATTAACTGTCCAGGTTTCTATCGAATACGTGGCAGTTGGAAATGCGTATAAGTTTTTTTAGTCTTTTCACTTCAGTGCTTCGTGTGGTATTTTTAAGGACGTTTCTGAAAATAATAAATTCGACGTATGCACCGAATAGCGAAGGTGATTAAATAATGAGTTTCTTAATGATTTATCTAGCGCGTTTGATATTTGTTCACGCGGTTATAAATACATCGGTATATTTTTACATGCCATGAGATGATATTGAAATGTTACACAGTTATTTCGCTGCACTTACAAAATAGTATTTAGTCGAAAAATATTTATTAACTGCATTATAGCATACGATATATTTTGGCTGTAATTTTATAGTATGAGCCAAAATTGTATACTTACATTGCAATACTACTCTCATCGGTGTTGTCAGGCTTAGTTTAAAACTTTGAATCTAAACAATACCCAACACCCTGCCAAAGGAATGGGATTTACTGTTTATTAACTCTGGGTTGTTGGAAGCGGCTCTAATAATTCGAATGAAATTCATCAACTAGGAACTTTTAGAGTCTAGGAGTCGTTTGGTCCCGGTCTCACCGCCGAAAAAATTCTACCAAACGGGCAATTGTAAATATGATAACAAGTTCAGTGAAGCGTGATGGTGTTTCTCAGGGTCACTCCGTACGTTCAGTTAAAGATAATCATATAATATTTATGTTTACATAATACTAAATTCGAAACAAAAAAATCTGATTTTTCGCGCCGCAAAAAGAGAAAGAAACAATTCATTTCTCGCGATTTTTTGAACTTTTCGCCAACTTTGAAAGTTTCGTTAAGAAAATGAAATACGATTTCGGGAACGATCTTTCCGTCGTTGACATTGCCCGAAAAGAAATAAATAATTTTTTTCAAAAATTTCAAGTTTTCGGCTCTCGACAGCCTGAATATGACGTTGTGTGTAAGCTGGACTATAGTTTTCCTATAAAACACGGTCGTCCTTTACGCATACGTTTCAGATACGTTTTAGTTTTCTTAACATTTTTACTCGGGCCATTATTTACGTGAACATACTTTTTTCTACTGCATTTGGCTCAAAAAGTGGGGAGGGGTTTAAATAATTTTTAGGCGTAATTTTTTTGTAATTTGATGAGACAGCTTCCGCGTTATGTGTTTTATATTTTCAATTTCACCTTTAAATGCGGTATTCACTATTGAGTTGTGAACTATTTAACGGTGATTTTTGAGGTCCTTTTAAATTCTATATTATATATTCTTTCCCGCCTGAGCTAGTCGATTATATTTTTAAATTATAGATTGTCTCGAAGAGAATTTTAACCGTAATTTATGATCCCAAATTTTGAAGTTTAGAAGTAAAACCGTTCGCGAGCCATTGCATGATATTTTCGTCGTTTCTGAACCGTCACTAGGTTTCCGCACATTATACATGTATACGGGGAATCCTAAGAATAGGCTGCACTGCAGCTTTCGTCTTCTTACGTATATATTACTGATTTATTTTGAAATGTCTGTGAAATTTATAAATATATTTTGATTTGCAAGTTCGAAATAAATCCGAGCAAAAAAAAGCAAACTAAACCAAAAATTAACCTGTAGTATTAAAAATATTACTAAACGTAATTCAGAGAAGGATACGAAGGAAATGTGAAGAAACAATTAGCAAGGAACAATTCGGATTCGGGCCTGGTATGGGAACTAGAGAAGTACTGTATTGCATTCAATTACTTTTCGCAAACACGTGTATACTTGCTTCATTGACTTTGAAAAATCTTTTGATAGAACACACAGCAATGGGCTAATACAAATGTTGGAACAGATTGGTTTAGATAACTGAGATATAAGACTGATAAAGAACCTATACTGGAATCGAACAGCATTTGTGCAGATTGGGGATAATGACTCACAACAGATTCATATCAAACGTGGTGTAAGACAAGACTGCGGGCTATCGCCATTGCTTTTCAATATATATATATATATATATATATATATATATATATATATATTGAGAAATAATCTTTTGGGAAGCTTTGCAAGAAAAGCATATAGGAGTAAGAGATGCTTTTAGTAATTGGAAGAAAGTAATAACATCTAAGAACCTCAAGATATCGCTGAAATTAGTTCTGAAATGCTACATATGGTCGCGGCTATTATACGGATGTGAGACATGGACACTGAAAACGATAATCATAAAAAAAAACTAGAACTCTTCGAAATATGATGCTATCGAAAAATGCTTAAGATCTCGTGGACGGAGAAGATAAAAAATTCAGAAATACCACTGCGTATGGACAAAAATCGGGAATACAATACAAAAGAGGAAACTAGAATACAATACGGGGTCTAAAATATCATCTAAAAAGTAAAGTGAGTTCCATACCCTTGACAGGGCGTTGGGATTGTGAAGTTAAGGTTCACAATGTACTAAGCCCAACGGCACTAATGAGAGTAGGGGGGCCAGTTCCTTTCTCTCGGCCGCCTTTACTTTCCCAGATTTCTCTGGTACCCAATTATTTCAGGCTGGGTAGGCTTGGGAGCGATTTGGATCCGGGACGAGACAAGTCTCGAACCCGTGACCTCTGACTTGGTAGCCAAGCACCTTAACCACTAGGCTACCACGCTGCCTAAAATATCATCTACGGAGGAGGAAATTTTACTTGGGCAGATCGAAGAAGAAAGATGGATTGGCAGGAAGAATACGACATGGTTTGAAAACATAAAAAATTGGACAAAAACATTCAACAGAAGAAATAATTCATACAGCCAGGAATCGGGAAAAATGGAAATGAATTATCTTCATGTCAACAGCATGAAGTCCGATGAGGATATGATAACACCCTGAATTCGTTCAATGCGCTCTATAGTGATGCAGATTATCTGTAATTCACTGAATTTTAAATTTAGGTTGAGGTGGGGTTAATGTTCGTAGATTTCTATTCTATATTTACTAAATAAATGTAAAATTATTAATTATTAATTAGTAACTTGGAAAAATAAATATAAACTACGAATTATTATAAATGCAAACAATTTTAAAAATGACCGTTTAACATTACTGATGTTATATTTGAACGACATATGACATTCACAATTCACAGAAATACATAGAATTATCTATAAAATACATTAAAAAACGAACAACTAATATACATATATAAAAAGAACAATAATTATTTATAAAAACAATTTAAATTATTTACGTTTATTATATAATATAGTGCGGTTTACGGCAGAAAAATATTTTTAATAGATAACGAATTATTCGATAAAAACCTTTTCTCGGTTATTTTAAAATTAGCCGTGCTCTCTTTTAAATAATATAACAGAATTTGGGCGCTTGTATTTTTTAAAACCTCCTAAAGTTAAAATAATCGAACAATCTGTGATAAAAGTGGTTTGGCATATTTAATACGTTTTCCTTGCGAGTTGATTCCGTCTCTGTTTCCGTTTCAATGGTAAAACATTTGTGCCACCTTTTTCGTTACTTTCAAATGATTTCTGATAAAATGAATAATGCGGTTCCGGAAAAGATTACGCCACGGCGTCGAAAAGTTTAAAAGCTCCAAATTTAAAATTCCTAATGCCTTTTCTATGTCGAAATTTCAGATAATCGTAAATAACTCTGAAATTTGACTATTTCGGAAGGATTAGAATTGTACGCAGAGTTCAATTACAAAGGAAAATCGTATTGTGCTTAATAAAAACCGCGCCTAAAATTACGGGGCAGGAGGGAGACGCTAATTTTAACGAATATGCGAGAAGATGTTTTCAGACTATCGTTAAAAAAGTTCATATGCAATCATTTTTTATAAACAGAGTTAATTGATTCATATTAAACAATAGCTGCAGAATTACTCTTAGAATACTTTTTTTTTTCTTTTTTTTTTTTTTTGGGCGCATTAACTATGGACCATTGCCCAGACACAATGGGAAGAAGAGACAACTAACTAGAACCTAATTCGATTGGAGACAGCTGAAATAAAGGAACCAAGGACAAGAACAACAGACTGGGAAGGAAGGGACAAGATGTAAGACGCACAGTAAGGAGTGGGAAGCCCCAGCTTTATAAGGTGAAGATAGAAAAGAGAACGCTCCGCAGAAAGAGCAGAGCACTCGAAGAAAATGTGATCAGCATCACAGACAACTGCTTCATGTGGATGCAACGGACAATGAGGAGAGGGAAGCAAAGAGAAACGATAGCGTGAAGAGGGCAGCAGTGTGTGATTAAAGCGCAGGCGGACAATAGAGGAAATTATAAATCGTGGAAGAGAGGGAAACTCCGAGAACCATGGATGAGAAGGAAGTGTAGGTTGGATTGAAAGGTAGAAGGAACGATTGTTGGAAAAAGAAGAAGGGTACACATCCGACCAAAATCTGAAGTGAAGCTTCTTAATTAGGGGTAATAGATTAACAGCCGGGATTTTTTTAAAATAGAAGCGAGAACGAACAGCAACCTGAGCCAAAGCATCCGCCATTTCATTACCCTCGATGCCTCTGTGACCAGGAACCCACAGTAAGTCAATGTGTACAGAGTGATGGAAAGAAAGATTATAAATAAGAGATCGTATACGAAGAATGAAGAAGTCAGAAGAGGGAGGAGGAAGCGGTGAACTGATAGCCTGGAGAGCACCCATGGAGTCAGAAATGATTAGATAGTCGGAGGACGAACGATTGCACGAGATATGTATGATCGCACGAAGGATAGCCATCAGTTCGGCCGTAAAAATAGAACAGAAAGATGGAAGGCGAAAGGATTCGGAGAAATTGGAGTCGGGAAGAATAAAAGACGATCCGACCCCACTGGGTCCTCTAGAGCCATCAGTAAAAACAAGTGCATGAGAAGGAAAAAGACAACTGACCGTACTGCGAAATTCCTGTTTAATGACGTTCTGAGGCATAAACTTAGAAAATTTAGGGAGAAAATGTACTTTGGGAGGGTGTAAGAGGTCGAAATAATACTCTTAGAATACTTACGTTAGAGCAACGGTCAAGTGACCATTAATGTTATTAGGTTCGGAACATTGTGGGTGCATACTGATACGAACTGGCTCGATCATTTCGCTTCGAAATTCAAAATTATTTCTTTGATTGCGTGTAGTTATCGACTTGGCGCTATTTCTCTCTGTGTGCATTGGTGCAAGGAATTAATGTACGCATGCCGAATATCAGATTTTATCATGGCCGTAGAGTTTAATGCACGGCAAACACGTTGTCGTGTGTAAGTGTTTACGATGGAGCGCTGGGTTAAATTCCCGATATTCAGGGATCTGGGCCTGTGCGTGTATAATAATTCCGGAAAAGTCACATTTGGTTCGGCTAGCAGCAATACAATCAGCTGCAGAGCCGTGTGCCCAGAATTTTGTAAAGGCGGGACTTTTTGAAAATTTTCTTCGAATATTAATTTTTGTAAATAACAATACATTTTTCACTAATATTTATACCATCCGTAATTTCCATCATTTTGATTTATATGTATTAATAATTTACATAAATGAATTACCCCGTATATGAACATTAATAAAAATTACACATATGTTATTGATTATACCCGTAATAAAAAGATTTTCCTTAAGATATTAATGAAGCACCTAAAAATATGAAGCATATATTTTTTTTTCTTTTTAAGTCAAGAGAACACCCTACAAAATCATCAGTATTTATTTTAAATTTTTGATTTTTTTCCGATTTTTGTGTATTTATAATAACTATTTCAGTTCTAATGGGAGAGGGGGTTAGCCCCCCAAACCCCTCCGTAGACACAGTCTTGATCAGCTGTGGTGGTGCCCGCGCAGGTAACAACGTGCTTGAGGTAACACATAAAGCGACAAAGAGAATTCGTGTAATCTAGTCGCAGCATAATTAGAAGATAACATCATAGTGGTACAACTGCTGCTAGTCTACGGTTAGAACATAGTAATCTGAAAGGCCGGTCCTTCAATCGAATTCGATCGAAAACGAATGACGTTTTTATTAAACTTGTCGCCGTTATATATATACGAATTTTAAATGTCATTTTGACACGTTTTTTTTTGTAATTTTTTTTAGCACTTATTCTTGTCGCAATTGATTTTTTGTAAAATACGCCAGAGCAATTTCCATATTGTCCCGAATTTATGTCAGATTTGTAGTTTTCTTGGAAATATATACCTATCACCTTGTGATTTTAATTGAGCACCCCCACGCGGGAAGAGACGTTTTGGCCGAGTGAAATTAGATTCGCTTTGATTATTTGGTTTATTTTTTCTTTTAGGATTCCCCGTATACATGTATAATGTGCGGAAACCTAGTGACGGTTCAGAAACGACGAAAATATCATGCAATGGCTCGCGAACGGTTTGACTTCTAAACTTCAAAATTTGGGATCATAAATTACGGTTAAAATTCTCTACGAGACAATCTATAATTTAAAAATATAATCGACTAGCTCAGGCGGGAAAGAATATATAATATAG
The DNA here is from genome assembly GCA_039619475.1 of Icerya purchasi. Taxonomy (NCBI): domain Eukaryota; kingdom Metazoa; phylum Arthropoda; class Insecta; order Hemiptera; family Monophlebidae; genus Icerya; species Icerya purchasi. The sequence goes on along the minus strand of CM077116.1, from coordinate 496,012,757 downwards.
AATTTAAAAGGACCTCAAAAATCACCGTTAAATAGTTCACAACTCAACAGTGAATACCGCATTTAAAGGTGAAATTGAAAATATAAAACACATAACGCGGAAGCTGTCTCATCAAATTACAAAAAAATTACGCCTAAAAATTATTTAAACCCCTCCCCACTTTTTGAGCCAAATGCAGTAGAAAAAAGTATGTTCACGTAAATAATGGCCCGAGTAAAAATGTTAAGAAAACTAAAACGTATCTGAAACGTATGCGTAAAGGACGACCGTGTTTTATAGGAAAACTATAGTCCAGCTTACACACAACGTCATATTCAGGCTGTCGAGAGCCGAAAACTTGAAATTTTTGAAAAAAAATATTTATTTCTTTTCGGGCATGTGTTATATGTCAACGACGGAAAGATCGTTCCAGAAACCGCATTTCATTTTCTTAACAAAACTTTTAAAGTTGGCGAAAAATTCAAAAAATCGCGAGAAATGAATTGTTTCTTTCTCTTTTTGCGGCGAGAAAGATCAAATTTCTTTGTTTCGAATTTAGTATTATGTATACATATGGTTATCTTTAACTTAACGTACGGAGTAACTCTGAGAAACACCATCACGCTTCACTGAACTTGTTGTTATTATTTTTTTACCTCCCTTCTAGTCGGAAAACGCTCGTATTCTCGAAACTCGGTCAAATTCGGCGAGAAAAGTTGTTGTGTTCCTCTTGCGATCGAGATATAATCCAAGAAAAAAGTCTAAAGCTTCAAAGAGTTATCCAAGGTGTGGGTATGGTGGATACCGCTGGCGCCTGTTTTTGAGAGTAACGAGTATCTGCAGTCAGAGGGAGAAATCGAAAAGTCGTAACAGTTGGTGCTGAGAAGTCGAGAAGCCAAAATTCATATTAAGGAATATTTCAATTTCATCACGGTCACTCGGATCTAGTCAATTTGTATCAACTGGCGCCCGTAATCGTTAATTTGCTATCCATTACAATAAATATTTATATATATATATATATATATATATAGTTTAATCCTTTGGACCTCTCCGTGGGGACACTGGCCGCCAAGTAATAATTCATAATATAATTCTTACGGAAGAGTAAATTTCAATTTGCTACACTACTAATAATAACGTTTGATAGCACTTCCGATTTCCTTAACGCACTTCTGTAATAGGATTTTGAAGTAACATAAAAAACTATAATTCAGCTCGGTGTAGAGGGAGGTTCGCATTTAATTTTTTTCATTTTCCGTTTTCTCAGATTTGTTGTAAGGCTTTAATTTGTTTTTAAACGTTTACAAGTTAAAAATTAATTCAGTTTCAATGAGAACGGGACGATTTTTTAACAGGCGATTTGTACATAATCTTTACAGACTTGTCCGAAGATAGCTCAAAAACAAATATAATTCTATTATCGCTGATTGAATTATTATTGTCGTTCGAAAATGAGAAGAAAAATGAAAAAATCGTTATTACCTTGCGCCGGCAAATTTTATTTCTTGAATAATTTCCCGGTCCTACAAATGTTAATTTTGGACATGAAAGTAGGTTAGGAAATCACACGTAATGAAAATATTCTACAACATACTTTCAAGATAAAACGAAACTAATGAAACATTTCTATAAAATAACTACAGCTACTATTCTTTAATGCGGAAAAACCTGACGGCTTTAGAATGCTGAACAACTCGGTATAAAATTTAATACGTTTCCCGTTACCTGGCTGAAAAGCCGCAGCTACTATGATGATGTGTAATTGCTTAGGCAACGCTGATTCGTTCAACTGGAAAAGCTCAGACCGCACGCTGAAAATATCAACGAACGGATGAATGAAATGTGAGTTTATTAGGTAATTTCGTACGGGCGATGTTATTTCTCACCTAAGTACCTTCAATTCTTCCGTATTTAGAGCGCATATGTAGAATGTCTGATATTTTCCGAACGTAATAATCTACGTACAAGAGTTGTAATTTTGCCAGTTGCCGTACACATTCGCAATCTACTTCTTCCTTTGTCTTATCCGCTTAAATGTTGACGACCAATCCGCTTCTTTCTTAGCGATTTCCCGGCGCAGGGTCGTCCGCTTCATCTTTTTCTCCATTTTCTACGATCGTCGACGTTCTCTGTCCCAACACCAAATTCCACCACGTCGTTGTTGACGGAGTCTATCCGCCGCCAGTGTGTTTAGTAATTTCCTGTTACGCGCTATGTCCGTTAGTTCCCTTATACTGTTGATACCCATCAAGGTTTTTACATTGTCTAAGACATTTTCGGTCTGCCGCGTTTCCGCTTCCCGTCTACTTTTCCTTGCAATATATTAGTTGCAGCGGTTCATATTTCTCACCTCTCATAATGTGGTTCAGATAGAGTTAATCTCTTTCGCTTCTTAATTAAGGTCGGCAGTTCGTCGGTTCTTTGCAAACGTTGTAGCACTCCATCATTAGTTACTTTCCGAGTATGATTGTAATCCATATTTATTTTGTGTTTGAACAATGTAAAATAAAATCGCGCACTTATTAAAGACGGTGATATATTGAATATGTTGTTGAACAATGTATAGATTGTAAAATTGTTGGAGCAATAAACACGGATCTCCTTGGTAATTGGTGAAAAGAGCGAACACTATATAAAGAAAGATTCAAATGGTTTCGATGAAATTATTACAGTGATTGAAAACGATAAAGATGGAAATGAATTATGTTAAATGTTGAAGATGAATTGCAATGTAAAAAGGAATTTGAAAAGTTACGTGCCGATATATAACTAGTAAAGATAATGCGTTGAAGTCCGAGTCTAAATTATAATGCTTGATAATAAAACTTTTATCAAATATCCGAGATGCGTGTTAGAAAAACCTAAAAGAAGGAAAAAATGATTCTCATACAATAACTAACTTTCCCGTTACAAAATAAAAATTAATATACAGTTCTGCCGAGAAGAAATGGTTGAGAATATAGATGATGATGACGAAATTGAGAAGTAACTATACACTCATTTAATCATAAGCGGAACAGGTCCATTTCGTATATATATATATATATATATATGGTGATGATCAGTTTAAGCTAGAGATGAAATATATGTAATATGATATAACCGTATGGCGGATGAGTATGTGATGATAACTTCTATTTCATGGAATACTGAACATTTAGGAAGAGAAAGTAAACGAATAGGATTTCCGCACACGTCGGCTTTAATGCATTCACTATTGAAGACTGATATCGATAGGAAAAATATGCTTATAAGACATTGCTTTAATTTTACGGGAGCTTATTTGCCTGTCACCACCGGTGGTCTGTTGAAAGGTATTCCGAAATCGAAATGTAGAATAATAAGAAGACCTTCGATCAAAGGATGTCACGAAAATCTTTTAAAAAAGAAACATATACGTAATAACTGCATCTTCGGAATCAACATGACAAGTATTGCAATGATCCGAATGAATTATTTGAGCGATTATCTATCGACCAGGAAAGAATTGGCTGAAGAAAGATGCATTCAGCTATTGATTATTAAAGATCAAGTCCTTAACCATTCATCATCATTTATTGGCTTCCCGATACATTGCAGGTTGCCGATTGCAGTTATTGAGATTACTTTAAATCAGATGACACTAAATAATTAGTTATTTATCATTGTCAGTCTGCGCCGCCCTTTTGCAGTCTTTCTAGCTACTTTTCCATGAACGGCAGTTCGAAACAGTCTATTATGTTCCATTTTGTTTTGTAAAAAGATCTTTTTTATTTCCAATATCGTCGACAGGAGGATTTTCCCCCTAGAGCCCGGTTCGCCAAAGTACTTCATCATTAATTATCTTCTCCATCCATTTAATGCGGCGTAAACGACGACAACGCCGCCTTTCGAATACATTTATTTTGTTTTATGCTGCTTTCGTGATTATCCACATCTCTGAGGAACTACTGACCACACGCAACACTTTAATATTCGTAGCCGGAGATGTTCATTTTTTTGTTTCGAAGTATGTAAAGAGCCTCTGGCCATGCCTGTCCGTGTACTTATTTCTTCGTCGTCTTTACCATCATTTGGTATACTCCCAGTCACACGTTTATATATTTATGGACTTTTCCAAGTTGTGCTCACTAGACGAAAGTAAGCAATGCTCTGTTTGATTTAACTTTTTTTATTGGCATTTTGTTTTAGCCGAATGTATTTTTACCTGGTATTTGGCACCCTCCGTCGCTAGCCTGTGTACCATTCATAATAGCAGTTGAGGTTTCTCAGCAATTATTACCTTATCATCTGCGTAACTGATATTGCCAATTTTCTTGCCATCCACATTGAAACCCGTGTTTACTAAAGTAAAAAAGAGGTTGAGTATACTGGACGCTAAAGGACACCACACCTATTTCACGCCTCGTTGTATCTTACAGGTTCCTTCTGTTGTGGATACAGCCCTATTTTTAAATTCGCTTTTTGTCGCCATTATAAATTTCCAATAAACTATATATCCTTTTTGTCAACGTTGCATCTGCGAAAAGGACAAATCATTTTCTCATGTTGAACTCTATTAAACGCTTTTTCATAGTTGAAAAAATACGTATAGAAAGGCCAGTCTACGCTAGTAATTAAATTAAAGTGAATCCCATACCCTTAGCAAGGCGTCGGGGATTGTGTAATTAAGTTTTTCATAATGTACTTAAGGTTCTTAATGGGGATCTGATGAGAATACTAAGGCCAGTTCTTTTCTACTTGGGATCCGCCTTTACTTTCCCAGATTTCTCTGGTATCCAATTCAATTTCAGATTAGGTATAAACCTGGGAGCGATTCGGATCCGGAACGAAACACGAACCTGTGCCCTCTGATTTAGTAGCCAAGTGCCTTAACCACTAGGTTACCGCGCTGCTACCTTACCGCTAGAGCTCTTTGGATAATCAGTTTGAACAATACGATGGCGTCACGGGTTCCTTTATGCAATGCAATCATTTATTCCGGTTTTGGTACACTTTGGATGTGATTGTTCAGGGACATGCGACATTTGTTCTTCAGCAATATGTGGTCGGTGTTGCAGTCTTCTGAAGGGTATGCGCGACAGTTAAGCACCATGTTCTTGTATCTTCTACTAAGAAGGATGTAAACTATTTGCTTCCTAGTATCCTTTGGGCTCTTCCAGGCATTAGTTTTCGAGAATGGTGTTGAAAGGTTGTGTTACATATTATCATTTGATTTTTATCGGTAAACTCGATTAGTCTGTCTCCGCTATCATTCCCCGTTGAACTAGACCATACGCTCCAACAGCACATTTCTCTGGTGGCTCTAATACCGACTTTTGCATTGAAGTCACCCATTATGAACAGCAGACTATTCAGCCTGATTTTCTTGATAATTTTTTCAATATCTTCATATAATGCTTCGGACTATACGGTTTACTTTTAATAACTATATAGCTACAGTTCTGTTTGATGTATTACTTCAGAAATCATCTTGCTTAGCTTCTGTGAAACAAGAATCCCGACTCCGTTTTTATCGTTTTCTTCTCCAGAATATATTATTTCATGCTAATCTGTCACTATTCCATCAGATCCTGGCCACCTGACTTCACTCATTCCTAAGCTATCTGTGTTACTTCATTTTGTTTCTATTATTGCGTTTGTTAATTTTCCGTTGGTAAACAGTGCTTTTATCTTTTATGTATTGCCGCTCTTCGACATGGTGGCGCCTGATAGTTTTCACTCCGCAGATTCTTCACACTTCTCTAGACTGCACAAGCGGCGTGTTAGAGTCCCAAGAGGCCGTTAATGACATGTTTTTACTTGCATGTCAACTACTATGTGCCCTTCTGGAGGATTTTTGATCGTGGTTTTCTCCTTTAGTTGAAAAGATCCGGTTTTGCCGGATATTCGCCTATTTTCTCTAGACCGGTATTCATCAATCCCACTGAGACGCGCATATGTCGTGAACGAGTTGCTGGTAGCCTGCTGTTGTTGTTAATACAGTGAAAAAAGCTAAACGGTATTTATCGGCAGAACCAACTTCCGGCAACTGAACCTTCTCCCCGTTTTCTATCAGCGTTGTGTTATGAATTCTAATTTGGCTTTCCTGATCAGCGTCAAGCTCGCTGAAAATTTCCACCCTCTACAAGACGAGGTATAAAACTTACTTGGTTGTTGTTTCGTTTCTTTGCCAGTCGGACACTGTCACTATATGGTTGACTCTAGTTACTTACACCTGCTGATGCAAATAAGATCGTTGAAAGTAAGTTGCAGAAAATTTTGCAAGAGAATGTAGCGATGCACCTGAGCGATCGGGGAAACCCTCAGAATCTGAGGCTGTATCATGCAAACATAGAAAAACTTTTTCAGCCGCAGAAATATCTGATACGCAGTTGAAAGTTAAATTCATTGTTACAGAAAATATAAAATTTTTTGCATAACGATTTTCAAGGTAAAAGTACCGATGCGAACTCTTCCGAGTAAAATTAAATAAATTACGGTGTATTAAAATTTAAAGATGGTATAATTAAGTTTTCATCATATGGATGGACGTATTAAAAAAAAGAGTAACGGATAAGTTAAATACGCCGTCTTCGTTGTCGAAACGTGAAATTGATGTCAAAAGGCGGAATTGGAGTACTTTAGAAATGATTGTATCGACCTGAAAAATAAATTTCTAAGGAAATAGTTGATGAACAGTGTGAAGTAAGAACGATTTAAAGAAGCGAATGATAATTTACGTGGAGATATGTGGAAAGTTTTTAATGATGCTGCCAATAAAATTAATAAATTAATACGGAAAAACTATATTCAACTATCTGGGAAAACTGAAAACCTCCGTAATATTCAACATATTTTAGGAAAAGATTATTTCAATTTAAATGAACAGATACGTATTTTTGCCTGTGCAACGCCCGGAACGAGGCCAAATAATACAAAACGGAGTTGCTACTTTATTATCAACGATAGAATCGAAAAAAATTTAAGTTAATTATAATAAAATGTAAACATAAGAAAAATACACGTTTTACCATTATTACAATACATATATTAACATTTCAATATATACGCGAGTTATGTCCGAAACATTGTAAATACAGTAGAAGCGTATGAAAACTATAACGAAAATGCGTTCTTATTTATTTTACATACTGTGAATTCTACGCCGACTGTGGTTGCATCGTGTCTGTGTCTGACATTGTGCTCGCATCTTTCCTTTATAGGATCTAGACATATTTAGCAATCAAATTTGGTGTTTGATAACTGTATCCGTAAGAGTTGACTAAATTTCTTAATCCAAGCGAACTGGTAATTCCCATTTGACACTCGACACAATATATTGTTGCGATTTCGCTAATTTAATATACCGAATTTTTGGGAAGGCATAAATAACTTTTACTTTATACTTGCAAGTATCACATTTGTCATCATTGGATTCTCTATGTATAGATTAATCGACACGTCCGTTATTTTATCGAACATTTCAAGTAATAAAATCGCATACTTTTTGTAAGAGATGATATCACATGCTGAACGGTTTTTGTTGTTTTTTTTTATGAACTTTAATACCCCTCGAACATGCAACTATTTTTATTTTCAGCGACATTCAAAGGTCCTTTACGTATACATATGACTGGATAACGATTTATTATCTCTTTGATCGTTGTTGGACTGCAATCGAGCGACGATGCTGGTTACGGAAGTTGCCTTAATGGAAGTGTCTGCCAATATTACGAATATTGAAGACGTTGCGAATCATCCGCCTCATGAGAGTTCGTTGAACGCAGCATCGTTGGTGGTGGCGTATGCAAGACCGGAAACAATGAGTTATCTCGTTATCAGCTTCTGAATAAATTCAGCAGTGTAAATGGAATCCGAACTGCCAGAGGTAATATTTCTATTGCGGCGGTCTGTTTTTGAAGGACAAAGCTAGTTTTTGACGGGAGACAAAACGACGTTTTTGTTTTTGAGAGGCAACTAAAATGAAATGTATGAAATGTTCACATCGGCAACCCATCAAGACCCGCAGCGACCCACATTTCGTTTCAACGGTAATTTTCACGGTTTTACAACTCGATCTCATTTCTAAAGAATTTGCGTACATAAGCTTTTAATCCTGGATTTTACATCATTGACGGACGTCGAAATTTATAGCAATTGACTAGCTACTTATTTTCGTATTATTTTTTGGTCCTACATTATTATTAATGTTTTGCAAGAATTGTTAAATTTTAAATACTAACTGCGTATTAGTTTTTAAAAATAACGTCAATGTTTTAAATCCGCTAATTATTAAATAAAATTAATTAACGCAAATATTAAAATTGTGTTTCTTTGAAATTAAAAAAAAACAACTAATTAAAACACTTTTTTAAAAATAATATATATTCTCTAAATAGCAATAACTGAAAGCATGAGTTGATGATATATCCGAATTGATCATCGGTTGACACGCAGAATGGATATTGCTATTGACAATTTTAAAAAGAAAATCTTTTTTTTTTTTTTTTGGGCTCGTCAACCAAGGACCTTTACCCAGAAACAAAAGGTAAGGAAAGAAGTCGGTTATATTTTGATTCGATCAGAAATTTTAACTAAAAAGGAACAAATAGCAGGAATAATTAGTGGGGAAGGAAAGGACAGGATATAGGATGCACAATAAGGGGGTAGATAATTGCATCATCCGGATGGAGAGGACAGTGTGGAGAAGAAATCAAGGAGAAACGAAATCTGGAGGAAGGCAGCAAAGAATGGCCAAAGCGCATACGAACAATGGAAACAACATCAGAACGACGAAGGGAGGGATGCAAAAGAAACCATGAATATGAAGGAAGAGTAGGCTGGACTGACAGGTAAAAGGAACAACTGTTGGAAAAAGAAGAAACATAGGTATCCGACCAAAATCGGATATGAAAGCTTTTACAAACTGATAGCAGGTTAACGGATGGAATTTGAAAATCGACATATAAGGTACGCGTTGATTGATTATTTCATTCGAACTGTTAGCCAAGAAGTTAGATAGTCGGAGTTTGTTGACTGACTGTCTTAAGTAGTGGGCTCTGATCGTTTACCGTTCCTAGTTTTACTTCTCCACCGTTTGGAATTTGCCTGTAATATGTTCAGTTTTAGGAGAGATAACTACTCGGTCTAGTTACTTATATGTGATGTATTACGCACATATTAGTCAAGTGTTTTTTATTTTTTTTTTAATATTCGATCACATATATGTAGACCGATTTTAATTATAAAAGTTTAAGTAATGTTTAATAAAATATAAAAATTAAAATCGAATATAAATTAAAATTAAAATCGCGAATGAACAAATTAAATCACACAATAATTAACCAGTATAAAAATTATATCTAAACACAATTACATAAGAAAAGAACGGTTATTAAAATATTATTTAAAAAGTTCAAAGATTGAATAGTGGATTATCCTGTGTTTGGATAATTACGGTTTATGCGGTTATTTTTAAATTTGTTAATGTAATAGTTTTCAGCAAAGTTTAATGTATTATAATTATTTATAAATTTTAAAATTTGCATATCTGTATTGCTCGGACTATCTGGCTCCGGATATCTTTGCAACTTCTTCTCGTTTTATTTCACACTAAACTAAATAACTCTATTTGTCTAGGTTCGGGAGTGTATGTTTCTTACTTTTATTTTTCTTTTACTTCTTTTATCGGAGAAATTTGTACTGTGTTGTGTTATGTAAAATTAATCTCTGCATGTTACCGATTAATGACTGTTTTTTGCACTCAGTTATACAGTTTGCTTTATTACGCAGTTTTCCAAAATGCATGCTATCGCACGGGTGTAACAGGATATTTTAAATATAAAACCTTAACCATAACAATAACATCTGGTATTCTTTTAATCGCTGTTTCCGTGTTGCTCGTACCTAACTTTATATTCATATTAAATACTATTTTACAGATAACATCCCAGTTCGCCACGGTTATTACCAAACCTGTAACTCGATACCGTCGTTTTTTCTTACGTATTTGTGTAATTACTATTTTATTATTAATTGTCCGCTGTAATATTTATTTTATTTCCATATCCCAACTAAATGGATGCTCCAAATCTTAATTTATTAAATCTAAATGTAAAAAGTATACGAGCGCATTTTAATGAGCTCTTAGTTTTCTTGAGCGATTCAGACACCGACTTTGATATCATGTTATTTATAGAAACTTGGGTTTTTGGTGACGAGCTTTATAAGTTTAATATCCCCGGTTATAGATTATTTGCTCAATGTAGGGAAAATAACCGCTCAGGTGGAGTTATTTTATATATTAAAAATTGCTTCAAGGTTGAACAGATAAAACTTAATAGAAATATGATTACAGGTAACGTTATAGGTATTAAGTTAAAGCTACATAACAATAAATCGATTTCCTTTTTTGGAATATACCGATTTTGTGATTCTACTTATTCAGAATTTCTAAATGACTTACTACAAATTATACAAATTTCGGGAAAAGCTTCGATAATTTCAGGGGATCTAAATATAAATTTGTTAGACAATATAAAGAGTGGAGATTACCTTAACTTACTAAGTACATATGGCTTCACCAGTCTAATTAACGAACTAACCTTTTTCGGATCGAATAACACTTACCGCTCTTGTTTAGATCATGTATTTGTTCGTGACTTAGAGGCGAATAAACTACATGCAAATATAACTTATGATATAGTTCCTGTTGGTTTCTCTGACCACTATGTTGTCAAGATACCAATATTTATGAAAGACCAAATTCCCATTAAATCATCTTCGGTAGAGATTTACATTGAAAAGAAACTATTTCAGGAAAAGTTATTAAACGCAAATTTAAATTTTGTGTATAACACGGAGGATCATATTGAAAACAAGTTTAATAACTTCACTCAGTTAATTATTAAAATCATCCAGGGGTGTAAAAGAGAGAGAAAGCGCCAACACAGATGCGTAAGCGTACCCCGTGGGTGACTCCCGAAATAATAGATCTATCTCAAAAAAGGAAAAACTTATATAAATCTAAAAAATTTTTTAATAAAAACGGTGAAGAGCTATCTGAATACAAACAGATCTCAAAAAATATTCAAAGATTATCCAGAATAGCGAAAAAAAAATACTACTCGTCGTTATTAGATAATTGCAGTAGGAATAATAAGAATTATTGGCGTGTTGTAAAAAAAATATTAGGAAACAAAGAGCATAAAATACGAGAATTAAACGTAAACAATAATAAATTAACCGTAGATGATAATAAATACGAGGTTGCATGCAGCTTTAACAACTATTTCTCAAATTCTGTTCCAGATGTTTTACGAAATGAAAGCTTTCTCCCCTACCTTGCGACATGGTCATCAATATCTGAGTCGTTTGGATTCACAGATTTTTTAGAGGATGAAATAAAGAATGTAAAAATGTCTTTCCCATGCAAAGCTTCGTTTGGCTCGGACGGGTTATCAATAATATTAATAAAAGAAAATATAAAATTTTTTGTCAAACCTCTAACATACCTTTTCAATAAATCCATAAAAAGTGGTACATTTCCTAGTATTTTAAAATTAGGTACAATTACTCCAGTATATAAAGGTGGGGACAAATGCGAAATGATGAATTATAGACCAATATGTATACTGCCCACAATATCAAAAATTTTTGAAAAGTGTGTTAAAAAGCGGATTATGAACTTTTTATGCCGAAATGAGTTCTTTAGTATAAATCAGTATGGATTCTTAGAGGGAAAAGGAACTGACATTGCATTATTTAAGCATATATCTTACATCACTGAACATACTGAAACCGGTAAATCGTGTCTAGCTGTATATTTTGATCTAAGAAAAGCATTTGATATATTAGATCACAAACTCCTCTTGGCAAAATTGTATTCGTATGGATTTAGGGGCTTCATATATAATTGGTTCGAATCATATCTGAGTAACAGAAAATATATAACTAAAATTAATGGAGTATACAGTAATACCACAACACAGCAGTTTGGGGTGCCCCAAGGTAGCATATTGGGTCCCATTCTGTTTCTCATTTATATTAATGAATTATGTAACCTAAAAATATCTGGAAAAATATTCACATATGCGGATGATACAGTAATTGTATTAAGTTCACGTTATACCCACATTTTGCAACAGCTAGCTTATAGAGACATTAAAATTGTAGTAGATTGGTTTAGGGCAAACAGATTGGTAGTAAATTTAAAAAAAACAAAATTTATGATATACAGCCATGTAACACATTTCATGAGCGATTTCAATAAGATCTGTTTAGATAATAACTTTGAAATTGAAAGAGTGTTTGAGGTAAAGTACTTAGGAATAAAGCTGGATTACAAATTGACATGGAATAAGCACACAGATTTCCTTGCGGCTAAATTAAGAAAACTAAATTATATTTTTTATTACTTATCTGAGCACTTCAGCGAGGAACATATGTATCAGTTATACAATTCCCTGTATAAGCCTGTGCTAATATATGGGCTGATGCACTGGGGTAATGCAGTCAAATATATTACAACACAGATAAATTATTTGCATAATAAAATTGGGAGACTTATTAATAAAAATAAATGCAGGCAATTTAATCATACTTTCCCAAATGTTCAAACATTATACAAAACACAGTTATTACTATTTATGCTAAAATACAATAATGAATTTAACTTATTGATAAAAGAAGGTAGTACAAGGAGTTGTGGAAAAGAAATGGCCATCATGCCCAAACTAATGAAATTCCATTCAAGGAACCAAGCTTTATATATGGCCCCCTTAATATTTAACCTTTTGCCGCATCACATTAAGAATGATTTAAAAAATTACAAAAAAAGACGGAAGTGTTTATTAGAGTACTTTTCTGATCTCATAGATAACAAATGATAATTTGATGCGTCCATTTAAGTTACATTATTTGATTTTCCTATCATTCCTATACTCTCCTACATCTATTCCTTTTTCTTTCTTTCTTTTTCCCGACTTTTCACTTAAATCTTTGCCGTTCAGTTATAAATCAGTCGACTTTACTTTATTTTATTTTATTTCAATTTTTTTTTTTTTTTTTTTTTTTTTTTTTAACGCCATGTACAGCTACTAAGGCTAGTGGCGTGTCGTGCAGGAGGATTGCTTTTAGAAGGGATTTTATATTGGGAGATGGAATCTTAAATTTTATAGAAGGGGTCGTAAACCAGTTTTAGAGAGAAAGGATAATAAATTTTGAATTTTATTGGGATCATCTGTTAAAATTTCTTTTGGATTATTGGAAGTTAGATATAGGGATCTTTCATTTTGATATTTAGGACATTGAAAAAGTAGGTGCATTATTGAAATTTGGGTGTTACATATTAAGCAAATGGGGGGAGGTTGTTTATTGAGTAGGTAAGAATGAGTGATAAGAGAGTGACCTGTACGTATACGTGTGAGTAAGACGTCTTCTCGACGAGAGATATCAAAGCAATTTCTTGGAAGTATATCGTTTTTGATGTTTTCCAGTTTATTGGTGGGGGGAATTTGGTTCCAAAAGTTTTGAAAAGTGATTTGGGTTTTAGTTTTGATGAAGGTTTTAAGGTCGGAAAGTGGAATGGGAATATTTTGGAAGGGAGTTATGTTCAGTGCAAGTTTTGCGGCTTTATCGGCTGATTCATTGCCTGGAATGTTCTTGTGTGAAGGTAGCCAGCATAAAATTGTATTTTTCAATGAGGACAAAAGTATATAGGATATTTCCTGAGCTATTGGATGTTGTTTTTTCTTATTAAAATTTTTTATGCAAAGTAGTGCTGAGAGAGAGTCTGAAAGAATGATTGTGTTGATGAAAGAAGAGTTATTTATATAGGTAAGTGCCTGTTTAATGGCATATAGTTCAGCTGACATAATTGAGAATTGGGGTGGGAGGGGGTATAAAAATTCTTCGTCATTATGTACAAAAGCACATGCAGTGAGGTTTGAGGTTTTAGATCCATCAGTAAATATGAATTCGTAGTTTGGGAATTTATTTGCGAGTTCGTTGATGTGCGAATTAGCGATGATGGAGTTTGTATCTGATTTTATTATTTCAGTCAGAGAAGTATTTATGTCTGGTTTGAAGTTTGATCAAGGTGGGAGAATATTTATAACATAGTGATTAATTTTTGTTTCATTTTTAACTATAGATTGAAGTAAATGTGAAGTGTCCACTTCTAAATCATTGAGTGGAAAAGTAAATTCTGATCTAGGGTGAAAGTTGGGGGTAGAAAGTATGTTGAGAGCCGAGTGTGCTATTATTTGTTGTCTTCTTATGCTCAAGGGAGGTTCCGAAGCTTCAGAAAGTATGCTGGCAGTAGGAGTTGTGCGGAAAGCACCAAGAGCTATTCTAACACTGGAGTTGAGGATGGTGTCAAGTTTGCTGAGAGTAGATGGACTTGCGAAAGTATAAATAGAGGATCCATAATCGAGAGTGGAGCGGATAAGTGCTCTATATAAATTAAGTAGAGTAGTTCTATCAGATCCGTATGTTGTGTGTGCTAGCTTTTTCAAAAGGTTAATTTTCGAAAAACAGTTTTGTTTTAATTGAATTATGTGTTGGTTCCATGAGAGTTTGTAATCAAGCGTCATACCAAGATATTTAACTGTGTCTGAAGAGGGGATCACATTTGCGTTTAGTAAGATTTCGAGTGTTTTAGGGCATTTGTATTTTCTGCAGAAATGAATAGCTGTTGATTTTGAAGAAGACATTTTTAGACCATTTTGTAGAGACCAATTTTGGATGTTGTCTGCAGCTTCTTGAAGGATTTGTTCACCAATTGAGGGGTCGTTGCATTCAATGAATGTGCCAAGGTCATCGGCGAAAATAACTTCATTTACGTGAGCAGGAAGTATGGAGGGGAGATCATTTATAGCTATTATGAATAGTGTTGGACTGAGAACAGCTCCTTGTGGGACTCCGTTTATCAGTGGATAGAATTGAGAGAGAATGTTGGAAATTCGGACTGTGAATTCTCTGTTGTTTAGGAAATTTTTTATAAAGTAGAGGATATTTCCTTTAATGTTCCAAGAATGGAGTATTGAGATTATTTTATATTTCCAGACAGTATCAAAGGCCTTTGTAATATCATAGAAAACCGCTAGAAGGTGATGTTTGTTTTTGAAGGCGGTTTTGATACGGGAGGTCAAGTAGGAAAGTTGATGTATGGTAGAGCGTGAGGATCGGAAGTCGCATTGAGAAGGAGAGAGCTTTTTGTCCTTTTCAAGTATCCAGAGAAGTCTATTATTAACTATTCTTTCAAAAATTTTACACAAATTGGAGGTCAGGGAGATTGGTCGATAATTATCTATTTGAAATGGAGATTTGTTTGGCTTAAGAAAGGGTATAACTATTGCTTTTGTCCAAGATTTGGGAAATGTGTGGGAGGACCATATATGATTAAAAATGTCAAGGAGAACAGCGATTACTTTATCTGGAGCATTTTTGAGGAATTGTGTATGAATAAGGTCTGGGCCTGGAGCGGATATGTTTGCTATTTCTATTGCTGTTTGTAATTCATTCAAGGTAATATCACTGTTGAAAGGTTGTGGGTCTGTTTCTTCTAAATTTAGAGGTTTTTCATTTTCTGATTTGTATTATTTCAATTTATTTTATTTATTGTAATTTATCTTATTGTACATTTCAGCTTAAACCTACATTTCTTTTTAAATCTTTATTACACACGTCCGGCATAATGTATTAACAGTTTATCCCCCTTACGTTAACCGCCATTTTGCGTTAAAAGCATAGAAAAGTTTTATTTTCTTTTTTCTTTTGTAGAATTTTAATTTGTTCAAAATTATCTTTTTCTTTTCTTTTCACTTTTCAATGTTATTTTTATTGTTTTTATTACTCCATCTATGCGCAATTTCTGCGCATAGATGGAAATTTGTACAATAATAATAATAATAAACTATTTGAATTTGAATTTGAATTTGAATTTGAATGTTAAAGGTTAACTTGTGTTTATTACTGATAATGTGTTCGGCTATAGTGAATTTATCCATATGACCATATTTTATTGCATACATAGTTTATATCTTATTTTAAAATTTCTTCTGGTTTGTCCAATATATACTTTTTGGCATGTATTGTAAGTTATTTCATAAATTTCAGCTTGATTAAATTTATTATTATTATTATTGTTAATGTTGTTAATATTAATTACTTTATTATATAAATTATTATTGGTAGTATATGAGACTCTGAAAATTGAATTAAATGCATTAGTTATTTTATATATGTTGGGGTTATTGAGAGTAAATTTAATGTATGTTTTTCTATTTTCAGTAATATGTTTTTTTATATATTTTTTTTCCTTGAAATATTTATTATATAAATTATCAATTAATTGGCTATGGAAATTATTGGTTTTAGCTATTTGTTTTATAATATTTAGTTCATTTTGTTTTTCTTTATCTAATAATGATGTTTTATGTAGTCTATATAAGTATGCTAAAAAGGGTGAAAATTTTTGTTTTATAGGATAATTAGAATGGTATTTAATAGTGGTATCAATTGTGGTTTCTTTCCTGAAAATGTTATATTCTAATTTGTTATTATTTATAGTTAAAGTTAAATCTAGGAAATTAATATTATTATTGCCAATTTATATAGTATATTGGATATGGTTATTAATGGAATTTAAGAAATTTAGAAATTCATTATGGTAATAATTATTGTTATTAGTTTCATTAGTCAACTTCATGCCCTTTATCTAGTTGTAAACCAGATAGCTTCTAAAGAAAACTGCAACCAGAAATATCTGCTACTATTGATTTTACAAAACCAATGGGCAAATCAACAACATTCCCTCGCCAAAAAAATCGCTCAGCTGCTCGTCTCAAACCCGTCTTTGCGTGTTACTTTCGCGTGGATACGCGGCCACAAAGGCATACCGGGCAACAACCTGGCAGACAAAATCGCAAAACAAGGTGCTTTAAACTTTCCAATTACAAACGTTCTAGTTCTCTTAGCCGATTTCTGACGTATCGTCAAACTTAAACTAAAAGATCAATGGCAGGAACAGTGGACTAACTTCGGTTACTATCGGAAAATAGAAATCGAACCTCGACAGAAGACACCAAGTTGTTATCGCCCATACTCTTCTCACACATGGCCATCTTTTTACTCGCACCCCTCACCCAATCTACCCAAACTGCTCAGCCGCTCCGATTTCTATTCATCACCACCTTCTACTTGACTGCTCAGGCACATTTTCACAGCGTCAAAAATCATACAAAAGTTTCTCCACCACATCACTCCTAGAAGTCTCAGGCAACTTTGTTTCCGCCATCTTCAAGTTTCTCCAAGATAATAACCCGTACAGTCAAATTTACCCCCTCCCCCCTCACGTCGTGCTACCGGCCTATGATGCTGTAAGCACGTATGAAAAAAAATAATAATAATAGTCAATAACGCACTGTAATCGATTTCACGTACTATCAACAAGTTTACGTAAGTATTCTTTGTCTAGTTTCATCTACCTCTCTTCAAGTTTTTTCTTGAGCTCCACCCTAAAAGTAACCTGCGTCTGATGAACTGAGCGGTCCAATTCATTGCGTACGTTTTTAATAATGTTCAAATCTGGCGACTGGGGGAGGAGTATGGATCGCTTTGAAGCACTAGTAGAGTTGTCATTCTCGCACAATGCCAGCTCGATGTTTAGGATGCCCCCGTAATGATTAAATGAAAGCGAGATGCCTATTAACGCATCACTTTTGTGCAAATTGGCTTTCAAACGGCGACACAGCGAACAAATAACAAAATAAAACAACGAACAGACTTTATTCATCCCACAGAGGAACGAG
Source organism: Icerya purchasi (assembly GCA_039619475.1). Taxonomy (NCBI): domain Eukaryota; kingdom Metazoa; phylum Arthropoda; class Insecta; order Hemiptera; family Monophlebidae; genus Icerya; species Icerya purchasi. Next base: position 495,995,001 of record CM077116.1, on the reverse strand, counting down.
GTCTCATTTTTGATCATGTTAAAGAATATAGATCTATCCAATAACTATACGCTTTAAAAGATCTCGTTAAAGAGGAAAAAATATTATAGACGCTAGAGAATTGCCATTTTTCTTAAAAGTCAACAGCTCGTCGACGAATTCATGCAAACTCACGGCGCACATCAAAATCAACTCAGATTTCATTAAAGCAAAAAAAGCTTAAACCAACGTAGCATTAACTTATTTTGGCCAATGTTTCAGGAACCGTATCGAAGTATTAGAGGATGTATTACAAAGAAATTAAGAATACCTATAGTATCTAAAAGGTTTTTTTGTTTTGTTTTTTTTTTTCTTGGAAAAGATGAAAATTTATTAGAATCATTGAAGTAGGTCAGCTATACAAACCGTGTACTCACCGACGCAATAGAGTTAATAAATACATATATTGCGATTTATATATTTATATATATATATATATATATTTGTGTTAATACCAAATTATAATATTGCCTAAAATTAATAAAAGTACAGCTGTTATCGTGGTGATATTTATAATAAAGACATAATATAACAGCGCTTGTTATTAATTAGGAAAAAAAGGATTTCTGTAGAATACGGATATTGCATCAGAGATAAAACACAAAGAAAGTTTATGCGGAAACAAAAAAAAATAATTACTTGGGTTCTAATATTACTTTTGTTTGACAAGGGTTTATTTGGTTGTTTGAATGCGGTTTTCGATGTGAGACTGTTGAAATCAGACTTTTTACGAAATTTTGTGAATTATCGATACATGTGCAGACGAAATTGATGATTCATCTTATTACGCTGTTACCATTTCACTGTCCTTTTGCTTTTTAAGCAAAAATTTCTCGGTACGCGCTACTGAAAGGTTTGAATTGTTTTTAGGCAATCGAAACGGTGGTCGAAGTATTTGAAAGAATTTGTTCTATTTGTTTTACCCAGAGCATATTAATGCGGATAGCACGAAGAAGGGTAAAATGCGACTAAAGTTGTCAACTAAAAAATCTTCCTTCGATCTCTGGTCATTTCCTTTTTCCTTTCCACCCCGTGACCGCTGGCCTTTATCGAATCAGGTACACGCTTCTTCTTGCGGTGATTGATAATTGGTTAGTAGCGACCGACAACAGGATCACACACAACACGCACATTTACTTATTTATTTTTATTTTTTTATTTTATTATTTTTTATTTCATTATTTTATTATTTTTGAATTATAAATGTTCGTATCCATTTTCTGGTTTCGTCACTTTATTAAATATATATAAAAACACTTATTACAGAAAATGATAGTTATAAAAATATAAAATATAGCCGACATGTTTCGGAGTTACATACTCCCCATATTCTCATGGCAATAATAAAAAAGTTCAACTTTATTTATTATTGCCATGATTATGGGGAGTACGTAACTCGGAAACATGTTCGCTATATTTTATATTTTTATAACTATAATTTTCTGTAATACCTGTTTATATATATACACATATATATATATATATATATATATATATATATATTTAATTTCATTATTATTTTTGAATTTTACCTTTAAACCGTGTAACGGACACATTACAACAGTGTTAAATGCTGTACTGATTAATTTTGTTTAAATGTATAATAATGTCAAAGTTCGCGATCTTTGTTTTTTTCGGATTCTTAAAAGATTGAACGCTTTCGAAGATATTATCACATTTTACGGATTCGCCTTTTTGTATCGGATTTCGGCGTTCTGATTAAGCGGCTTAATTTAAATTTTTATCTCATTACAGCGTGCCAAGAGCTCGAACGATTTACCAGATGACGGTGAATACGTCACTTGCTCGAGTTCTCTGCAAACGTTGTGTCACGATTGAGTTGGTGTGCAGGCGACAACACACGCGGAAACATGCCTCAAAAGATCGGCATGCTGGTGTTCATTTTGTTGTCGTACGGATGGAAGTAGCGCGCACGATTTAACGCCATTCTGAAACTGGCGATGAACGAGGGCTTAGTACGGTAACTGCGACCCGACAAAAGAGGATAACCCGTTACGAAAGCAGAAGCCCGAGGGTAAAAGAGCTTGAACAGTATGCGGCAATGAACAACATAATTGTATCAAATGTCCCTGCCGTGCCTGGTGAGAATTCGGCCAATTTAGTAGTGAAATTAGGACAGTATCGCAGTTTAAGGTATACTGATGCCTGTCAGCGACTGTCGAAGTCGCCCGGGCAGAGTTACCCTGCCTTTGTAATTAAATTTTGTCAGAAAACGTTAAAAGAGGAACTAATTAAAAATGGCCAGGGTTAAATGCCCAACGCTCAGCGATATCGGCCTAATAGGCAATATGAAAATTTTTACAAATTAGCGTTATAATAATTCGCAACTTTTTGCGTCAATGAGAAGTTTACATTCTGCCAGCTGGAAGTTTGTTCGGTTATATGGAAGGGATACTTCTCCTATAAGGCTGCGGCTGTACCAGTTTATATATATATACATATATATACACATTATGTTATTTATTTTTAATGTTTGTGGTTTCAGGGCATGAAGGGCGAAGCCACCGCCTCTTCACATACTCGTACAAAGAAGTAAGTGATACTTTCGAAATAGAATCTAAACAGGTGCAAAAGTCGGTCAGAAGAGCCAAGAAAGTTTATTACAAACTATAATAAATAACTGCGGGCATAATGAACAGTAGTACTGGCGGTTAGTTAAAATATATTACTATATATTAGAAATTATGCGATACGTGACATGAAGTGGAAAGCAAAGGATTACATGTAATTTTGGTCAGGAATATGAGATTTTTTGTCTTTTTAACAGTTATTTTGTTCAATTCTCTGAGTGACCTGCTAAATAGCGAATGTTCCAATATTTTATCACCAGCACATCAGTTATTGAGAAGTTCGGTTTCGCAGAGTTAATAGAAATTGAAGTGAAATATGCGTTGATGTCGCTTTCTAATAAATCGTCATTCGGTGCTGACTATTTAGCGACACTTATTAAATTAGAAAAACTCCCAAAAACATTCTAAAATTAGGTATAATTACTTCGGTATGCAAAAGGAAAGATAAATGTGAATTAGTAAATTACAGGCCGATGTGTATTTACCATTCATTTAAAAATCTTCTTGCTCTTGTAGTTAATGTAAATATTGTAAATAATTTTTGGGGCTTTGATCAATGGATCTAATGTCCCCGCTCAACTTTTACTAAGTGTCTAGAAGATACATTCTATCTAGTATTAAGTACATTTTAATATATGTAGTATTTATTTAACGTTAGTCGTTAAGATCGTACTAATTAATATTAATAAAAAAAAAAAAGAAAAAATTTAAAAATCTTCAAAAACTGTGCCAGAATCGAGATTTTAAGTTATCCGTGCGATACAAATTTTTCAGCATTAATCAAAATACGGCAGAGTAGTACTGATACGCTATTATTTAAGCGTACTACTGTGTCCGAAAAGTAAGACCGGTTTTCACTTTAAATTTCGCAATCTCAAAAATATATTTCTTTTCTAAGTTTGCAGCACGGCGAAAAAAGTCTGTGCCAAATTTCACTGCATGAACGTTATTTGAGCTACAGAGTTTGTTAGTGAGTTGGGCGATGTTTACGATGTCTGATTTTATTGCGCAAAGAAGTTGCATTAAATTACGAAATGGAATTTCTGCTGCGCAAACGTTTCGAATGTGGCAAAAGGTCTCTTCGGTAAACAGACTTTGTCAGAAAGAAATGTTTACAAACGGCATAAACAGTTCAAAAAATGGTCCATAGTGAATCGATTAGGAAGAGCACCCCGGACGGCCATAAACCACTATCGATGAAAGAGTCACGTCCAACAAATCCGAGATTTGAAAACCGTCGATTAACAATTAGAGGGACCTTTCAAATGAAGTCAGCATTTCAAAAGGATCAGTCAACTCCATTTTAAGAGATATTTTGGTCTCCTTAGACGCGTCAAATCTCGATTGGTACCAGAAACACTCAACAATTTTTTCGAGAAAGATCGTCGCGTTAAAATCTGTGCGAAGAAATGATTTCTGACTACCAGCACGTCATTAAAATTACCGAAGATCAGACTTGAATCTATGCTTATGATCTGGAAAGAACCGACCAATCGAGTGAATATCGTGTTAAAGGTGAAGCAAGACGGAAAAGATTGCGCCAAAGTCGTTAAAAAATCAAGGTGGTAATACTAGCGGTTTTTTTTCGATTATCGTGGTATTGCGCATTATGAGTATCTTCCGCCGGGCCAAACTGTCGACAAAGAATATTATTTGATTGTTATGCGTCCTTTACGTGAAGCTATTCGTAAATAGAGGCCGGATTTATGGACAGGAAACTCTTGACTTTTGCACCACAATAATAATAAGTGCTAATTGGTTCTTCGCGAGTTTTTTACCAAAAAATTACCTAATATCGCTCCGCAACTACCGTATTCGCCTGATTTAGCACCGGTTGACTTTCGGCTATTTCCTAAACTCGAAAGGTCGCTCCGGGGATACCGTTTTGAGTCGATTGAAGGGATTCAACGTGAATCGCAGCGCGTTCCGAAGCCCATACCGGAAGATGACTATTTGGCATGCTTCAAGAATTGGAAAAAATGTATTGTGTCCGCGGGAGATTAACTTTGAAGGCGATGAAACAGATTTGCAAGAATAAATAAAGATTTTTTGAAGAGAATAAAAACAGGTCTTATTTTTTGGACACAGTAGTGTATACCACATAATTTAGAATGCGATAAATCATATTTGGCTGTTTATATTACTGCTATATGAAATGAATATCGAGTTGTGCGTTCCCGTGTGTTTCTTATTTATTCGTTCGTTCGATCTTGTGTTTACATTAAAAATCTTAGCAACGATCATTAACGAAACATTGTATAATTTTCACGTCACATGACTCGGGAGCGAGCGATTGGTCTTTGTTAAAAAAATTATCAGTATTAAACGAATAATTAAGATTTTGATGACAGTTGCATGTGAAACAGATGTAGACTCAAAGGTTCACCAGCTGTCAAGAGGTAACAAACGAAAAGGTCAGGAGCGTTTCTTTTGACATTGACAAGAAAATGTTAAAAATAAATCGCAATAGATATGCGATCTTAGCAAACTGATGTCGGCATTGCAGACGAAGTTACAGACTCGAAACAAGGTCAAAAACGTCCCCCAATCGCAGTCTATGGAGTAAAGGATTACACTAGAATTCTGTAATTCCTACGAATGAAATTTGCTGTAGGTCCTTAACGGACAAGAGAGTTGAAATTAAAACAAATACCGTAGAACACTATCGCAAGCTGATTCACTATGTCCAGGGAAAGAAAATAGAGCACCACTCTTATTAAATTAAATCAGAACGATATTCCCGAATAGTGTAATACGTGGAATTTACATCGCTCTATAGAAATAAATGTGATATTATCTCAGCCCCGAATGAATAAAGTTAGACATATAACTAATGTGAAGCACAGAGTGAGCAAACAGCCATTGCCGCTCTTTTTTCCTAGATATTGAACCTCGCGAAAATAATTCCGGAGTATTCAAAATACTCTCGTTACTCAACATGAGAGTAAAATTAGAAATGCCGCGTAAAAAAAAAAACGAACGCTTTAGGTGTCAAAAATACGGCCACACCAAAACCTATTGCAACAGAGCATATGCACGTGTTAAGTGTGGTGAAGACCATGCATCTAATGATCGTAATAAACAGCAGAACCACAATGCGCCAACTGTCAAGAGAATCACCCTTCAAACTATAAAGGTTGTGAAATTTATAACAAAATTACAAGAAATCCGACCCAAACAACGTACTGATAAAACTAATACTAGTTATCAATTATCGTACGAGTATTAGTCTCCTCTAACTCCTAATCATCAAACAGAAACAAAACAAAATACAAATCCACAATCAACGAGTAACGCAAACACATTAGCTACACGACAGGTTCAAGAAGAACCTCAGACCTCTAATACCACCGATAATACAAGCGTTAATAACATTGCAACATTGTTACCAACATTCGTAACTGAAATCAAATCGCTTTTGCTCAATGTGATGGAACAGCAGGGCCAACTACTCGGTGCCATCATTGCTACGTTAAATAAGAAATGAAAAACTTAAGAATTGTAACATGAAACGCTAATAGTATATGTACATTATAGAAAATTGCATCGATATTCTCCTTTTGTCGGAGACGCGCCTTATAACCACCAGGTTCGTTCATTTTAAGGGACACAATTCATATTTTATTAATCGCCCGGATGTTACAGCACATGTACACTGGGTATCGTAATAAAAAGCACAGTATAAAACATTACAAACTGAGAAAATATAAACTTAATTATCTACAAGCAACACTAGCGTGGTAATTAATGAAGGATCAAATATTAGTGTCTCGGCTGTTTTCCGCGACACGATATAAACATGTTTCTTCAAAACTTTAGGCTGTAGAGACACGTTGTAGGAGGTGACTACACAATGCGAAAAATGTATACTTCGGATCAAGACTGACAGTACCTAGAGGCAAAGAACTGTAGTCGATTATCGACGAAACTTGTAGCATTAATTGCTCCTCAAGAACACTTACTTACTGGCCAACAGACCCCAATAAAATATCAAACCTTCTGGATTTCTATATAATACATCAGCATTTGTCGATGTCAGGACCGATGAAATTTTGCCATCAGATCATTCATCAGTTACGCTCCCAATTAGTCAGGATGTGGTCTAGAAAATTCGTAAACCGAAGTTGCATAATAAATTCACAAAAAATGAAATGAATTTCCAGATCAACTTGAACGCACAATAAATCTAAAAATACCATTAAAACCCGAGAAACAAATAGAAGAAGCGATAGAGAACATTTGATTACATTTACACACCAGGCTGAGTGGGCATCCACGCCAACGGAGAAACAAGCCTATTATCCAGATAAAGTTAAAAGAGCCGGTCTAGTTGAAAAGGCAATTACGAAAACAATGGTAAGAAATCCCACTCATGAGACAGCATTAAACGAGCAAAATAAGGATTTAAAAATAGTTACTGCAAGATTTAAAAAATAAATCATTAAAAGAAAGAGGTTAATAAGTCTGCCACCTTTGGCACAGCTTCCAAGACAGCGGGAAGTATTGCAGGCGGAAGGCTGCTTTAAATATATTAGTAATAAACAAAATAGAGCTTTACGCGGCAGTTCTAATAATATTTCTTTGGTGATCAGATCGTGACCAGGACTTTTTTTATTGATTAGTTTTTGAATCACATATTGACTTTCCTTTAGGCATGTTGGTGTAATGGGGACCCTAAGGTGTAGCGGGGAATTTAAAAACTCCGTTATATCGTCCGAGTTTATATAACCCCTTTGGGTTAGGTTTAAAGACTTCGCTAAAGTATTTAGTAAATACCTCGGCTTTCTCATCATCAGCCTTGGTCCATGTACCGTCCGATTTTCTTATGGGAGGAAGATTTAGAAAGAAAGATTTATTTGCATAAACAATAACATTGTTCTCATGATATAGTTATTAATATGTGTACCGACACGAGTCTTAACACATAATGAAATTAATGAATATACATATAAATAAGACATGATATGCGACGTTTAAGTTAGTAGGAAAAGAACCAAAAACCTACTACAGGAGGGGAGGACTAGGTGGCTAGTGCCACATTACATAGATATTTACACAGTGATTATCAAATAGAATAATTTTAAAATAAAACTAAAACTAAATACTAGTACTAACGTTAAATAATTCAGAATAATATATTATGCTTAAGTCTACGATGTTTGTACTTAGTATACATAGTGCGTAGTTGCCTGGAATCATAGTTACCAATAGAGCTGATAAGTAAGTTCTCGTGCCCTATACATTTACCACAGAACTTAGTAGTTGCACTCAAAACATAATCTCTGATTTGCGGTAACTCTAAAATGTTATGCATATATATGCTACTCTTGTGTATCTATTTGCTCCAAGAATACATCTTAAGCATCGATTTTGGATTACCTGTAGCTTGTTATAATGTGCCCTACTAACAGAAGACCACACTGGACAAGAATATGTGATAATAGGCCTTATAAGTGATTTGTAGATGACAAATTTGTTATTTTCACTTAAATAGGATTTGCGATTGAGCAAGGGATATACTAGCGAGATAGCTCTGTTTGTACTGAGATGTACTCGATATGTTTGCTGTAAGTTAAATTGCTGTCTAATATTAAGCCAAGATATTTGATGTGATTAGACCAGGCAATGTCATTTCCAGAAATGATTAGTTTTCTTGGCAATTGGGGTCGCCGGCGGGTGAAGAATATCGCTTGGGTCTTTGATGGATTAATATTAATCCGCCATCGGTTAAAGTATTTTAGAACGCGTGTCGAGGCTCTCTGAAGTCTGTTACTTATGGTACTAGGTCTATAAGAACTACAATAGAGGGCAAAATCGTCAGCATATAAAGCGACCTCAGTGTTAGAAATTTTAGGAAAGTCGCTGAGAAACAATATAAAGAGGAAGGGCCCGAGAACACTACCTTGCGGTACGCCTGCAAGGACAGTTTTACTTGCGGATTGATAGTTATTAAGAGTTACGTAAAACAGTCGGTTGTTAAGGGGTAGTTATAATTATTTTAATTAAGTAAGCAGGAAATTTAGAATTTATTAGTTTGTATATAAGTCGTCGATGCCAGCTAGTATCGAAAGCTTTAGCCACATCAAAAAGAGTACTAACCCAGAATGTTTATTTCGATTAAAATTGTCCGTGATGAATTCGATTATTCTGGCAACTTGCTGAGTAGTAGAGTGACGAGGTTGGAACCCAAATTGACTTATTGGGATTAAATTATTAATATTCGAGTGTGTTCCCTTAATCTCTTGAGCAGTACTCTTTCAGCAATTTTACTCATATTGCACAAAAGACTGATGGGTCTAATATTAGCAATATTTGACGCATCTTTACCGAGCTTGGGTATTGGAACTAGTTTTGCAATTTTCCATGCTTGAGGAAAGTATCCAGTTTTTATGATGCCATTTATTATATTATTTAACTCTACGATACCTTTATTTGGGATATTTTTTAAAACAATGTTGGGAATATTATCGTTCCCGACGGACATGCTGGAATTAAGTTTTTTGATATAATTACGAATTTCTTTGGGCGTAGAAAGTTTCACCTGGGTTAGGCTAATACTAGCACTCTCTAAAAAACGAGCGACATGATCTCTGATTTTATTTCGTTGATAATTAGTTGCAAGATGAGAATTTTGACCGTGTACTGAAAAGTAATGTGCTGAAAGCAATTCAGCTTTATTTCGGTCTTGATACACGTAGCAGTTGGAGTTCGAGTCGAGCAGCGGAGAAATGGAGCAAGGCTGTCTATTATACTGTTTACATACTTTCCACAAACTCTTATCTTTTATGTTAAGACTAGAAAGGACTTGTTTAAAGCAATTATTTCTGCGATTGCGAAGCATATAGCGCACTAGTTTAGATGTAAAGTTACATAGAGTTTTAATATGTTTAGCATTGCTACGTGATCTATTATTATTGAGAAATCTTCTGACGTAATTTTTAAATTTTATAGCCGTTAAGCTAGTAGTGGGTAGAGGTGTTTTTTCAGAATGGGTACGAGTATTAGTTGGAACAGAAAGAGTAGTAACATCATTGATTAATTTTGTGAAAGATGCAAGTCGAGACTCTACGTTAGAAGAATCGACTATAGGATCGTTTAGGTTAACGTTATCTGAAATACACTCTTTGAAGTAATCCTAATTAGCCCTACTATAGTTAAAATAGGATACATTCGATATATACTGTCGATTATCAGTAATAGCAGTGTAGATGGGATTGTGGTCTGAAGATAGACAGTTTAAAGAGATTGGAGAAGTCATGCTTAAGTTTTTTACGACAGCAATGTCTAAGACGTTTGGCCTCTTAACCGGAGTATCGATGGAAAATATTTTGGTTCTCTAGGAGCAAGAATTTGTAGGTTTTCACGTATAGATAATTGATATAACATATTACCAGCTGCGTTGTTGGAAAAACAGTTCCAGATTTTGTTTTTACAATTGAGATCGCGCCGATTAGAAGCACGTGATTATTAGATCTGTTTAGTGAAAGGATATCATTACAGAAATTATGCATTGATCTAGGCGGTTTGTAAACAGCATAAATAAATACGCTGCTTCGAGCGTTATAATTTTGTGATGCGCTATTATAGACTTGAACTCCAACAGCTTGTAAACAACCTAACGGTGGTAAGTAAATGGTATTATGTTTTATTCTTTTATCAATTAGGAGAATATTGTACCGGCCTATTTCGACTTTTAACTGCTTTCCTCCACAGGCTGTAATCAGTAGATTGATTTGGAGACAAATCCTGCAAGTAACGTTGTAGGGTTTCATTTTTAACGTTTCGAATTAGTACGTTTAACTGTTTGGATTTGTTATTGAGTAATGTTTTATAAGCGGGATTTCTTGTTATATGCCGCTTTTTGCGAATTTTTCTTTTTTCTCTTACTAAATTTACTTATCTCTTACAAAAAGAAATTACAAAAATAAAATAAACAATGTATACAGCGAATATGTTACTCAATTTATCTATTTAAGTTTATTGAAGGAAACAGGATCATTATTTAATTTTTGTCTTCTTTAATTTATTTTTCCCGTCATTCGTTAGAGCTTACTATTATGTTAACGAAGGCGGTCAGTTTTATTTCATTTTATTCTTTATCCATTTATTTATTAAACTGTAATTTTTTTGTACATTGTAGTCTTTCTTCAGTACTGCTACTTTCTTTTCTCCATCAGGCATTGCGAGCACTGCTATGTAACTGTGATCATATTGTGAGATGGGACCTTTTCGAAAATTTTTATTTCTGTTTATTGAGTTTCATTAGGTATTGTGGGCGCTGCTCTGCAGTTGCGGCCATATTGTAGGACGGAATTTCCTTTTCTTACTTTCCCTTCTTACTTTTCTATCTCCAGTAATTGTTTCATTACAAAATCTAATTATAGTGTAGCTTGCTGGCCAAATGAACTGTAATTGTTCGAGACAAAAAAAAAAAAAATATATATATGATATATATATATATAATATGAAACAACTGGTGGATACTTTACAAAATAGGATATTTAACCTTATTAATAAAAATAGGAATACTGATTGCACATATAGTCTTCTGAGAATAAGAATTTTATATAAAATTCAAGTTTTACTTCTTTTGTTTAAGAACGGAGAAGAGTTAAAATTTCTATTTAAGAATGGTAAAATTAGGAGTTGTGACAGAGAAATAACATATTAGTACCATCAAGTGTTACTAAATTCTACTTTATAATAAATTAGCAGACTATATAAAAGAAAATCTTAAAAACCATAAAAAAAGATGCAAAAATTTGATAAGCCATTTTGTTACAGAAAATTCTAATAATGTGTGACATATTTATAAATTGTAAATTTAAGTTTAATTTTGTGAAGTCGGTTTTTTCATATTTATGTAAGGGGGCGGTTGTGATAAAATTCTTGGAGGGTTTACATTCTTCAATGGTAAGTTATTACGGAGTGAGCATATAATGAACTTAAGAGCGATATTAGGAAAATTAAATGTCTACTTGGAACAAATTTTTAATAGCGAACAAGTAACACGCAATTATATTCATATCAATTAAACCTTATGTATAAGATAATACACCGAATGAAACTACAGCATCTTGTCATTAGGCTCCGATAAAATTAAAAAAAAAAAAAGAAAATTAATTTGAAATAATGACTATATTCATATAAAAAGAAACTATTAACTACCAACAATTTATATTCCGTGTAATTATTATTATGTCCTACAGAATAATGATAAATTCAATGTAACACTAGATGGGAGGATTAAAAAAAACAAAACACGGAACTGCTAATATAAAAAAACAAAAAACAGAGAAGTGGTGTCTAGAGGGCGATACCCCGTAGGAACGAATTTCCTTTCACCACTTTTTGGTAGATATACAAGTATAAAGTCATTCATAAAGTATACAATAAAAAAAAATGACACACAATATATAAATCTCCCGTATGAATTAAAAGAAAAACAACAAATAAATCATCAGACTCGTTCAAATGTGGTGTAATGTCGTAGAAACAAACCACGCCAATTTTCAAATTCAATAAAATGTGCACGTGTTTAGAATTGAGCTTATACAGCTGACCGCGCACAATGCTTGCTGCTTGAATCTCGATACTCGCATACACGCACACACATACACACGCACCTGTATATAATAGAAAGAGACAGACAGAAAGAGAGTAAAGGTCGCCTGGAGGATAACGCATAACGCTTTTTCGTGCCCTGACGAATTCTGCGAGTTTGCTCCTACCGCCAAGCCGCGTAAAAGAACTTCGTTCCATAAACTGTAACATTTAAACGGTTAAACACTTAAAAGGTATCAACAAAGAGCACGCCCATACGATCCTATATAATTCTACACTAAGCGCTCTACAATAACTTAAAAACGATATTTATTATATACTAGTTTATGTGACAATAATTATTCGCTTAATTTTATCCTTTTAAATTGTTAAAATTTAGAATAGCCGTTAGTTTTTCTTTACTTTTTAAAATTACAGGGATCTTCTCATCGAAATTTAATTTAAAAATGTATGAAAACATACAAATTCCCAATGTTTTTTTACGGTGACTAATTCCAAAATTAAATATACATTGTTGAAAAAAATACGTAACACAAAAATAATTTGTTCACCACGCATACAACCGTGCACTTATGGTAACCATATGTATATATATACTAGCTGACCCAGTCACGCGTTGCTGTGGCTTAGTAGTTATAATAAATTAAATTAATTTTTTACGTATTATTTTGATGCAACCAAATTAATTTTTACTAATAAACCTGAAATTATTTAGCCGATTTTGAATCATATGTAGAGAATTAAATTATCCAACTAATATACACTTATTGAATTTACATTTTATTTATCTAATCTTTAACTTTAATCTGTAATCAATGACTTATTTACACAATATATACTAAAAAAATTAGTTACATAAAAATTAAATATTATAAATGGGGCAGATAACATCATTGGTTTCGAACTATTAGTTACATTATTTTATAAAATTGAAAATTATCTAAGCACTAATTTGTGCACAATGTTCTTGGTCAACCTGTCTTTTGCTAACACGAATAAATTTCATGGTGTTCCCACACGTGAGCAGCAGGCAACATATATTTGCCCATGAGAGAAACACGTATTGTCAATAAAAAATAACATATTTTACGGTGAAAAACAGTAATCAACATTAATGTATTCGGACACGCGCAAAGTTCAATAATAAACATGAAAACAATGAGTGTTCCAGTACGATTTTCGAACAACTAATGACGAAATATGTTTGCTGTAGGTATGACGAAACACCCAATTAAGAATATGTACATTACCACAGTCATCCCGTAAAAATTGAAGTTGAAAATCATTTAATATTAAAATAATTTTTTTTTTTTTTTTAAGTTTATAATGGAGTGTAAACTTTTATCAAGGCAGGACACGTTTATTAAATACACTGAAATATAAATAAATTAAATGCCGCACAATATCGCACAATACATTTTTTTTCCCCCTAAACAACAACTCCGTAATAACGCGAACTTTTTTGTAAACGACAGAGCGAAAAAGCGTTTATTTAATCATTTATCGATAAAAACGCCATGCGCCAGCGATAAACATGGTTGCATTTCGATTAACATCGCACGATACACTATTGATTTTTTTATTCTAATTTTTTTTTTTTTAATAATTTCTCTACGGTCGAATAATTTAAAAAACATGTGCTTGTTAATATGATATTATAAAATGTGAAAAGTCTTTTCAGAAGAAGTAATCGACAGAAGAGTATGATAGCTTTTTTTTTTTTTATTTCACTATATTCCTCCAGTTCTCTCACATGATGCAATTTCGTATGAGATAGTTGCCGATTGTTTTGTTTACATAATTCCTATGCTCTTCCGTGAATACGAAATTTATAATGTTTTAATAATTATGTTAATCGTAGCTTTCTCATGGTATATCGTTATACGCGTAAACGAATATTCTAATGTAATTTACATACGTCCTTAACTATCTGAATACATTATCATTAATTTTATAACATGCTTTTAAGACTGTCAAAATGTGTTCGCCAGAACAGCCATCTTATTGAATAACATCAACGATCCAATTCCTTTTTAAATTTTTGCCAATATTCACAAGTGGTAGTTATTATTCTGTAAATAAAAAGAGTAATCCTTTAAACTGCAGTCTGGCATTATTATTTTAGAGAAAGACAAATTTACTCGCAATACTAATATAATCAACATTTTCCATAACGGGATCCTAATTGAAGAAAAGAAATCCGAAAAGAAACAAAATAAGCGGTCTAGCTAATGATAAAAAGTGTTTTAGCGGTGAAACTAACTGCGAGTCTTAGATATCTAAATTTAGAAAAGAATTAAATTTTATGAATTTGGAGAAACATCCTGTTCTCATGTTTATCATAATTCTAATTTAACAAGGAGACAAATGTGCACTTGACGTTAAGTTAACAAAGGAAGAAAGAGTTTAATTTTAAGATGCTAGTTATAATGGAATGACATTTTAAAAACATACACTTTTTCCCTTTCAAATAACGAATATAATTAACATTACAAGTTTCTTTCACGGGTGTACATTGAGACAAGTGCAAATAAATGCTGCTTGCTGACGAATCTGGCGCAACTTTTTAATCGATTTTAGTAGGTATCATTTATCTGGCAGCACCGTTCTAGGATCATACAACATTCATATATAACATATGTATGTATCAGCAACGAATCTTAAGGAATCTATTTAAAAGTAAAATCAATACCTGGCATTTACAAATCAAATTGGAATTAAACTACTTTTCACATCGACAGAGCGGCTAATGTCTCACACATTCCGTCTCTTCATCGTTCTGAATCCTTCAGGCTTCTTTCTTTTTCTTCTATCTTCACAACCGAATCAAACTCCATTTTTCGTGAAATATCCTTCATTTCTACAACTAGCGAAATATCCAAATTCCTCATTGTTTCCGATTCGAAAAGGATCCTTCAAGCAATTTCTCCTGCTCATTCCTCTAACAATATTATACTATCAATTCATTCCCTTATCTCCAATTTATTATCATCTCGTTCTATTCTTATATAGACCTTCTTTAGAGTCCCAGTCACTCTGACATCGAAGGCAATGACACGGTAGATTTTCTATCTTGGTCGGTTGCCCTCACTGGTCCTCTCTCTCCAGCCACTTTCCAGCTTCCGACTTAGCCCTCGTTTCCTCAGTCAATCATTCCAGACTTTGGTGGGATAGATAGCCTTCCGTATTGTCTAATCCCGTTTCACAATATCTTCTAGTCTTCATCTTTGGTTTCTATATCGCCTCCTTAATCAGATTAAGAATTAATCATTCTCTTCTCTCCCCGCTTTTCACTTTCGTTTCTTTCTATCTTCTTTTCCTTACTGCTCATCCATATCTTTGATTCTCCTTTTGAATGTAACGCAAAGCATGTTTTCTTTGAAGTTTCGGCTCTTGTTAGTGAAAAACATTTTTTTTTATGTTCGAAAATCTTGGCTCCTGGTCTTCCGGCTTCTTACGGTCCTTTATCCTTTCCTTCCCACGTCCAGTAATAATTCCCTTACTTTAAACCGTTCTTCTTTCCATCTCATATCATCTTAGAATCTAATTCGTTTGCATAATACATTCAAGTGGTTGGGACAAAGCCAAGAACGAGTCAAAAAAAAAAGTATATATATATATTCTCTATATTATGCTTAAATAGTAGCTTTCACATTTTTGTTTCCTATAGACATTAACATAGCGCGAGTGAAATTTTTGAAAGTTTTAATGTGGATAGCGGAATTCGATCTCGGCTCTACCCAGATGTAATACTTCTGCCTTCTACCGGGTTAATCTCCGCGTTACCAGAGAAGTGTTCGCAGATTTTCTTCTTTTTCAATTTCTTTTAGTACTTGCCGCATACACATATATATTTATATTGTAATGCATCCATTACATGGAAAAATGATAAATAATAAAATTTTAAAAAAAAAAATAAAAGTAAAAAAAAAATATTAAAATAAAAATAAATACAAATTATCGAGAACGTGGTGCGAGTGAGAATGTACGCGTGATTGAAATTTTGTTTGTCGGTTTGGGGTGAATACATCACACGGTCATTAGAGAAATGCCCACCCGTAAATAAAATGAACGGTAATTTGCCAATGCGAGGACCAAGGAAGAAAGGCTTTTAGCGAGACATGAGCAAAAAAATGTCTAAAAAGTGAAAGTCGATCTCTGCCATTAATGAAGAAAACATCTATTTTTTAGCAGACGACTCATATAAAATAAATCGCATCCGGAATAAGGTATAACCTCTGCAGCGCGCAATAGACGAATCTCAGATCGGTTTCTATATTATAAGTCCCGTCGCGAAAGTAAATTGAGTATAGATTAATAAATTTTGTTGTAACATTGACCCGAAATTCGCGTCCCGTACCATTCGCAAAGGACTCATCGTCAACCCACATATCCGGGATCTTTCATTACCGTGTTCCTGCGTCACCACCGATCAACAGTGATACGTATCAGTTCATATTTATTTGTATAGTCGTTGTTGTTTGTTTTATATACGTATATCATAAATAATCACTGTCTTTTATAGCGGTCGACCAATAAAGAAAGATTGGTGTAGGTAATTTTCATTAATAGAGTTTTTAAAATCTCCTCGAATCATTTATTTAAAGAATAATAAATAAAAATAAAATTTTAATTTTGCGGCAGCTTTCCTGGACAAAACCAAATTGTTAGGTTTTTTTTTTTTTGGCCCGGCAAAAAACTATCTGGCCACCAAACTGTTAGGGAGAGCGCCCACCGAAGCGATACGATTCCGATACGATAGCAACTAAATGTAGTTCAGAATATAACCCACGTTATTATATGAGTTAGCGCCCACTGACGCGATGCGACAAGCAACCGATAAGCAACTATCGTATCGCCGTCGCTCGAGTGCTACATGTTTTATATTTAGTTGCTTGAGCAAGCGATTGTTTGTTTACATTCTGAATTTTTATGCGTAATATGAATAATCGGCAAAAATAACAATTTAAAATCGGTGTTTTAAATTTATTTCAGAATATTTATAAAAACAATTCATATTTATGAAATAAATATTAATATTTACATTTTCTTATTTTGTTATGTAATATAAATTAACAGCAATATATATGTATATGGTATAGAAAATGTTTCTAAACATTTAAATATACATAATTAACAAATGTATTTCCCGTAATGTGATTAAAATACGTTTCTGCGGTGTATAAATGTTCTAAAATGGGTGTTTTTTTTTACAATTTTTGGCCAATTTTCTTTACTAACCAATTAAACGTTTCCTTATTCATTCCATAAAAACTTTAGAACTTTTCCGAGTATATATTCAGTTTTTTATAAACATTAAAGCGTTTATTTTGTTACTCTTTTGAAAAAATGGATGTACTCAATAACGTTGTTTTCTTTTTTGATTTAAATTGTTAAGATTTACTAACGATACATTGCTTCTTCACTAAAAAAAGAACAGGAAAACAAAGAAAAATATGACATTTTTTGCACTATCACACCACATCATAAATTAAGTTGCTTCTCCAGCGGATAAATCGCGTTGCTTCAGTGGGCGTTACGTCGTATCGGAATCGTGTTGCTATCGCTTACGATTTAAAATCGCTGTCGTATCGGAATCGTATCGCTTAGATGGGCGCTCTCCCTTAGGTTTTTTTTTTTTTTTTTTTTATTTATTTATTTATTTACTCCGCTGTACCTTGCGGTTTTTCAGCCAGAGTTTCTGATTGTTACTGTTATTATTTGTTGTTGATGTGTTTTGTTTTGTTATTCATTACATGGTTGACAAAGCTGATCAAATTAAAAAAGTTTTTTTTATGTATTTCGGTTATTGGTTTTTTTATTATTTTCCGGTTTTCTCTTTCGTTTTTAAACTTATTGCATTCGAAAATCGAATGTTAATCATCTGTTTCCTCTTTACACTCTATTTACAGATGTCCGATTCAGCGATTTCAAATCGTTTCATATAGAAACCCCATTATATTTCCATGTTCGGTTAAAAATTGAGTGAAGTTATAATCGGTATAAAGATGTTTCATTTGTAGTCTCTTTCTTCGATGATTGGAACTACTATTTCCCGTGTTGTTACTTTGCCAGTTTTTGATTTATCACACCTGAGTGTTGCCAGAGTGTCGTATACTACTTGAATTAATTTTATTGATCTGTTTTCGTGACGTTTTTTTGTCTAAAATTATAGTTTTTCTTGTTTTCATGATTTGATATTTGGTTTACAGTTTCTAACTTTAAGTGTCTATAGGTATTATTATTCCTGCTATGATGTTGACTGAAGTATATGATATTGTGCGATAGCCAGAGATTGTTCCTATTAATATTTTCCTTTGTAATTTTAACAGCTTATTCTCTTGTCTTTTTCTCGTAAAACTGGAAAATATACTGTAGAGCGGTATTCTGTTATTAATCCAAAAATGGCTCTTTATGGAGTAACTATTCTATCTTTATATTTGAAACCGAACATATTTGAATATAGTGATCTTAGTTCGAAATTAATCTTAATCTTGTCTATTATGAATTCGATGTG
Source organism: Icerya purchasi (assembly GCA_039619475.1). Classification (NCBI taxonomy): domain Eukaryota; kingdom Metazoa; phylum Arthropoda; class Insecta; order Hemiptera; family Monophlebidae; genus Icerya; species Icerya purchasi. The sequence goes on along the minus strand of CM077116.1, from coordinate 495,976,311 downwards.
TTTTCCAAAATTTAAATTAGTGTCTATGATTATTCCCGAGTATTTTATTTCTTTTACTATTTTTATTTTATCTTTATCTTTATGTATAAGTGCTGTTCAATGCAATGTGTCATTTCTTCCCTGTCTTGTTTTCTATTTATTAGTAGTGCTTGGGTTTTATTTATGTTGAATTGTAAGCCTAAGTTTTGAATGTTTTTACTCAATTTTTTTATTGTTTCATTTATATTGTAAACTTCGTCCTTTTTATTAATTCCTGCTATTAACATTATATCGTCTGCGTAGCTTATCATATTGCAGTGTTGACTGAAATGAAAATTATGAACTTCGCTCATTGCTATGTTGAAGAGTACTGGCCCTAGAACCGAACCTTGCGGTACTCCTGAGTTGACACTCCTATTGTATAGGATTTTGTTTTCTTGATTAAATAAACCGATTCTTCTATCTGTTAAGTAGTTACGAATTGTAGTTTGTATTGTACCAGATATATTTTTTCTTTTCATTATTTTTAAGATTTCATCAATTTTTATTTGATCAAATGCTCCGGATATGTCAAAGCTGATTAGTAACGTATGTCTTGTTCGTTTTTTGTATTTTTCAATGTAATCGCATAACTTTTTTATTGCTAGCTCGGCTGATTTGTTTTTAAGAAAGCCAAACTGATTTTCGTTTAAAATCGCTTTTTCTTTTATTTCTGTATCCAGAAAATTTTTTATGATTTTTTCGTATATTTTACTTAAACTAGACAGTAGCGTTATAGGCCTGTATGATTTCGGATTTGTTAAATCTTTTCCAGGTTTGTTTATTATTTTAATTTTTCCTTGTTTCCAGACGTTTGGGAAATAATTTAGTTCGATACATTTTTGGTAAATAGATTTAAATATTTTTTCGTCTACTTTGTGAAGAAGTTTAATCATCTTGTTAGAAATTTGATCGTGTCCATTGGCTTTCCTATTGTTCAGTTTTTTGATTATTGTAGTTAATTCGTTTTCATATATTTGAAGAGTTTTATCTGGCTGAGTCGGTTGCAACTTAAGTATTCGGTTTGGAAATAATTCAGCAAAAATTATTTTATGTTTTTCAATGTTATCGTGTACGATGCATCCACCGACATTAAAAGCAGGCATGTCTACTCTTTGTTTGGTTTTGTCCATACAGATTTTATACGGCTTGCCCCAGATTGTCGAAGAATAAATCAGTTCTTTCCATTTTTCATGCTTTGATGTCTGCAGTTCTTCATTGTATTCTTTTTTAAAACTGTTAGGTTAGCAACGGCAAGTACCGTCACATTTACCATCCCTAGTGTGGAAATAAAATATAATGCCAAATACAACGTTACAATATATCTATTTTTTTTTTTTTTTTTTTGGGCACGTCAACAGTGGAACTTACCCAACGCAAGGAAATGTACCTTATATAAGGAAAAGATTAGAAATTGAGGAGATAAACAAGGCCAACAAAGGAACTATATTGAGAGAGGGGAGTGCAAGAATGGAGTGATCTATGATTCTATAGGCACTCCGCAGTAGCGTAAATTTTTTTTTTTTTTCATACTTTTTAACCTACAAAATCATAATACTCAAAAAGGATAAGAATGAAACATATTTTCTTATTATTATCATTCTATCGCTAACACATTAATGGGATCAGAAATTCATTTGATTTTTATTACTAGTATTTTAAATAAGCCATTTAAAAATTTCGACGAAGGATGCCATTCAATAAACATTCACAAAATCGAGGGACTCCGTTTCTATCACTTTAACAATACCTAATTTTAAATTAAAAATTAAAGGCACGTTTTAATTATTAATTATAAAATAATTTCTGTTTAATAAAGATTTTATATTGTTTAATAAAGTGTTAATACAGAAATGGATGAAAATAATTTTAACCTAAATACCTAATTTTGTTCATTCTTTTGATATGGAGACATATATATATAATATATATATATATATCAGGGGCGGATCCAAAGAGACATTGGGAGGGGGGGATTATTTGATTAAGAACTGCATTTCAATGGTGCTTTTTTTTACAATACGAGTTTGCGTATAAAAGCCCCAAACCAAGCGCCGTCGTTAAGCTTAATCTTGACTTAGAACGTTCTTACAATAAAACTTAAGTACAAACTTTAATTTTTTTTTCTTTTTTTCTTTTTTTTTTTTTATATTGGGGTTTGAGAAACATAATGCTACATGATCTGGTGGATTATGCACTGAGTACTTATTTAATAGACAATAATATTTTTATTTATTTTATTTTTTTTCCTGAAAGACGCGTGTGATTGGTTTCGGTTTGATTTACCATTTAGGCTAGATTGTCTTGTCCGGGTATTAACATTGAAAATTATATATGTGTTAATGAGTAGATTTTAAATGTAATATTTTTTATTTAATTGAGTAATGTAAATCACTGTAGGTTGTTATTTTTGCCAGTAAATTTTGGTTTTGAAACTGAGAACGCGAATTTTTGAAATTTAGTTACCGAAGTTGAATTGCCCAAATTGAGGTCTTCTATGTTGAAGTGTCTGATGTCGTCATACTTATTGCAGTGGAAGATCACATGATTGACGTTTTCAATTTACCCACAGTCACATTTGCCGTCTTTCGTAATTTTGTATTATTTTTTTAAGTAGGCTCCGAAATGTCCGTGGTCAGTGAGGAGTTGGGTAGTGAAAAAGTCAGGTGTTATGTTCTAATATTTGAGATTAGTCTGTGGATATGCCGACCTGCTGTATTTTTTTCCCAAGAGATTTGCCATATGAACGTGAAATAGTTTTTAATATGTTTTTTGAGCTGTTTTAGTGACATTTTTATATGTAAGTCATGGTGGATTGGCTTGTAGGAACTGTTCTGAAGAGGAATTATTGGAGGTACAAAGTTCATTATCTGATAGACGTGATCGTTAATATATTCAAACTTTTTGTGGTTTTTTATGGTAAAAATGATTGATCTATGGTTAATTTTTAGGTCTAGTAGAAGAACTCCCGTAAGAGCAACAGCAACGCTGTGAGAAATTGTTCTATAAGCTCTACAGGCGTTTAATTTACGTTGTGTAGAGTAGATTTTTTGCTTTAGGGTTTTCTTTTTTAGATGTTGGAAAAGCACAGAGCTACAGTACCACACTGTATTCTCAACAAGTGACTTGTACAGTACAAATCTGTATCTGTAATGAAAGCCTCATGTATTTCTGCAGACTTCTAGTAATTGACAGTATTTAGCATCCAACTTAGAATTATAAAATTCTAACATAAAATGGTAGTTTAGAATTTGAATAGTAAGAAAGATAGTATTTTCATTAAACTTTACTTCTTTTTTATTTTTGGTAATCCGATCCTAATTCTTTGTTTGTGATCAAGTACACAATATATATATATATTTATCTTTGATCTATTTTCATTTACATTATAAAATAAAAATTAAAAATAAATAATAAAGGCAAAAGATCAATAACAGTTGAGTTTAAAATAAAATAAAAACGTAACATTAATAGTTTTACTAGAAAATAGTATTAAATATTAGTTATAATTAAATCCATAGGTAACATTTATACAAATCTTTCACAGTATAAATTAAGTTTCTCTGTCACAACAATTTTTTTTGTAGAAGCTTTGATTTTTTTGGGGGGGGGGGGGTCCCCTATCCCTCCCCCGTTGATTCGCCACTGCATATATATATATATATATATATATTTATCGGTGTATGTGTGCTTGGGAATGATGGACTGGAAATTACTTTTTAGTAATAAACGAGATTGTTTATAATATTTATGAAAACTACGGAAAAACATGTTGCAGCTCGAATATTAGAGAAAATTATAAGTAAGGTTTGCTTCGTAGAAACTGTTAAATCGAATTTTCCAGACAAACATTTAATGTAAATATTTTCATTTTCCTATATACAGAACTTTCAATTGATTTTTAAAATCAATCTGTCAATTTATTTTGGCGGAGGTTTAAATATTTTTAATTTTTTGAAGAATTAACGATGTTTGCTAGATTAGAATTACGAAAAATACTTGTTTACTGGTGTCTGTTTATTGCCACTCGTTCGGCGAACTGGGGCTAATTGGAAAATTTTTTATTCAACAATTATTTTTTTGCATACTAAATTTTCACCGATTTGGTCGTTTGAAAATTTCTTTAGTTTAATTTATTATGTTTTACGATTTAAAAAAATAAAGAAAAACGTTGTTTATTAATTTGTTCTTGTTTGTGTAGTAGTGCGTGCGCAGCAAATTAATTCCATTTCAACATTTTTTTTTGTCTTAGAGAAGCCCCGAGGGAAAAATGAAGCTTCGAGGAACAATTTCGACTTGAAGTTCGTTTCTCATGCGAGCGGACCATTGTTTTTCTCCCATTGAGCATTAGACGTTTGCTTCTTCATTACAAAGGAAAAAAATATCTTTTTTATAAAAAAAAAAAAAACGAAAATCATAACTTTGATTCACAAGAGACATGGGTGTCTCAATGTCTTTCTTTCCCGAATAACAAACACGAATATTTAAAAACCACGGAACTAGAAAAACACATTCAACAACAAAATTCACGCGGGAACTTTGAGATAAAACAGGTAATATTTGATGCAAAAAAAAAAAAAAAATTACTAACAAACGACTAAAAATAAAATAACACAGTGAGCAAAATCTTCTTAATTTCAAACGCCACCGAGTAAAACGCTCGACTATCCTAAAATAAACCGAACCGAAACGAAACCGAACGAAATTTTTTTTTTTTTGGCCTGAACAGAACAGTTCATTTGGCCAGCAAACTACGCCACGACTAGATATTAAAAATTACTAATAATAGAAAATTCAGGAAGAGAAATTTCATTCTACAGTATGGCCGCAACTGCTAGCAGTGCCCACAATGCTCAATGAAACAAAACAAACACAAACAAGATTTTTTCATTCTGGAAAAGGAGCAAAAGAAAAAATAGATAAATAGATAAATATTTCTATCTCACATTATGATCACAGTTGCCCGGCAATGCTCAAAATGCATTATGCGAAAAAGGAAGTAGTCACAGCCACTATGGACAAAGACTACAATGTAAGAAAAAATAAGTAAAGATAATGAGGGAAAAAAAATCAAATAACAATCCTCTTTCTTTTAATAAACCTAAAAAGAACAAATAAAATTTTATCACTGGAAACGAAATTTTTATACACTATATATTAGCTTTGCTAGTAACTTATTCGTAATGGAATTTTGGAATCCATTTTTCAACCACTTCCCGATGTCCGAATGATTTGAAATTTTTACTAATAGTCAGAACCCGATGACAATGCAATATTTCATGCAGAAAAAAAATCCTACTCCCAAAAATAGAAGTAAAAAAATGTAAATATTTATAAACGGAATAATTTTTATTTTCCGCGGTAACACTGCCATCTCAACGGAAGCAACGGGTCTGTACTCGGTCGCGTTATGCCTTCCGCCACGATGCGGGGTGGGTTGAAGGAAAAGACCGGCTACAGACCCGTTGCTTTCGACGAACTGCCATGTTTTCACGGGAAATAAAAATTACTGTGTTTACGAATTTTATTTGTGGGTGTAGAGCTTTTTTTTTTTTTCTGCATAAAATACTGACAATTAGTAAAAATTTCAAAATTATTCGAACGTCGTGAATTCAGTAAAAACGGATTTAGATTAATGAATTGTATTGTTCAATTTACGGAAAAGGTGAACTTCAGACGGAATTAAGTATAGCTTTAGTTAAACGTAGAAAACTATTATAATCAAATATGATCCTTCTGTTACATTTCCTTCAAGACTAAAAAATTAAAAATATATTTAGAGCTCAAAAAAACTAAAAACAAATGCTTTATGTATACGTAGGGTGTTTCAAAAGTAATGCACACGACGTTCTTACGCAGTCTTTATGCATCTTGGAGGGAGGAAAACAGAAGGGATGTATACTATGAAGTTTTGTCAACACGGCAGTGTGTACTGCGATTGATTTCGAGTGAGTTGTGGGTGCGTACAAACGTATTTTTATAATGATGGAAGACCGCTCCTCGGGTCGCGTTACAAATCTGGAAAAAGCCATCGTATATGAAAATCGAAACTTTTCGTAGTCGTACGCCCACAGAAATTCATTCTGCAATTGAAGCGGTGTGTAGCAGTGACAACATGGTCTGTATCAGTATTTCTCGCAGGGCAAGAAAAAAGTTAAAGAAGGCAGTTTGTCGGTTAAGGATGCGCCAAATATTGATCGTCCAAGAACTTCGCGTGACAATCAAACATCGCTATAGTGGCCACAACACTGATCGATGAAGACCGTCGTATGTCGAGCAAAAAGATAGAGATCATACAGCTGGTATCGAAAACTTGTCGGCCACCAACACCAAAAATCCGAAAATTTCGTGCATCACTACTTGATCGTGACATTCTCATCTTGCATGATAATACACGCGCTCATAACAAAGATGAAATTCGAGCAATTTTTGCGGAATACGGCTGAGAATTATTACCACATCCACCCTGATCGTCGGATATGGCTCCTTGTGATTGTGACCTGTTCTGCAAACTCAAGAGCTGATGATGCGAGGAATCCGTTTTCCGGATTTAGAGGCCCTAACTAGTGTACCGTGACCTGACGGATTCGTGAACTAAATTGAACCTCCCTGACGCTGGGAAAGTATCATTGAGGAGGAGGGTGATTATATTGAAAGATTATAATATTTATATAACTTTATGAAATACATTTTTTTCTGTGCGGACACGTGTACATTACTTTTGAAATGCCCTACGTAAGATGCGCTAAAAGGCGCTCAAGTTAATATTGTAAAAGATCTTAATTTTTTTATTATGAATTAAAATTAATTCTTAATGTCCACTTCTTTTAGGTTAGTACTGTAAAAAAATTTAAATTATTTTACGCTTTTTAGCACATTTTATATGTATATATCTATTATATAAAGCTGCAAGAAAAAAAATCGTACAAGTAGCTAGAAAGTTAATTTTTTTTTCAATCAACGTATTTTCTTCGCCACATCATAAGAAATTATAAGACCCTTAAAATTTTAAAATTAAAGGGCCCAAATTTCAAAAAATGTGAAAACCAAGTTTTAAAAAACAAATTTTTAAAAAATTCCGCAGCCGGTTCTATATGAGTTATGGTAATATATTTTTTTTTTAATCTGCACACTATGGTCTCCAGAATACAGGAAAAATAAAAAACCCGAAAAACTTTGATATTTAGAGACCAAAGTTTATGAAAATTCTTGCTTAAAGCGATAACCCCGGAAACTAAAAAAAAGTCCACAGCCCTTTCCATGGTAGCTGAAGGGTCACTTTTTTCTTTAAATGATGTATATCAATCGTTGGAATATAGGAAAAATACGAAATCCCCAAAATTTTGAAATCAAAGGACCCAATTTTTGAAAAATGTGAAAATCAAGTTTTAAGCAAAAAATTTTTAAAAAATTCCACAGCCGGTTCTATATGACTAATAGTATTAATTTTTATTTTAATTTGCATACTGTGGTCTCCAGAATACGGGGGAAATGTAAAATTAGAAAAATTTTGATATTTAGTGACCAAAATTTGGAAAAATACGCGCCTTAAGCGGAAATACTGGAAACTAAAAAAAAGTCCACAGCTCTTTCCATAGTAGCTGGAGGATCACTCATTTTTTTAAATCATGTATTTCAACCGCTAGAATATAGGAAAAATACGAAACCTCAAAGATTTTAAAATTCGATGGCCCAAATGTTAAAAAATGTGAAAATCTAATTTTAAGAAAAATTTAAAAGAAAAATTGTACAGCCAGTTCCATATAAGTTACGGTATTGTTTTTTTTTTAACCTGTACACTAAGGTCTTTAAAATAGAGGGAAAATATAAAATTCGAAAAATTTTGATATTAAGGACCCAAAATTTTGGAAAATACGCGCTTAAAGCGGTAAAAAAAGTCTACAGCTTTTCCCATGGTAGCTGGAGGTCACTTTTTTTTTTTAAATGATGTATTTCAATCGCTAAAATATAGGAAAAATACGAGAACCCCAAAATTTTAAAATTAAAGCGCCCAAATTTTGAAAAATGTGAAAATCAAGTTTAAAGAAAAAATATTTTAAAAAATTCCACAGCCGGTTCTATATAAGTTATGGTATTTTTTTTAGTTTCAACTGCACATTAAGGTCTGCAGAATACAGGAACAATAAAAAACTCGAAAAATTTTGATATTTAGGGACTGAAATTTGGAAAAATGTCCGCTTAAAGAGGAGAGACTGGAAACTAAAAAAAAAGTCCACAGCTCTTCCCATGGTAGGTGGAGAGTCACTTTTTTCTTTAAATGATGTATATCAATCGTTGGAATATAGGAAAAATACGAAACCCCCAAAATTTTAAAATTAAAGGGCCCAATTTTTGAAAAATGTGAAAATCAAGTTTTAAGCAAAAAATTTTAAAAAATTCCACAGCCGGTTCTATATGAGTTACGGTATTGATTTTCGTTTTAACTGCGCATTAAGGTCTGCAGAATACAGGAACAATAAAAAACTCGAAAAATTTTGATATTTAGACACCAAAGTTTGGAATAATGCACTCTTAAAGCGGAAATACTGGAAACTAAAAAAAAGTCCACAACTCTTTCCATGGCAGCTGAAGGGTCATTGTTTTTTTTAAATGATGTATTTCAATCGCCAGAATATAGAAAAAATATGAGACCCCCTAAATTTTGAAATCAAAGGACCCAAATTTTGAAAAATGTGAAAATCACGTTTCGAGCAACAAATTTTTAAAACATTCCTCAACCGATTTATATGAGTTACGGTATTGGTTTTCTTTTTAATTTGCACACTAAGGTCTCCAGAATACAGGAAAAATAAGAAATTCGAAAAATTTTGATATTTAGGGACCAAAATTCGGGAAGATACACGCTGAAAGCGGTAAGACTGGAAACTTTAAAAAAGTCCACAGCTCTTTCCATGGTAGCTAGAGGGTCATTTCCTTTTTTAAATAATTTAATAGAATCGCTAAAATATATTAAAAATATGGGACCCCCAAAATTTAAAAGTCAAATGGACATGAAAAGTTTGATGGAATTCCTAAATAAAAAATTCAAAGAACCAAAGGAAGAATAAATAAATAATAATATAAATCTAAACATCGATAATTTTAAAACTATGCCTTACAAAACGATCCAAAATGAGGTAGTCATTTTGGAAGAGAAGATGGAGGGACTAATACAGGAAAAAATTGTAAATTTAGAAGGAAAGTTTAACGAAGAGAATAGAATTAATGAGATGATAAGGGAAATCGGTCACATTTGGAATTTGAAGGAAGTATTAGAAAAACTCATCGTCATGTACTTGGTGATTGACCAACTTGTGCTGAAATTGTGGAAGTGCTCTATAGTTCTCCAAATGCCGATCCGAGAAAAATTATTATATTGAAAGAAAATTAATTCTGCTTACGAAAGTTTGCAATATCCATTACTATTTCCACATGGTTCAGTTGGTTGGTAAATAGATATGGCAGATAATAAAAATAAAAAAATATCTCAGATAAAATATTACAGTTAAATTAGGGCAAAAATATTTTGTTGACATGTGGTGTAAGGTGGAAGAAGAAAAACTACAGTTTACTAGATTTAATCAAAAAAAAAATCCTACAAACGGCTACTCGAAGTGAAATAGACAAATCTATCACAGCTATAGGAGGTCCAAAACCAGGAAAAATTTACCTTGCAAGCTCATATACACATGTTCCACATCAATGTTTTTTATTACGAGACGTGTAATCCTAATTGGATAGAAATAAAATTAAATTTAAACGAAAAGCAATATCACATCAATCATCCATATTTGTGTTGTAGGATATTCCAATTAAAATTAAATCATTTATTAAAAATTTTAAAGTTAGGTGAAATTTTCGGAGAAATGGTTTATATTTTATACGTAATCGAATTCCAAACAAGAGGTCTTCCTCATGTTCATGCTGCTTTAGGGGTAAAAAATTCGTCCGTATCTAATGAAGAGATTAACAATTTTGTATAAGCCGCAAATCCGAATTCTACTGGGCGATTCTTTAAAATTTGATTCATTAAGTTTTAACATTTTTGTCCATTTATTTGTTTCTACATTATAAAGACGAAAAGACGTCAATTTAAAAAATATATATATCTCCAGCTGAACCCTCATAACAGCTACAGCTTTTTTTTTTTTTAATCAAGGTCATTTCATAAAAACATTAGAAAAACATGAAATATCCAAAATTTTAAAATTTAAGAGTACAAAATTTTTAAAAAATGCAACAGAAATTATCAATGTTAGTTACAGTGGAAATGTAGCAGTTCCTGAAATCTAAATATTTAAACTATGATTATAGAACATTGTGTCCTAGACGTTTCCGTGTGAACAGAGTTAATATAATAATATATTATTTTTGACAACATTTATTTATTTATGTATACTGAAGCAGCGTGCTAAACATAAAAAATTCATTATTGAAATCTATGAACATATATAGTTTATGAATTTATGAAAAAACATCTGGCTATTGCGAAGAAATTCTTTGTTATTAATGAAACATCAGTTTCTTATTTTTTCTCAATACTGAATTGCTAATTTCGTAGTGACCTGATCCTAAGTCAACCGTCATCGCATTGCAGCTGATAATAGTGTTACGTATTGTTTTATATTTTATTATTTCTTTTATACTATCCATACAACTTTGTATATTATTATAATTATTGTGTTGTTTTTTAGCGGTCGACTGGCAAAGAAAGTAGTTTAAATTGTAATTAGAATATATTATTTCACATAAAGTATCGATATATGTCAATGTTCGCACCTTGAATAATTAACCATTAAATTAATAACTAAAGTAGGAACAATAAATTTAAATTAAAAATTAATAATTAAATCTTACGTCTGTGACAAACACCGAGACCACAGTGGCATCCAAAAAATAAATATATGTGAACGCTGCAGTCTTTATGAAAATTTACGAAGTAAAATTATTTGAAATCCAAAGGAACGGGCCGCGAAGCGGCCAGCGAAACCAATTCCCTAGTATATATATATAAAGCATCTTTGTTTATAGTTTTTTAAAGTATAATTTTATTATTAATATTCCTCGACTTAATCAAACAACACGGCATCTGCAACAGTCACTGCTCAATATCTGGAACGTGTTAGCGTACGTCAGAGGCAGATAAATCAAACAAAAAAGTGGATGTCCAAAATCAACAAAATAAATGAATATTACAGGTACATTCATTTATTTTGTTATTAACGTTACATTGTTCGACTCCGACACGTTAAACGTTCTAACACTTGGACATAATAGGTAGCGTTAACGGTTTCACCTCAAGAGGCGAATTCGTGATGAACAAGCCCACGTTTATCGAAATCTTGATTTGAGAACGACTTTTCCGACATTTTTTAGATCGCGGCTCCCCGCTTCCTTTCCACTGCTGACTTTGCTTCTTAGTCTCCGGATCAAACTTGTAAATCCAACATTCGTCGCCAGTAATAATTCGATCAATCGGTCCCGAGCCAGTCCTGGCAATACTGCATTCAGCCAAGTTTTCCATAGTGCAAAATTCGTAACAATTACACAAAAAAAAACAAAACGCAAACGCGATACCACCGAACAAACCTACAATTATTTCCACTTGCCCAAACTATGCTAGATCAAGCATTACCTACACAACACTGCTGCATAGTCGTCGTCGCGTCGTTGTTCGTCATTGGTGGAAAAAACATCAGTTACCAACTTTTTGAACCCTCTACGCATATATATTAATTGCAACGTAATTATTGAAATATATGAATTACAACGTTATTTTTAGACCGCCCCCTATTGGAATATATTAATTACAACGTAATTCTTATACTACCCCCCATTAGGAAAAATGTTCCAATATTATGTAACGTTTGTTATATTTTATAGGATTTCTGTGATTATGTTATTATATTTATATGGGGACCGATTTAGAATTACGTTGTAAATTTTGATCGTTTTATACAAAGTATGGAAGATAAAGAGACCGAAATGTAATCAAGAGGGGTCAAGGGGCACAGTCCCTTTCAAGGCCAAAATTGCCGAGTAATATATATATATATATATGTATATATATATATATATGTATATATATATATATATATGTATATATATATATATATATATGTATATATATATATATATATATATATATATATATATATATATATATATTTGTATTTGTATATTAATTACAATGTAATTCTTAGGACGGTCCCTATTAGATTTTGTAATGAAAAATGTCACAATTTTATCTAACGAAAAAATGTCCTAATTTTATGTAATGAAAGTTAAATGTTAGGATGGGATTTTTGTGATTATGTTATTATATTTATGTGGATCGATTTATAATTACGTTGTAAATTTTGATCATTTTATATAAAGTGTAGAAGAGAAGAGACGGAAATGGAAGCAAGAGAGGTCAAGGGGCTCAACCCTTTGCGGGCCAAAATAGTCGATGTTTTATGTATATATGTATATATATATCTTGTAAGAATCATTAATTTAAAAGCGTTCGCATTCATTGACCAAAGTATACACAAAGTCACTCTATCATGTGTATGGTAAACTTACAAATTCACCAACAGTAATATGCAAGTCGCAAAATTAAATCATAAATGGGAAAGAAAAAAAAAGTTGCTCATTAATTTATTTGATAAATATGCCTATAAAATCGGAAGTTTGTTTTTAATGGTGGATTTATAAAAAATTAGATATACTCTGATTACTTCATAGTGAAGAAAGATGTTCAAAAAGGATATCTACTTTCGCCATTCCTTTTCAATCTATATACAGAATATGTTATGAGAAGGATATTACGTTATAATGATGGAAAAGATGCGATAGAATGGAACGATGGTTTCCCAATTGGTGGACAGAAAGTATCAGACCTCCGATACGCTGATAACACCACGTTGATAACCGCAAGAATTGAAAAGATTGAAACAAATTAGTAAAGAATACGGATTGATAATTAACAGGAAAAAGACTAAAATGATGATAATCGACCGATCTCTAAAGATAACTGCCCTAACATAAAACAAATATAGGGCGTCATAGAAGTGGTTAATAAGTTTACATACTTCGGATCGATTGTGTCGAGAATACCGGAGATTTCAAATCAGAAATATGACGTCGCACGCAAAATAACTAAAAGCGCGATGGGCCGAATAATAAAAATTTGGCGTGATTAAACAGTAGACAGGAAGGTGAAAATTAGACTAGTAAAATTCTCGATCTTTTTATATGGCCCTGTAACCTAGACGATACATCGGAATGAACGCAGGTACATTGAATCTTTCGAGCTATGGTGCTGGGGATGAACATTACGGGTCCCATGAACGGCCCAGAGGACCAACGAATCAATATTAATGGAGATTGGAGAACCAAAACGTCTATTAACGGAAGTACTTACCAGAATTGGACGGTTTTTCGGTCGTGTGGTTCGGGCAAATGGTCCGAAGGCGCTCTTTGTCGAAGGGAAACCGTATGGAAAACGAGGTCGTGGCCGTGTACTTCTCTGAGATGGGGTCACATGGGATTCAAGAATTTACCGGGAAAAGCTTCAGTGAATGTGTTCACGAAGCGTACAATAGAGACATATGGCGTAAACTGCTTATGACAGCATTTCTGTGTCACGATGTCCCTTTGAGAGATACACGATTCAAAGAGAGAGAGAGAGAGAGAGAGAGAGAGAGAGAGAGAGAGAGAGATTTAGTTTAAAAAAATAAATAATAAACCAGAAACTTGTTTTTTGGTAATCACTTTTTTTCATACATTTTTTTCCTGCAGTTTATTTAGGCTGAAATTTTATTTGTGCAAATCAGTTTCATTCGTAAACTAAAATGAATATGGAAAACTGCAATACTTTCATCAGGTACCGAGTGACAAATGTTTGTGTAATTCCCAAGAGATCATTTATTCTTTGTCCTTTTTTTACTTTTTAAACTTCTCCTCTCTGTTTCGCCGTAGACGTAATGAAACCTACAAGTGGTTAATGAATTTTTTTGTTCGACTGGTGTTTTAACATCGCTCGAAATATTTGTAGGTACAGAGATGGAGGAAGAGAAAAAATAATAAACCACCTTTATTATTTGTTCATGAAGTGCGATTTTTAATAAACTTCTTCCTGAGTTTGAGCAAATGTAAAAGTAAATATTTTCTTTGCAACGGAAGGCAAAGATATTTTATCAAACCGGAACGGACTCTTAACAAACAGCACTGTTCAAAAATAACCCGCATTTTTGTTATGTAAACTTTATTATCACGTTAACGACATTAATCCCCTTTCGAAATATCCGTTTTCGCTTCTAGTGTACGACTTTTATCATTGCTGCTACTGCCGGAATGTGTTCTGAAGCACTCATTTTCTAATACATCGTATAATTGTTCTGACAAGTATCATCGAATTTCGTCTGCAGATTTAAAACGAAGGTTTTCAGTTTTGGAAAAACCCGAGGGAACTAAATTTGGAAAATTTCTTTAATGATCAAAGAATTAACTGAAAAACAAAAGCAGAAATGAGTTGTTTTTGTTGCATTTTGGAGGTGAAACACATTTAGTTTTTATTCTTTACAGCTCAGCAAAACCTTCTTTTAAACGCATTAAAACTTTACGCGCAGGTTCGAATCTCCTACATATTTTCAGATCATTCCAAATACTGGTTTGACATCTATGCCCTTGTCTAATAATTTATCTTATTACCTGGTTGTTCAGCCTATGCTTCCTTGCAACCCGCGGTTCCTCGATTTCCCCTTACTTCGGCGTTCGCCAATTTTTCGCGTACGTCTTAAACCTTCTTCTCGTTTTCGTTTTTTTCCCTAGTATCTTCTCCGTTTTGCCCTTTCAGCCGAATTCCCTCTCAAATGAACGATCTATTTTTTATTCTCAACTCATAACACTTGACGTCTCTACCGCTTTAACCTTATCATTCCATTCTTTGTCCGTCATTCCTCTACTTACTTCTTTTATATTATCTATCTCCAACCGAATTGCCTTTTAACCGTTAATTCGTCCTCGCCCCCCCCCCTTTTATTGCTATTAAGAATAAAGTATCGTGCCCAAAAAAAGAAACAAAAAAAAAAAAAAAACAACGAAAAAAACAAAAAAATAACTCGCTATTAGCAGCTTGACTTTACGGCGAAACTTCATGAAAAATTCCTTACCGATGATAACAGTTGGGGTTGCAACGAGATCCTCCTTTAAATAAAAATACGATGAATATGACGAGTTTAACGCGCTGAATCCAGATTTGCTTTCCATTTTTCGGTATCGCGTATAATACATTTATTTATTTATTTATTTAAAATGTGTTCCTTTTTTTTTTTTTTTTTAATAGATAAAAATTATATGTTTAAATTAATTTGTCGTTCATTTGTACATACAAAAACGACACTCGCACTGATAAAAAAGAGAGAGAACGATATCAGAAGCGCTTATCCTACACTTAGTCAATCGAGTATTTCCTCTACTTCTTCATCATTATATACAGACTTAACAAAACCTCGTGTGTTCTTATGTAGTCTGATTTGAATGACCTTGTTCGCGATTTAGGACTCTCAAAATCTAAGGGGCTCAACTTCTCTGAATTAGGATTACAACAATGGAATTTGTTAGATAAAAATACGAAGGTCTCATATTTTCGTAAAAGACAAGAAGATTTTTGAGTTATTTCACCAAGGAAGGTGTGATTTGGTGTTTTGTAATGATGCTAAAGAACTTCTACAAGAAATGGATTTTCCCGAAGGATCGGAGGAATGGCGACTTTTTATTGAGATTTGTCCAAATTTAAAAGCTGTATTACATCACAATGGCGGTAAATAGCCTTCAATTCCCGCCTATAGCACTTGCAATAAACATGAAAGAAGATTATGGAAATATGAAGTTGTTATTGGAAAAAATTCAATATTACAGTACACGTGGAATATCTGTGCTGATCTAACAATTGCAGCAATTTGAACTGGATTGCAAGGCGGATACACGAAATTTTGCTGTTTTTTATGCGAGTAAGACAGTCGCGCAAGAGATAAGCACTGCGTAGAAATAAAATTGGCCAAAAAGAGCAAGTTTGATGTCTGTTAGTTCAAAGTGAAAACATTTTTTTACCGTCACTCCATATAAAATTCGGACTTATGAAAAATTTTGTAAAAGCCGTGAATAGAGGGCTTTCGCAATACCTCAAAACCAAATTCCCTCGAATCAGCAACGCGAAATTGAAAAAAGGAAACTTTATAGGTCCCTAAATACGTATGAAGGACTCGAGTTTCATAAGTACGTCAAATAAAGCAGAAAAAAGAGCATGGGCCGCTTTCGTAGAAGTGTGTCATAATTTTCTTTAAAACAAAAAAAAAAAAAAAAAAAAAAAAAAAAATGATAACTACTAGGAAAAGAACTGCTCTCTGCATATAAAGCTTTGAAGTGCAACATGTCCACTAAAAATTCATCTTTTAGACTCTCACTTAGATTTCTTCCCCGCAAATCTTGGACCAGTATCAGATGAACACGGCCAAAGGTTTTTCATTAAGACATAGTGCACATAGAGAGGCGCTACAACGGGGAAATGGTCAGAAGCAATGCTTGCCGATTTTTGTTGGTCGATTCGTCGCGAAACTCCCAATAGAAAATATGAAAAGGAAGAAAACTACAAAGTGAAATTAGATTATCTGATGGTTTTTGATGTTTTGTAACAAATTTTATCTAATATTGCATCAGTTATAGAATATAAAATTTAAATTTGAAGGGGAAAAAAAAAAGAGTTTTATTGAAAAATTCCATTAAAAAAAGTGTATACGTGATTTTCAATTTTTTCTACTATATTTCTATTCAGAAATATAAAAATTTGTGGTAATTATGCGTAAAAATCAGAAAGAGAGAGAACAATTTTTTATTTTGTAGACCAGTGTAATCAAACAAATCAATCACCATCAACTTCCAGTTAGACCAACTCACATTCACTTGCTTTTTCCAGTAGAAGTAGTGACATTAGTTAAACTCATTGCAACTTCCATATCGCAGCCACAAACTCGGAATCCGTTTCCTGTTAAAATGGTTTTCTTAAAGTTTTCTCTGATACTAATCAGCGATCCTAAACCGGTTTTCTTTCCGTTGATCAGGCAATAGACGTGGCATAAAATTTACAGAGATATCGAAGCATTTCAAGTTTTCTTCTGGGGCGATTTTGAAAACCGAGACATGTCTTGATGTGGAAGAACTTTTCAATGTGGAATCATCCTCAGTCCGAGTTTGCGGCCTGCTGGGAAAAGCTCAACCCGCTCTTCTACTGCGAATACTTATACGATCCTGCTTGTACGCTTCCTAAAGCAAGGGTTACGCTTTGATGAAAATTTCACATCTGCGCGCGTTTTCTTCTGCAACTGACAAGTAATGAGAATAGAACGAAGCGTTAGATGACATTATCGTGAAAAGGCGATGTCTTATTAAGTAATGTCATCTGTCGGAGTTTGATGAGGGCGATCATTAGCGCGCCTTAACAATAATTCAGTTTCTTTCTGGCTTCTATAGTACGGGCGTTGACATTAACGATCTGAAATTGCTCCATCGAACGTAATCAATCTTACACATACAGCTCTCTTCCGTGTTGTAATAAATGTAAATAGATTGGCGCTATCCTGTCGATAAAATGAGCGACGGAAATAATCAAATAATCTGTACCGTTTTTCGTTGTAATGAAAGTTTCTTCGTTCGCTGCTTGCGCTGCCACACTAGCTGACGGGTCTTTAGCGCGAAGTTAGTCTGTGTGCGTTGTAGAAAAATATCGCCGAAGGCCCGACTACCTACGTGTTGCGTATAGATGCGTGTGCATACGGTGCACATTAGATATGCGAGGATAGCAGCACAGATGGCGCGGAAGGTTCGGCTTATATTAACGAGATAAGAATAATGTATTACAGGAGTTGATTGAATATACGGCGGTTTTCGTGTGCTTTAAGATTCAATGTAGTTTTCAGCTATCTCCAAATACAACGTGTGATATTTTTAATCGGTACACGCCTTGCTTTGTCAATTCATATAGAAAGACGAATTTTTGTTATATTATAGGCTTGTTTGTTTTTGTTTGAATTTTTTAGAGGAAGACGCATTTATTTTGTCAGTTACGGCCCCGCTGAGCATTAAAAAAGAAAAAAAAAAACATGTTTTCGCGAAATAACCGAGATTTGTTCGATTTAAAAGAAGAAAAAATATCGTTGAGCTAACTCATATAAGCGCAACCGAACGATAGCGAGCTGCAAAAGGAACCTTAGGTCAAACTACAATTGAAAGTTGTCGGTAGAGGAATCCTGGAAATGTATAAGACTTTTGCAGTCGTTTCGGATCAGATGAGAATTCTTGGCCAGTCTGAAATGGACAGTTCGTATTACTACGCATGTATTGAAACCGATTTTGGAGTTTCAGTTCTAGTTTCAGCGCCGATGAAACAGAGATTGTCACTTTTTCGCACGGATCCAAATTTTCTTGAGGTAGATTTCCTTTTTTTTTTTTTTAAGTCTCCAATCCGGGACGACTCGGAAAATAAAAAGGTTCCCGAATTTTTTGGATGACTGAACACGAACCTCGGATCAATTCATAACGAACATTTTCCTCTCTTTTTATTTAAACTCTTTTATTTCTCCGCTAGACGCGCCCACGCGAGACTCCTCCCGGAAGAATATCACTTAGGCAAACGTCCGAGTGTTCTTCGCGGCGAATAATATAATGCTTTTAACCGCCTTTTTTCCCATTAAACAAGTGCACCTCCTTTTTTTCACAAATTATCTGAGAAGATCGCACACGTTCACTACTCTACAGCGAAACGAAACAAAACTACAAAATAATCAAAAAAAAAACAACTTCAGTCAAGCACGATGTTTCATGGGCTCAGGGATGCTCCGTGCGTAAGTTAACGATAACTATAATTTATATTTACATAATGCTAAATCCGAAGGAATTTGATTTTTTTCGCTGCAAAAAGGAAGAGGAACGTAATTTTTTGCGATTTTTTGATCTCTCAATCGATTTTATCATATGACCGAAAAAAAAAAATTTTTTCAAAAATTTCGAATAATAATTTTGACGTTTGAAACCCGGATCGAACTAGAAAAATATACGGGGATGAGCAATATTTTTAACCTTTTTCGAAATGTTTAACTATGATACTCGCGTCGTCTAGAAAGGGACATATGTCATCTTATGCGCTTTTTTGAACTTTTCGTCAACTGCAAAAGTTTCGTTAAGGAACTGACTTGCATCCCGTCAAATAACGATCTTTCCAACAATATATGTATGTGTGACCTGGATAAAAAGAAATATTTTTTTCAAAATCTTCGAGAATTTTAAAATTGGAAACTCAGATGTTCTAAACTAGAGAAGAATACGAGGATGCGCATTTTTTAACCTTGTTCAAAATTTTTAGCTATAATACTCGGGGCTCGTAAAAGTGAAGCTACATAAGAAGCTATTTATATATCAGTTCTTGCGCTTTTTGGAACTTTTCGTTAACTTGGAAAGTTTTGTTAAGGAAATGAAATACGGCTTTCTACCCAACAAATAGAGCAATCTTTTCATTGATATATCAAATGACCGGAAAAAAAAACAATATTTTTTTGAAACTTTCAAGCTTTCGGCGCCCCAAAAGGGTCCGATTTTAAAGTTGGAAACTCAAATGTTCAAAAGGAAATAAATACACAAGGATACTCATTTTTTTAACCCAGTTTAAAATTTTTAGCCTTGTTTTATGCTTTCTTAAACTTTTAGTAAATTTTCAATGTTTCGTTAAGAAAATGAAATACGAGTTTTTTTTTTTAATACGTTTATTTATTGTCGCTCAGCAACTCTGGCTATTTGCGACGAATACATAAAGTTTACATCTTATAAATAGATTACATAGCGATTGATTTTAAATATTTCATAGGATTTTACGACAGATTTAAATTTAAGTTAGTTTATATCTTATATTATACAGTACAAAGAGGTTGACTTTAAATATTTTATTAGATCTTTAGAAACCAATTCATCATCGCTCAAAATGTCGTAGAGCGATTTCCCCTCGAGGTTGCAGTTTTTTCTATGTTCCACATATTTTTTACATTTGCACAGTAGATGTTGTACGGTAATGATTTCGTTGCAAGTATGGCATTGAGGAGTTTGTGTTTTTTCTAAGATGTATTTATGCGTTATCGAACAATGACCAATTCGGAGACGTGCTAGAACGATTTCTTCTTGTCGATTGGTTCGATACGATGTTTCCCAATGTTGCAGTTCCTTTTTGATGAGAAATAATTTATTTGAACTTTGGGTTTGTTGCCATTCGGTTTGCCATTTTTTCTGAATAATTTTCCTAATTGATTTAGTTAACAACTTGTCCTCTTTTTTCGCCTTATTGATGCAAGAATTAGCGAGTTGAAAGGTAGAATACCACGGAGGTCGATCTTGCGAGTGGATGGTATAAGTAGGTTGAGTGTAATTCAATTCTGCAATTAATCCCATACACTGTATCGGAAATGGCTTTGGGATTCTGGATTTTTTATCATACTGTTGTACAAAGTTTGGAAACATGTTCTTTTGGTTGGAAGGGTTTGCGGTGTTAGCTGTTAATTTGACGAAGTGTTTTAGCGACAAGAGACGTCTTCTGAGTTTTAAGGGTAAAATATTACTCTCAGCGCGCAAACTAGCGATAGGACTGGTATGAAATTCACCTGTAATGAGGCGTAGAGCGGTGTTTTGTACTGGATTTAATTTTTCGAGATGATTTGTCTTGGCGCTATTATATATGACTGATCCATAATCCAGCTTGGATAAAGTCAATGCCGTATATAGGTTTTTCAATGTTTTCCTGTCTCCGCCCCATTTTGTGTGTGCAACCATTTTTAATACATTTAGGGATTTATAAGTTTTTATTTTCAAGTTTTGTAAATGATGTTTCCAAGACAACTTGCGGTCAAATGTCATTCCAAGGATTTTTATGGACTCGCAGCTTGATATGGGAATATTGTTTAGCTTGATGTTACATTCGGGAGGAGCAGAACGTTTGTTGCTGAATGTTTTCGCTTTGGTTTTGCTTGTTGAGAAGGATAGCCCATTAGCTAGAGCCCATTCTTGCAGTTTATTGGTGGTGTTTTGTAAAGCGGTGTTCAAACTACATAAATTCGAAGATGTCATATAGATGACTAGGTCGTCGGCAAATATTTGATATTTAACTGGTGGTGCAACAAGCTTAGCTATGTCTGTTATACCTATGATGAATAAGGTAGGGCTGATTACCGATCCTTGTGGTGTACCACTTTCTTGAATTCTCGGGGAAGATAAGATGTCTTGGATCCGTACTTGGAATGTTCTAATTGATAAGAAATTTTTTATGAAGTACAGCATATTTCCTTTTATATTCCATTCTTCCAGCATTTTTAGAATTTTATATTGCCATATTCGATCAAAGGCTTTTTCAAGATCGAAGCTTATCAGCATAGTAAATTGATTTCACAAAACCATCACAGATTTGCTGATGGAGCCTGATAAGATGGTCAATCGTATTCCGACCTGAGCGGAAACCGTACTGCAGAGGGTCTAGAAGATTTTTTTGTTCGAGTGTCCATTTTAGCCGGTTGTTTATTATTTTCTCCATAACCTTGCATAGCGTATTTGTTAATGAAGTAGGTCGATAGCTGGCTGGTAAGAGTGGGTCTTTTTCTGGTTTTAATAGGGGGATAATGTGAGCAACTTTCCAGCTATCTGGTATCTGGTTCGAACTCCATAAAAAGTTGAAATATTTGACTATAGTTTGAAGAGAACCAACATTCAATTTTTTGATCATTTCTATGTGGATATTGTCCGGTCCAGCTGCCGACGATTTCATATGTTTTAAAGTGAAGAAGAGTTCATTATAGGTGAGGGGCAAATTGTATTCCTGAGGACTAGTCTCGATGCAATCGACTTCTCGTTGTTCGGCGGCCTGTTTTTTGTTTTGAAACGATATTGAATAATTTTCCTTGGCTGATGATTGATAGAAATGATTCGCAAAGCATTCGGCTATGTCTTGCTTTTGCTGGATAAATTGTGAGGTTGGTTTAAGTACCGTGATCGAAGTAAAATGTTGCTTGTTTGAAATCATTTTTACTTTATTCCAGACTTCTTTTACCGGTGTATGGACGTTAAACGAGGATGTAAATTTGATCCAGGACTGTTTTTTTGCTTCCCGAATAGTATGTTTATAATTTGCTCGAGCGATTTTAAATTTACTTAAATTTTCCTCCAGAAGGCGGTTTTTTTGTTTTATTGCAAATTTGCAATCGTTATTCCACCAGATTGTTTGTTTCCTTATTATGTTTGAACTATTTTTGGGAATATTTTTGTCTGCAGCACTGATGATTTGATTTACGATTACATTGTTCATCTCGTTGGCATCTGTGCAATTTCCCGGAAGCTGTAGGTTTATGGAGTTGGTAAAGTTAGGCCAGTCAGCATCCTTGATTCTCCATGTTGGGTATTTTTTATTTTGATTGATGTCGACGACCGTTTGTATAGAAATTAAGATGGGAAAATGGTCGCTTCCGAAAAGAGTGGGGAGAGTTTGCCACTCAAGCATCGGAGCTAGAGCACTGCTGCATATTGAGACATCTATAGCTGACAAGCTTCCGTTGAAAGAGTTGAAGTGAGTTTTGGCTCCATTGTTGAGCAGGGTTAGATTGTGACGGTCTATAATTTTTTCGATGATTCTTCCTCGATCATTTGTGTACTCCGAGCCCCATATAAAGTTATGAGCATTAAAATCCCCACTGATTATAAATGGAGTCGGTAATTGGTTTATTAGGTGGTCTAGGCTGAATTCTGTAATTTCGTCGGAATGATGAAGGTACAAAGAGCACAGAGTAATTTTGAGTGGACTTTTTATAGTGATCGCCGCTGCTTGTAAACTTGTTCGAAGGGTTAATATGTGGTGGTATAGGTTATTTCTGACACAAATAAGCACGCCACCGTTAGCAATTGTATCAGTAGCTACGTCAGTACGACATAAAGTGAAGTTTTATAAGTTATAAATTTCATTTTTTTTCAGTCTAGTCTCTTGTAGGAAGATGAAATCTGGGTTATTTTGAGCGATTATAATTTGTAGTTCCGGAAGTTTACTCCGAAGACTATTTAAGTTCCAATTTAAAATCTTCATAATAAATCTATCTGGGTGTGCCATTCTGCAAGTGGTCATGCTCCAGTTTTTTGATAATTTTTGTGAATTTAATTTTGGTACTTTTATGGGTAAGAGGAACGCGTATTTCTTTCAACATCTGAATCAGTGGGCGGACGTCGCTAATCTGCATGTCGTCTATTACTTGTGCCACATTTTGTGCATTTGGTCCTTTGCACATGTCAATGAAAATCATTAGATTTTGAAAGTTGAGAGGGTATTTATTTTTATTTTGGGTGATGTGCTGTTCAGGCGGAGCAAAAATTTCTTTTAAAGTTGGTTTCGGTTTACCAGGTCGGGTTCTGATTCAGTTTCTTCATCAGATTGCGAGTCAGATTCGTTTAGGTTTGGAGCTGATTTGGGTGGCTTTCGTTTCTTTTTGGCCGATTTATCCGGTTTTTGGTGTGCAACGTCATTGCTTTTCGTCGAGTGAGAAGTAGATAACTCAGGACGAGGTCGTTTGAATTTTTCCGTTTGCAATGGAGGAAATTGTGTGGCCTCTAAATTGTTATCACGTATGGCTAAGTTCGATTGGCAATTAGAATTTGAATTTCCGAAATGATCAGCACTTAATTCATCTGTTTCTACATCATGGGTTGCGTCGAAGTATTCCAGACCACTTGGGACTGTTTCGTCTTCTGGGCAATTCTCGGCTCGATGCCCTCTGCTGTGGCATTTGAAACATGAGAATTCATCGCATGTGATAAAAATACGATGATTTCGCCCGTTGAATTGAATTAAGATGGAACTCGTAATCTTATCTTTATCTATTTCAGTATTGGTGTATAATTGACGTCGCCAACTTATTATGTGACCGAACTGTAGGTCGTGCGGGTTTAGTCTAAGGTAAGATAACGGGGTGGTTATTTCCAACTTTAGTTCATTTCTTACGTAATCCTCTAGGATGTTGTTAGGAATACTTGGATTGACATGCGAGAAAATTATTTTTTTCATAGGGTTTGACAGTCTACGGCATTTAATGAAGTTTGACTCAATTTCGAATCCTTTATGTTTATCAAAAAATTTATCTACGAGTTCTTTTGATTTTAAATGAATGATTATGCGATTTTTACTGACTTTTGACGCCGCGATGATGTTCTTAGGATTTTCGATTATACTGGTTTTAGTTAACGCAATCAGGTAATCACGTATTTTATAGTCGTTTATACAATTAAAAACCATATCATGTTCTTCAGTTGGATGGTGAATTTCCGTGATCGGAGAAATTTTGGTTTTAGCTATCTGAGCGTAAGATGAGTTGGTTTGAACGTTCATGCTCGGTGACGTAGATAACGTTGCCGTAGTGTTAGATAATTGCTGGTCGGCCATGCCGACCGGCGTAATTGATAACGCCGATGATTAAATCCGATATCACGACGAAACTCGAATAGCGAGAGTCGAAAATTAAGAGATAAGATTATTATTATACAGCTATTATTGTTTTATTACTTTGAGAGAGAAACACGAACGCGAAACACGTGAACTTCACTTTACAGCATAAAATCAAAAAAAAAAGTTTGCTCCCGACAAATAGCGCTCTTTCCCACAAATTTATCATATGCCCGGGAAAAAAATATTTTTTTCCAAAAGTTCGAGCTTTCGGAGCCCTCCGAGGGACTAATTCTAAGGTTGGAAACCTAGACGTTCCAAACTAAAGAAATATACGTGGATGTAAATATTTTCAACCTTGTTCAAAATTTTTAACTATAATACTCGCCTCATAAAGAGGGGGCTACAAATTAGAATACGCGCTTTTTTGCACTTTTCGTAAACTTTGAAAGTTTCGTTCGATAAATAAATTATGATTTTGTTCTCAACAAATAGTGCGATCTTTGCAACAATATATCACATGGCGGGGGAAAAAAATGTTTTTTCCCAAAATTTCAAACTTCCGAAGCCGGATATTCCGAACTAAAGAAATTTACGTGGTAGCGCATATTTTTAGCCTTGTTTAAAATTTTTAGCTATAATACTCGCGGCGCTAAGGGTGGAGGGAACGTCATTTTTCGAGCTTTTTTTGAACTCCCCGGAAACTTCAAAAGTTTCATTAAAAAAATAAAATATAGCTTTGTTCCCGATAAATAGCGATCTTTCCAACAATATATCACATGCCGAGAAAGAAAAAAATATAATTTTTCAAAATTTTTGAACTTACGGCGCTCCAGGGGTTCGAATATAAAGTTGTAAGCTTGGCCATATTTTTCCGATGAAGCTGTCCTTTATGCATATGTCTGAAATACGTTTTCGTTTCTCCAACATTTTTACTCGGGTTAATACGTACGTAAACTTTTTTTTTCATGTTTTTTTTTTTTTGATTTTATGAAAGGACTCCCGCATTTTATTTTATATTTTGTATTTCACCGTTAAAGGTTTATCGGGTGATGAGTTATGATTTCTTTAGGTGATGTCTCAGGTCGTTTTAAATACCATATTATTATATATTCTTGACGGTTTTTTGCTGCCTAGGGTAATCGGTCATCTTGAAGTTATAGATCGTTTTAAAGATAATTTTAATTGTAATTTATGTTCGAAATTTGATGAAGTTTGTAAGTCAAGCCGTTCGTGAGTTATCGGATATTTTATTTGATATTTTTGTCGTGTTTCTGAACCATCTTATTAGGATTCCGTTCATTATATCCTAAAAACATAATACGATGGCAGATATATCAGGCGGCGTCGCGTGGACTGGAAAATTCTTTAGGCGTAAAAACAGCCATTATAAACAACGGTATCGAAATAATGATGACGTATCTCTCCGTCGAGTAAATCGCAATTTTTTTTTTTATCTTCCGCCGTACCGGCTTTATGAGACCATAAACAGCGCCAATGACTTCAACTATACAATAGCCTACCAGAGAATAGGTCAATCCCTCCAACGAGAGAATTGGGTCCGAGATACCATTTCTGCAGCGAGGATGTAATAGGAAATATATAAATACGTGTAAAACACGTTGTTTACAGAAAATAATTATTTAGTAAAAAAGGAAAAACAATCGACATATTTTATTATTTCCGTGATTGCGGAGTAAGCAACTTCGAACCATGTCGGCTGTTTTGTATATTTTCTAAATAATTATTATCTGTAATACACGTGTTTTATGTGTATTTAATAAAGTGATAATACAGAAAATGGACTCAAATATTTATTAAATTTAAAGAAATATGTAAAATTAGTACCCAGCGACCGTGGCGATAGTTTTGAAACTTTCGAACTTTCGCCGCCCCAAGGGTCCGATTTTAATGTTGAAAACTCAAATGTTCAAAAGGAAATAAATACACAAGGATGCGCATTTCTTTATCCTGGTTTAAAATTTTTAGCTATAAAGCTGAGCCACAAGCGGCGGCTCCACGCTATTTTTTGCGCTTTTTTAAACTTTCAGTAAACTTCCGATGTTTCGTTAAGAAAATGAAATATACGAGTTTGCTCCCGATAAATAGCGCTCTTTTTTCTTTTTTTTTTTTAACCTGGCTATAAATACCATTTGGCCACTAACAACTACTCATTAAATTAAACCAGTCTATTTCTTTTTGGCCATCGCTGGAAATCGATCTCATGACCACTATCTCAACAATCAAGAGTTCACGTCACTAGCGCTCTTTCCAACAGTATATCATATGCCCGGGAAAAAAAAAATATCTAAAAGTTCGAGCTTTCGAAGCCCCCCGAGGGACTAATTTTAAAGTTGGAAACCTAGATGTTCCAAACCAAAGAAATATATGTACATGTGCATATTTTCAACCTTGTTCAAAATTTTTAGCTATAATACTCGTGTCGCAAAAACGGAGCTACATATTAGATCTCGCGCTTTTTTGAACTTTTCGTAAACTTCGACAGTTTCATTAAAGAAATAAAATATGGCTTTGTTCTCGGCAAATAACAATCTTTCCAACGATATATCACGTGCCCGAAAAAAAAAAAAAAAATTTCCAAAATTCCCCTCAGCTAGGCGCCCCGAGGGTCTAATTTTAAAACGGGAAACCCGGATGTTACATATTATTGTTTTGTCATCTATAACAATCATTTGTTTGCACAAAAGGACACTTTTTTAATTCATCGGGAATTCGGTGAAAAATCGTTCGCAAGATTTCCCTAAGACAGACAAAACGACAGACAGGCAGAAGGGCAAACCAAGTTAAATAAAAGGCTATAAAAATATTAGATCCAAAGAATCCAGATGATATACATGTACATATTTATATATTTAATATTATCTAACTTTATTTCAATAAAAAGCACGTGAATGGTCTTCGAATGAGAACAACCTTTAAATTGAAATAAAATAAAAACTGTTTCGACTACAAGTAATCTCATGTTTTTGTTCTGGTACAATTTTGACGTGTTTTGAATGAAATATCGTTTAAGTGTTCACTTGGACCTCCAGGCGTGCACGAATGAATTCGAAGAATCCGCCAACTTTCCGATGAGTAAATCCGATCTCACGAATACAACGAAGTTGTGATTTAGCTTCTTTAGATTACTTTTCGGGGGGGGGGGATATTTGAAATCAGCTGTCTACGCAAACAGACCGCAAAGAGCGCTAATGAAATGTAAAAAAAGTAATATTAAAAAAAGAAAAAGTAAAAAACTTTAGACCAAAATATTAAAAGAAGAAAACTCGTTAAATGTAAAAGGTCAACTGAAAAATACATAAAAATTCAATGTTAGAAGAAAGAACAAAAATAAAACGAAACTCGAGCAAAAACAGAGAACTGCAAATTTCCAACTGCTAAAACGAAATATGCGAAGCAAACGGGATAAATATGCACTGACGGAAATGTTACAATACAGGAAGAAATAATACGCGAAGGAACCGAAAGGAAATTGGAAGCGAAGTTTTAAAAAATGGTTACAAACCGAAGAAAATACAAAATAAAATAATGAAAAAAAAAAGAAAAAACCAAACAAAAACAAAAAAACTGGGGAATATGTGATAGAATAATGTGATTAACTTCAATACGCTCTTATGACATCCGTCGACTGGTATTGACTGCTCTAAACTTTATGTCTATAATTACATATTTATAAGAAATATACGATTTAAAAAGAAAAAAAAAAAATAACGAAATAAAAAGTTAAACAAATAGATTTTTTTCTTTCTAATACTTGTTTTTTTTTTTAAATTCATAATTTAAGGAATGCAACAGAACTAGAGAACAGTTTCGTCATATGATAGTCAAGCTCCTTCGAGGAGCAGCCACCTGAAGAAGAAGAATAAGAAGAAGAACAGAACTTTCTATTTTTCACAACGTTTACACTCATTCAATGGAGCTTTTTCCCGGTTTCAAATTAAACAGCGAAATGCCGTGAAAATAAACATCGAAACAAACGGTGAAGTTTCACAGTCGTCACCTTTTCAAAGAACGTTCGTAGCGTGAAACTTAAACACCGGCGTATTTCGTTGTTTACTACCATCGCGGATGAGCAGTTTCAACTTATGTGCCTTTGAACTGCTACTAATACCGCGAATCACCACTTACAACGTTAGATTTTTAGACACTCAGCTGCGACTGCTTTTGCGACCATTGTCCAGAGGGTCGCTTGTCATTCTTTCTCTCCCCGCAGGCATTTCAGAAAAATAAAACGAATGTAACCGGAATTGAACTTAGCTAGTGATCAAATTTAGTCCACGCAGCTTTTGAATTAGAAATCTCTCTCCCTCTCTCTCTCTCTCTCTCTCTCTCTCTCTCCCTGTGTTAGGTTAAGCTGTTTTTGTCACAGAAGCTTCTCATTCATGGAAGAACTTCTGATTCTGTTAGGTCACAGACAACAGTCAAATCTTTTTTTCCTCTTTCTGTATGGCAACGCGGCAGCCTAGCGGTTAAGGTGCTTGGCTACCAAATCGGAGGTGTCAAAGGTTATCGAGAGTGGTCTCTTTCCGGATCCAAGTCGCTCTCAGGTTTATACCTACTCTGAAATTGAATATTGGTTATACCAGAGAATTATCTGGCGGAAAGTAAAGGCGGATAATCCAAAAGTAGAAAGGAACTGACCCCAGTATTTTCATCAGATCCATTAGGTTTAGTACATTATGAAAAGCTTAATTACACAATCCACGATACCTTATCGAAGGTATGGGATTCACTTTACTTTCTCTATACGTATGACGGTATTTTCGTATTGTAATTTTTTTGCATTTAATTTATATGTCCACATCCTTTTGTAATAACCGTTATTACGTTATTAACGAATTTCTTGTAATTGTTAAATTGCACTCCACAAGCCAGATCGAATTCAAATAGGCCCAAAAAATTAGTGTTATGTCGTGTAGAATACAAAAATAATACATCCAGATACGGGTCCTAAATTTTTCTTTCCTTCTTCTTCTCCTTTTCTTTTTTTTTTTTTTTTTTTTATTAATTAAAATAAATAAATAATGGAAAAAAAGGTTATACCATAAATTCTTAAATTCAAAATTTAACGTCAGCATTGACATGTTTTTCGGCGTTTGTATCACTCTATTAACGAAAAACATTGATTTACGAATTTCAGTTTTGAAAAGGTCTTATTCTTGTTCAACTGCTTTACGAACAACATAAGGCAAATCGACGAGAAATATCTTAAAGTACCTATCTTCACATCAATAATATATCGAATTCAAAAGAGCTAAATTTCGACTACTGACTGCCATCGAGCAACTGACTCTTCGTTCGCAAAAGCCTCTGTGAGAACGAAACGCGTTGCTTGAACTCACACACACACACACACACACACACACGCGCACACACACATACGTAAGAAGAACACGTTCAAAAGGTATACCGACATTGTCCTCGGAGGAGCGATGAATATGTTTAGCCATTGGCGGTACGCATATAGACGAAATTCAAATTTAGCCAGACCGTAACGGTCGAATATGCGAATTGCATGACTGATTACGTATCTTATTACTCAAAGAAAATACGTTAATGCGAACGAAATAGTAATAGTAAGATGTCACAAACAGCCTAAATCTGTCCAATATATGTGCACGTACGTACATATATAGTAAAGACCGTGTTTGTTCCGTTTTTATGGCTGTGATAGTGCTATTTTAACTTATAGACCCCAAGGGGGGTAAAAAAAAGAAAAAAAAAACTTATAGACAACCGATTTTTTTCGCTTGTGAGTTTTTATCGTTCAATAATAGAAGTGATTTTTTATACTTTTTTCACATTTCCATCCCTTTTAAAATTTCACATTTTCATTATCAATAGGAATTAAACATCTACACACGTGGTATGTTATGTTACACATTTATTCTTATTTTTATAGCCCCAGTAGTACACTGATATTAATATTTTTGAAATAGATTAATTCGATTAACCTTAATTTAATAATTACAAATTGATCCAGTTTATGCAGCGGTATTTCGGGGTCAATCAAGTTGGCGACCTCATCGGTACAAATTTTGAATGTAAAAATTAATTATTCATAATGCACCCACCTCACCAATCAGAAATGTCGCACACCACTTAAGAGAAAGTATATATCACCATTCGTTACTGGGAGCGGGCAGTTGACCGATTGCGATGTTACACAACTCTTAAATTGTTCCCTACATTTTGTTGAGGCCACTAACTTTAAAAATTCTACATAAATATTACCGTAGTCCTGACAATTCAAAATTGAATTGTTTAAGAATAATAAGATGTATTTTCATCGATACCGAAAGTGTGTGGTTACAGCACAGTAAAAATGTCAGTAATTTAATACAGGAAAAAAACTTACGTTACCTAAGTTAAAGAGTAGAATCTAATTGAACATAAAATAATCTGACAATTTATTTCTTTCTATAAGCGGGAACCGATTGCCATCCTTCAGGCTATCTCTTTTATTTCCTCTTTAAGCGATCTTTCCCAATTCCTCATTATTTCGGACTCTAAAGGCGTCCTTCAAGCCCTACCCTCTTCTCCTTCACATTCCTATCATTAGTATTATTCTCTCAATTCGTTCTCTTACCTCCACTCTGCAGTCATCCCGCTCTATTCTTATTGATTTTTTATAGGTCCCCAGTTCGTCCGGAATTGATGGCAATGACGTAGCCGATTCTTTGGCTCGTTCTGCTGGTCGCCTTGATTCATTCCTCACCATTTCCCTTCTTCATATATCCTTTCCTTATCCAACTCCAATCAGGCCAGACTTTGGCGGGATACTTATCCCTCCCTATTTTCTAATCGTCATTCGCATTACCGTTTTATTCAACCGAT
This sequence comes from Icerya purchasi, assembly GCA_039619475.1. NCBI lineage: Eukaryota > Metazoa > Arthropoda > Insecta > Hemiptera > Monophlebidae > Icerya > Icerya purchasi. The sequence continues at coordinate 495,944,945 of CM077116.1, read as the reverse complement.
TCCTCGTTCCCTGTCTTGGCTCTATTCTATTCCTCTTCTATTGTCTCCCTAATTCGTCTCCGGATCAATCATTCTCTCCTCGACCTCTTCTCGCTTTCGATTTGCTCTGTCGCATTCTCCTTATTGTTCTCTTCATGATTGTAATCCCTCTCGTATTAAGTGATCCTGATCACATTTTCTTCGAGTGTTCTGCTCTTCGTAACGAATGCTCCCTTTTATACAATCAGCTCTTGTCATTAGGTCTCCCTACAACTCTTCCTTTATCCTCTCCTTTCCTTCATCTTCTGTGGTGTCCGCACTGCTGTCCTTTGTTGCGTCCATTTCGGACCGCCTAGTTATTTAGTTGTTTAGCTTAGCTTTTCCTGTTGTTGGGTCAATGCCGCTGGCGCGCCCACAAAAAAAAGAACAGGTTCCCCTCGATTATCATACTCATTATGTTGATGCTGTAAGCGATGAAATGACCAACAACTTCACTCGGTCTTATGCATCTTATAGCCTCCACCCAACCACAATAATGAATAAGTGCTATTTTGATATTTATTTTTCGAGGAAATTTGTACGAACGAATGCGTAATTGAAAACCTTTATCCGACATATAGAAATATTGCATTAATACAAAAATATGTATCTCGCAGAAATATAAGTAAACTATATTTTTTATAACTTACACTACGTGAAACTTTTTTAAATTTTTTTTTATTTTCTTTATTTGAATACCTCGACTGAACGATCATTTTCGCCTTTTATGTAATTACACACGCTGATTATTATAGAGTATTATAAAGATTCGTTACTTTTAAAAAAGTAAATAAATTGTTAATATTATTAGCATCATTAAAGTAGCATTCCCAAAGCACATTTGTTGCTCCGTAGTATACTTCCGGCATTCGATCAATATATATATATATATATTATATATATATGTATGTATGTATATATAACTCGGCCATTTTGGCTTCGCAAGAAGCTGTGCCCCTTGAACCCTCTTTCTTTCATTTCTGTCTCTTTCTCTTCTATACTTTGTATAAAATGATCAAAATTTACAACGTAATTCTTACTGGCATCAACACACACAAAAAATAACATAACCACAAAAATCCTATTCTAACATTTAACTTCCGTTATATAAAATTAGGACATTTTTTCGTTACATTTTTCGTTACATATTTCATTACATAAAATTATGACATTTTTTAAATAACAATAACAAAAATCCTACAAAATATAACAAACGTTACATAAAATTGGGACATTTTTTTGGGACATTTAGCGTTACATAAAATTGGGACATTTTTTCGAATGGGGGGTAGCCTAAGAATTACGTTGTAATTAATATATATATATGTATGTATATATAAAGAATCATGGTGTACCGCAAGGATCGGTCCTTGAACCAGTTCTATGGAACATACTATATTCAACAATTCATCGCAATATGTGCAATTTATATAACAACGTCAGATTGTACAGTTACGCTGATGACTTATTACTTATTTATAATATACCTACGTCAGGCAAAGTTGATATTTCCGCTCATGTTGACAGATGCAACACGGTGGTTAATAAGCTTTGTTCAATTGTTGATTCTCTAAACCTAAAATTTGAAATTAATAAATCGTATATAATGGTTGTCACGCGTCGTCGTTCCACATATGAGCAAAGGATATATAACAGTATTAAACTGAATAATTGTAACTTTACCCCTGTCACTTATATTAAATATCTCGGTTTTGTCATAGACAATAAATTAACTTTTTCCAAGCATATGACATATATAAATGATAAAGTTAATAAACATTAATATACTTTTAAATCGCTTGGAGCAAAATTATGGGGTTTAAATTATAAAGCTAAGCTAATACTATATAAAGGACTAGTCACTTTATTTATATTGCGCTAGTATATACTACCCTAGTTTAAATAAACAATCTATTCGTAATATTAATTCTAATTGTAGAACATTTTTAATAGATGTAACATCTTCATACATTACTGCATCTAATATTTCTCTACAGGTTTTAGCACGTGTATTGCCAATCGACTTGTATATTAAAAAAAGATCCCTTATCTTCAAAACCAAAATAACTCAATGTGGTAAACTGAATAGTAGTAACTTTAAACATATCAATAATTTAATTCTTACTGAATTAAAATCCATATATGATACAGAAGCTAACGGTAAATTAATTAAAAGTTTGTTTCCTGATATATCAGCTCGTTTTAAAGATAAAAATTTTAATATTAATTTTTACATGTCTCAGATATTAACTGGACATGGCTCTATTGGTTACTATTTAAACAAATTGAAGATTATTAATAATAACATATGTTGTAACTGTGACAGTAATGATATAGAAGATGTTCATCATATAATATATGTATGTTCTAAATATAACGAATTACGATTAATATATAAAATAGACTGCTCACTGCCTTTCATTGAGATAGTTCTATTGGAATATTTTCCAACATTTATATATGAACTGTTTAAAGTCAAACATATATATAAATAACCACTACAGGTAACCATAAGCTATCCAGCAGGTTACTTCATCTTTAAGATTACGATGTTTATATTTAAAAGAAAAAAAAAAAAAAAAATGTATATATATATATATATATATATATATACATGGATTATAGATAGCTGACACTGGCATGCAGTACAATGGTTTGTCCTTTTCGAAGATGTAAGCGTACGTTAACCGACTGTGTTCGATTTTTAAGCGAGCCAGTGTTACTTCTTCCGGATGATTTCGACGGTAACACGTATGCTGAAAGGATCGGTTTTTAATTTTATATAGCTTGCTAAAAGCGCTATTCCCATTCGGACTAGCGTGATAATTGAGTTCGAGTAGGTCAGTTTCAACGAGTAATCTGGGCATAGGGCTAGATTTAAAGCTTCTTAAGTTAAGCCGGATGCTGTGTTTTGGATTATGTCTAGTTTTTTTTTATTCTTTGTTCTTTCATCTTTTAGAAAGAATCGATCCACAGTCAATTTTTGATACTATTAGACTTTCATATATAACATTAACAGTGATTTTTTATATAATGTTCAATGCTTTAAAGCGTTTCATTTGTAACAGCTGAATATGAGTTGACCAATTTAATTATCAGTCAACGGTTATTTCGAGAATGTTTATAGTGTTTGAAATTTTCATGGTTTTTTCGGATATTCGAATATTGCGAAGTGGTGGTAGTAAGCGTTGTATTCCAAATGTGACGCATTCTGTTTCAGTTGCTGAAAAATTTCTCTGTAGTTGGGTTGCAACATTTCTGATTGGTGATACGTAATGGTGCATTTCGGAATAACTAATTTTTTTTATTAAAAATTGTACGGACGGGGCCAGCTTGATTGACTCGGTATTTCGTTCGAGCAGAACTTGGTCCTGCATGTTGAATTCTTTTAATTTTATTTATTGCGTTATATATGTATCTACACTTAGAATACAATTTTTAATTAATCTACGATTGTAATAGTAGCTTAAAACTCAGAAAGCCATGCTATTATTTTACTCTATAAATGATTAGTTTCTTCAAAAGGATCGCATTAATCGAAATATTAGATTATCCGAATAACTTCTGAGATTTCTGAAATTTTCGTTAGCTAACATAAATCTACTTTACAGTCTCTCGCTAATTATTTTTTTGTAAAATATATAACAAACATTTTTTTCTTTCTTACATAAATTCTGAAAGTTCGTTGATTTTAAGAAAAATTCTTCGCACTCTAAAAAATTGTAAATTATTAAAAAGAATATTTGTTTTCTTTCATTTTTTTCTTTTCTTCATTTTAATAATTTTACGAGGTACAGAGAAATTATATTTGTTCAAAACGTGACTATTTTAAAAGACGTTTTTTTTTTGTTTTTTTTTTCAATTGAAAATTAAAAATTATTTGCAAAACCAATGTAGTAGACAATTAATAAATTATAAATAACGCCGACTTCGTATATGAAAATAATGTCTTCCCTCTTCCAAAAATCGAAGCTCGACCCTCCCTCCACCTTCATGAAAATTAAATCTGTCTAGAGGGTCCGTTTCAGTTATGTTTCAATTTTATCGGCTTTAAAATAATCGCCACTTAAGTGACGAGTTCAATTGTATTTTCTGCAAACTTTACTCGGATTACATTCGAAAGTTTTTCCTTGCGGATCGTCTATTGTTTTTACATGTGTAGATCTAAGTTGAACACGTTTTAAAACAATGCTTACATAAAAATGTTATTTTCATGAGAAAAATGTGGCAAAAATGTGTTTATTTGTGACGTAATAGAATCAAAATTTCTTCCGAAAAATCTGTGTTTCCGTCAAACGCAAACGCGCATGACATCGCCGTATGGACAAATATGTCTGTTCGGGGCATTCGTAACCTAAAAGGCTGGTTTTGGATAACGTTACGACGATGTTTACAGGTGTCATGTAGAAAATTCCTTTCTGCGACATTGTAGTGCTCTTCTTTATAAAGCCAAAAGCCGACATCTTTATTAAAACGCGGTAGAATAAAAACATGATTTCGTGTATCTTTTTTTCCTTCTTTTTTAATCGAAATAATACACACTTTTATTCGCCTTTTTTTGTTGTTGTGTTTTTGCCGTAAAATGCAAAATCGGATTACGAATGAAAAGCACTTTTTATTACATTTCATTTGTTTTTATACGCTTCGAAGCGAAAATGTATACCGTAAACCATTTTTAGCGGGTTAATAAAACCATCTGGATGAAATAAAAAATTAAAATTTCCTAATACCCTCGTTATCACGTTTTATTGTAAATTTTGTTTCATTTTTAGAAAAAATTGTTCCCATAAACCTAAAAATCAGAATAGCGTGTTATTGTATATGCAATATTTGAACACTACAACAAAAACAAATAAAAAATAGTCGTTTCCATAGGATTCATAAAAACTTCAGTTTTCGTTCCTTTTGTCAAAAATTGAAAAAAAACAAATTTATTTTGAATTTCAGTCCATTTAATTCATGCAGTTATTATTTCGCAAACATTTCGGGGGGGGGACCCTGAAAATCCCCTTAGATACGGCCCTGTGTACAGTTATCTTTTAGTCTTTAGCAGAGGGTACTTTTCTTCTTCTTCTTTTTTGTGAAAACCAATCAGGTTTATTACCGATTAAAAAAAGTCACCCCTGCGATCGCTAAATTAATATACAGGTGTGAAGTTCGATAGGAAAACAGTGTGATTAACAGGCGAAGGATCCAATAATGGAGTACACTAGCATGTATTTATCAGGTGTACAAGTATGAAATGCGGATTTTTTTTTGGAAAAAAAACACGTTAAATTTGGACGAATGATAAAAAGTGGTTTACTCAAAGTATGCTCCATCGCTAGTTAAACATTTTTCCCATCTCTCGGGCAATTTGTGGATACCACGCTAGTAAAAATCTTCCCCTTTTGCCGCTAACCATTCATCGAGCCATTTTTTCACGTTTTCGTACGAACCAAAGCGCTGCTCAGTAAGTGCGTGACCCATCGATGCAAACAAGTGGTAATCGGAAGGAGCCAAGTCTGGTGAATAAGCCGCATGGGATAGCACTTCCCAGCTGAGTGCTTCCAACGTGTCGCGAACCGGTTTTGCCATATGTGATGGAGCATTGTCATGGAGAAAAATTACCTTGTGTTGCCTTTTTTGATATTCTGGTCGTTTTTTCAGCAGCGAACGGTTCAAATCGATCAATTGTTGTTGGTAGCGTTTGGTATTAACCGTTTCACCAGGTTTTAACAGCTCATAATAAACCACACCCTTCTGGTCCCACCAAACACAGAGCATCGTCTTCCTGCCAAAGCGATTCGGTTTTGCGGTCGATGTGGATCGTGCGCCTGGATCTATCCATGATCTTTTGCGCTTGGGATTCTCAAAATAAATCCACTTTTCATCCCCAGTAACTATACGATGCAAAAACGACTTTCTTTTGTATCGTTCGAGCAAAATTTCACATGTGTTTTTGCGCCTCTCCATCTGCCTCTCGTTCAACTCATGTGGTACCCATCTGCCGACCTTCTGAATCTTTCCAATTTCTCGTAGGCGCTTAGAAACAGCTTGTTGACTAACTTTTAATTGCTCTGCAAGTTGTTTTTATGTTTGCACATCGTCTTCATCTAATAATGCTTGCAATTCTGCATCTTTGTATCTTTTTGGCGGTTTTCCATGTTCCTTGTCTACAACATCGAAATTACCACTTTTGAAACGCCGAAACCATCGTTCGCACATATCCTGCGATAGAGCATGTTCACCATAAGCTTCTCGAAGCAATCGGTATGCTTCAGCAGCAGTCTTCTTCAAATGAAAACAAAAAATTAATGCTGTCCGCGAATGCTCTTTATTTGGCACAAATGTCGTCATATTAAACACACCAAAACAATACTACGCAAACAGTTTTTCAATTTATTACTGATGTACGTTTGACACATATTGATAGCGCAACAAAATTGCATATGCGTCAAATTTTTATAATACACATTGTATTGGTGAACATCTGGTTTTTCAAATCCGCATTTCATACTTGTACACCTGATATACAAACACTTTTTAATCATTTCAATAATTTATGCCATAATTATTTGCGGTTCATTTATGGCTATATTTTCATGGCGATTGACCGCTCACGAAATATCAGTATTAATTAAAAACGTAAATACTTTTATAACAATCGTATTGGTAATTAATACACAATTAAATTAGCGCGTAACCTTTAGACGTGGTTAAAGTAAAAATTCTTACGCGCAATGATACATGTTATTATTAAACTAAAAATAAATGAGAGAATTTTATCGTTAACTATATTGATACTGTTCGTATAAGCGACAGAAAATCGTACAATATATAATTACATAAAATTACATTAAATTTTATAAAAACATTAAACATTATTACCAGTTAAGGATGAAATGATGGCTTTATGGTATTTTTTGATAATTTTGTATAGACGAAAGAGTCCAAAGAGCAACGTAGATGATCATCGTTCATAATTATTCAGTGAGATTGTATTTATTCGTTTTGTATAAACTTACAAGTTATTTGCTAATCATTGGGCGCGAATGTGATTGTTATTGTTCTCCTCTCAGTGACTGTGTTAAAGTAGTTGCGTGAAACCAATCACAGCGCTTATCGAAATGGAGACAGCCGGTGCATTTGTATATTAATTTCTTTCGTTTAATATATTTCCACTTGTATTATATGCGGTCGCTCGCGCACTTTATGTCTCTGCGCGCATGCATATATTAATATTTGGTGGTGGTAAAAGAAATGTTTCAACAACTCACGGCGCTGCCCTTTAGTAAAATATCCAAAATGCGCCTAAAGGAGCTTTACTTTAATAATAATAATAATAATATTAACAATCCTAAATAAAAATAATAATAAAAAGTTGATCTGCACTGTAACTTCGAGGTAGTGGTGGCAAAATGCAAAATAACGTTACTAGTATACACAGGTAACTTACCTAGTCGTTAAATAGAATGATTTAGTTTGATCAGAGGAGGGTGGAAGGTTAACGTGTGTATCATAAATTTGAACGCGAAGTTCTTTTCCTAAATAATTTTTGAAAACAACCGCATTTAAAATGTTAATTTATTTTTGACGTTTCGGAAGGATTACATCGTCTGTTACCAGATCTGAAAGCGGACAGCATAATCCCATCGAAACGTCAAAAATAAATATACTTTTTAAACGCGGTTTTTTTTTGTACCTTCATTTACAACGAATATCGCTGAAAGTTTTAAACATCTGTTTAGAAGTTACCTTGTTTATTTTTTAAAAATTGGATTGGCAATTGAAAATATTTAATTTTATTAGCTTATATAAAAGCATAAATTTTCCCTTTAAATTATCGCTTCTCTTCTACCTTTTCTTTAATGAGTCTGTTAATATATACTTATACATATATACATACATACAAATATATATATTTATATATACACATATGGATATATCTGCACATTCGATATTTATTTACATATGTGTATATATATCACTGGACACATATATCTACATATTATATACATATATACATATACACACATATCTGGACATATATATATATATCACGATATCACGATATGCCCATTTCGATCCATTACCGGATGTAAGTAATTCCCGAGTGGGATAAGTTGGCCTAATCTCCCGTGTTGGCCAGGCAAATTGGGAGATGCATTTTTACCTACTGCCAGATTTTAATGGTAACTGTTCTATGGAACGCTAATATATATATAGTTTCGTTACAAAATCTGTAACCTTTTTTATCATGCTTATAAGATATTTATTTCATTTTGCCAAAAAGGATATATATATATATATATATATACATATACATATATATAATAAGAAAATCTCGCTACAAAATCTATAACCCTTTTTACGCCATGTTTATAGGACATTTATTTAATATTACCAAGAAGTCAACTAATCGAATTTTGTATATAATAATTACAGAATTCCAAAATCTGGAAGTCTAAGGGATCCCTGCTCGTAGCGAGGTCCGAAAGATCGGGTTTATACATATATGTGTATGTACATATACATTAAAGAAATATATATATTTTTATTTATGTTTTTAATTCAGATATACTTAGGCACACTTGTTTTAAACCAAGTGAACTGTAAAACTTTAATTATTTCAAAAATACTCCAGGATAATTCCTTGGTATTAATTTACACGTGTTAAACATTTTTTACCAATAACTTAACAGTAAGATTACCATCTGGTAGTACGTTAAAATTTCGATATGGATATGTTTTACAGCTGGGCTCCATCTAAAATTTTGTCCGTTGCAAAGCAATTTTGTCCATCACGAAGAAATGTCACGAAATTTTATGATTTTCCCTTATAATCAATCGGTAGTTAGAAAAATTTCTCATTTATATTTACATTATATATAGTAAACGTTTTATTTAATCTGTGATTAGCAATTTTAGTTCGTGTTTTCTACGAAAATGCAACATGATGTAGCCGTCTTTAAGCAATATACGAAAGAAATATCCATGTAATAATTTACTTCTGTACAAATGATACATCGGTACACTGTTTTTTTTTTTTGTTTTTTTTTGTTTTTGTTTTGTTTCTAAAATATCACTCAACTATTTCAAATTCCCATTGAGTTCTTGACCGTTTAATTATAAATATAAACGTTTTTATGTGTATATGGATTGTGGTTAATCCTGTTTTAATTATTAATCAAACAAAAAAAAAAAGTAAATATACTTTTCCGCGCGACCGCTAAATTTTATCGAAGTTTATTTTTTATCTATGGCCATTTTACTCCTTTAAAAAAAACATGTGAATCTAAACAAAGCTTAAAACATTAGATTAATGCGTGCCGTTTTGATGAATAATGTTTCTTCAGATTTAGTTCGCCATATCTCAAGCAATATTCTATATTACAATAACGCGTTTCTTAATAATTTTTATTTTCAAAAAGCTTTTTTTATTTTATCTTATTATATTTTTTCCAATACAATCGACATCATAGAACGCTCTAAGTAGTAAAACACAAAAACAGCTGCATTAAAAAAGGACGAACATTTGAGAACTAGAAGTGGGTAACTTTATAGGACTGTATGCAATTTTCTTTAAATAATAACTATTTGGTGTTAAGCATTATTTTTTGCGGGCAATTTAACGCTTTCCATGACGGTTTTTGTAATTCAGTTTAAAAAGAACAAAATAAAACATAGCACACGGAATCTAATGACTTAATTTTTGCCAAGTACAAATTCGATACGATTTATATAATTTCGTGCTGCTCTTTGGACGAAGGAAATCGGAAATTTATGTCGTGGGCGTAAACATTAAACATGAGCAGGATTGTACACAAGTGTGCTTCTCACTGGTACCATCAGGCAGCACTGGAAACGGATTTAAAAGACATGTGCATAATCAGAAATTAAATAACTTTAAGGGGTTCGATAGTGCGTTTATAGCTTAATAATGTAAAGTTCACTTGTTGTTCGACGGCACTTTAAAGGTTTATCTTCGTTGCTAGAAAATTAACTTGGTCACTTTGGCGGGCGAATTGTAGCGCGGTGTTGGTGCTTCTTTTGTCGAGGCCATTCGACTTCGAAAATCTGTCCATCTGATAATTCCACCTCGCAAAATTCAACCTTGTTTTCTTTTTCGTGCTTTGAGCTCTCTACGCTTTCGGAGATAAGGTGCGGGCTCGAAACTGTAATATTTTTTCGTCAGAAATTTCTCGAGCGTATAAACCGATCGTTCAACTGCGAAATTAACTACAAAATTAAGAATATAACGTCAGCCTAAAACACTTTCTATCACAACCAGTTATTTAAAAAGTACCCTTTTCTATATTTATTATGACGCCATTTTCACGTTGTTCACTTCTAGTTTGATGTCGTCATTTTTCACTCCGACACACTTCCACAAGGTTAAATATACCGTCCGCTTACGGCAAAAGAATGTACGGCGGCAGAATAATTCCCCGCGTCGACAGTTCGTTCTTCTTAAAGACGGTGAAAGAAGAACAGTATGCGATTTTGAAATTGCAACAAGAACGGGTCAAACGACAGTATCGAAGAGTTATAAAGTCTCGTTGCTCATTTAACTCCCGTGTGTCAAATTAGTCAGTTTTTTATTCTAAATTTAGCGACATACAGTTCAGGAGCGTTCAAAAAGCCGAATGAGCTCTATTTAAATAGCCTATCGCTAACAAATAATAGAATTCTAGAAGAAATAGATGATAGAAGAAGTTTATTAAGCAATATTGGTAAGCGGAAAATAAAACTGATAGGACTCATAATAAGGGGCGCAATAATTTCATAAAAAATATAATAGAAGAAAAAGTTACCGGTAAAAATAATGAATATATCATCGGATGAATATAAATAAATACCAAAAACCTTAGAATAATGACTATCAACAGGACACAGTGGCTGCAGTGACAAGTCATTGCCCTTTAGGGGGGGGGGGGATTACTCTATACGCAAATTTAAATATTAACCTCTTGACAATATTTACATATTACCTTTTTTCTGTTTTGTTTGTTAAAACGAATACATTTGAACTTTGCAAAATGAGAACTAATAATGCGTGTAAATGAAACTGAAAAGCGAAATGTTTGCGAATATTCTCTTGTTCATTTTTCTCGTTTTTGGCTGTAAAAGAATAACTTCGCGCCAAGCTTCTTACCATAGACACCATTTTTTAGCTTCAACAAACGACAGTTAACCTAAAATTGTAAAAATAAAAGAGCGGTTTAAAACAGATGAAAACGCGTACGATTCTGTTTTTTGAGTAATTTTTCAAGTATCCAAAAATAAAATAGGGAGAATCGTACTTTTTCTTTTTTTTTTTTTTTTTGTATAAATCTAAATGATATTCCTTTTCCAATAAAAAAGAAGTTGACCGAAACAGCACTATCGATCGCCTCGGATTAACTCAAAATTAATCGCTTAGTAACAGAAGCCTATCCAACGATGGATATTTATTTGTAAAGATACCGTCAAGCAACAAAAAATACGCCGTTTAATATTAAAAATGAATTGATCACGTGAGGAGGTACAACTATCATTATAGCGTTTTTATATACGACCGACGTATCTCAGGCAGCAGTTGTCGCTACGTTTTACGGGAGGTACTTGGATTTTTAATGAAGTTCTAACGAGAAAAGCCACACAGGTAATTGATAAATTTGTAACAAAAGTCAAACTCGACTCGTATTCAGACTAATGTCAGTTTAGAAAATACGCGCGAGTATTAAAACACTTGCGTAACAAAAATAGACTTTGCACTGAAATCATTCTGAGCTGAGAAATTTGTCACAAGAGAAATTCGGTCGCAATTTCCTAAACAGTTTATCGATTCTTCGTACTTTCTATGCGACATTTTCGACTAACCAAACAACTTAGTTGGCAAGAATTGATCGTACCGAAAAAAAATAAAAGGCTTGTCGCAATTGCTAGTTAAAAACTAGCGTTCAGGATAAATAGAGAATATATACATTATTATATAAAAGCAAACAACAAACATTCTACCCCACAAAATGTTTCAATACAGCTCTTTAATAGTTTGATAGCCGATTTCAAATTCGAATTACAAAAATAAAATAAATATATTAAATTACACACCGCGATCTCTGTCTTCATGATATGCTAGAATTAGTGAAACGCCCCGGCCTACATTACACTTTTAGCGGTTCACAAAGAAATTATTCAATATGTATTCCGTTCATATGCTCAACAAAACGTGGTTATTTCAAGCAACAAAAGCACATTAAACATAGGTATCGGAGCATTTATGCTATTTTAAGCATGTTGAACCCATACGTCCCGTTGGTTAATTTAATAAACGAATAACTCATAAATAATAAGCAGCTTAAGACTGAATATTAAATAAAATATGATAAGATTCGGGAATATCCCAAGTACTGGAAAAAAGGTAATCGATAATAACATATATAATTTGTATATACTGAAGGAGACCTGAACCTAATTAGGAAAAGGTAAAACGAAATAATTATATTAGTAAATAGCAGCGTACCGTCTAAATGTGAATAGACTTTAAATCAGAGTCTTTCATGTTCCAAGCCATATGTTAATTTTCAATAATATTTCTTTTGTTTTCATGCCCCCTGATAGACGATAGGCCTTCCTAAGATTCAGACGGTATAATATACTGTATTTGCCTTTACCGATAATTTTTTCTGTTCCCTTTTTTCTGGTTGAAGACGAGATATTCCCTGAAGACGTTACTCGAGATAGTGCCATACTCAGATTCTGAGCGTCGACGACTACCCTATTGGTACATTCTAGCTATATGGGCATCTACCAATCTTATTACATGGCCAGCTCATTCCCATTTCTTCCTTCTAACATAGTTCACCACGTCAATATTATTACTTGAAAGCCGTTTTATTTCTTTTATTTTAATTTGATCTCTTATCTTTATATTAAGTATTGATCTTTCTGGTGCGTTTTGTATTATCCTTAGTTTAAGTATAATTTGCCTTTCATAATAACGATTGCCTTCATGAGCTTCATGTAAATAATTATACCTATCTATGTCTTTGTCCACCGTTAGAGAACGTAAATGACTTTAAATATCTAGGTATATCTCTCGGAGTCGTATAGCTTGATTTTGAGCATCGTGACTACCTATTTGTACATTCTAGTTGTACAGAATAGGCAGTGCTCATGGCAATTGTTGTACGCAACGCGAGTGTACGCACGCAAGACCCCACCCGGAACTGATTGGTAATCGTTTGATTTATCGATATACAAGTACAATCCCGCGTGTGTCTGCTGTGTGTACTAAATTTGCGCGCATATGATGGTATGCATGTTTGCCATTGCCTTCCACGTGATTATTAGCGAGTATTTTTATTTAATTCTTTGTAATAAGTTTTGTCGTCGCCCGGGATCGAACCCGTGACCTCCGTAACGAAAGTCAAGTGCCCTGGCAACTTATCGCAACTACTATCTAGGTACATATATATATATATATATATATATATATATATATGTGTGTGTATATGGATAAATCTTTGAACTGGAAAAAATACATTCAAAGTTTAAATTTGAAAATAAGACAGACAATTCCCGCTTTATATAAAATAAAGCAGGTACTATCGAACACTACGTATGTACTGTAATTCAATAATAATATCTCGAATATTATATAGAATTCAATTATGTGAGCTTAAGGAAAACAGAAATAAATAAAACAAGTAAAATACAGAAGAGGTATTTGAAACTTATACTCCCTCACTGGAAGCAATACGACTCTGGGACAACATGGTGAAAGGAAAACGATGAAATGTCCCCCAAGATGTACTATTTCTATTATAGGTTACTAGAATTTAATGTCAATAATATGAAAAATTACCACCCAGGGAAAAAATTCGGTTAACACGAAACCAAAGTAATACATATTACATCTATCCCCGCGGTGTAAATCTACAAATTGATAACACTGATGACTCAGTTTTAATTACAATTTAAATAAGTAGAATCCCTAATGATATACTACAGGGGAAAAAATGGTGTGTGGAAAAAGGAGGTGCAAAAATAGCTGAAGAAATGGTGCAAAGATTGAAGATCAAGTTACGTCTTATATCTCGCTACTCTTTAATGGTTCCTTTTTTGTTTACGGTATGTTGGTTTTGACTTTGTCGTGTCCTTCCTGGATTTTAGGCTCTCACAAATCATGTTTTTTTCGATTCTAAATATTAAGCTCTCTGCATGTACAGATGCGTATTACGCGGCATGTTATGTATTGCCATATGTATATATATATATATATATATATATATATATATATAATCTTACTTAAATATAATGCTAGGTTTATTAGTATTGTTATTTACAGAATAAGTTGAGATAGTTCTAATTTTTGTACTTTGCATCTTTTTTAATAAACGCTGATAAGAGTGTTGGACATTCACATAACGAGCATATGTGCCCTATAAGGGTACAGCTTATTTTAAAAAAAAATAAATATTGGGTTCAGTGTTTAAATTTAGCACCCACAAGTTAAGACAGGTAATATACACGTGTTAAAAATTTGACTTTTATGGCGATTACTAAAAGGGCCTTTAAATATTCTTTTTAGCGACCAATCACGTCTTAGTAATTTACGCGTTTATTTCATTTTCCATCCTATTCTCAAATGATAATTGTTTATATCACTTCACTCATTAGTTCTATTAGATTATTATTTATCTGTATTTCTCTTTGGGTCGTAGTCATTTTAGTTTTTTGGATGTTAATAGATAGTCCAACACCTTCGTGCCTAGCTCTAACGACGTATCCCTCGGTTCTTCTAACAAAGAGGAAAGAAGGATAATATCATCGGCAAATCTCAAATTTGATAATTTCTCGTCATTTATATTTATTCCCTTATTCGCCCAGTCCATTTTCTTAAAAATTTCCTCTAATGTACAATTAAATAAATAAACCAATTTTTAAATCATAGACATTTTGATAAACTAGCAATTGATAGATCACGATGGGAGGGGGATATCGTTGCTCTTCACGGGCCGAAGAAATTTCATTTGTAAATAATTTGTTATCTTGTAATATCTTAGAAATGTATAATTTTCTCAATAAAGGTATTTTGAATTTTGAATTTTGAGTTGCATAGGAAAAATTTCCATGATAATTGTTATATTCAAAACGCGACTATACACGCAAAAGACGACACTTCGAACTGATACTGTGATTGTTTGATTTATCGACATGCAAACGCAGTCCTATTTATGTCTGTCTGCTACAGATAAATTAGCGCGCATATGGATGTTCGTCATTGACTTCCCCGTATGATATTCTATTATCGGTTAGTTTAATTATTTATTTTGTAATTTCTTTCCTTGTCTGGGATCGAACTGAAGACTCTTCTGTAACGGAAGTCGAATGCTCTGTAGGCTATCGCGACGAAAACATTTCCAGCGCATTCATTTATATTTAATTTAAATGTTTGTCATTTACGTTTATAATTAATAATTATTTCATTCTATACACCATTTCGAGTTTAAACTTTTCTTATGTATCTGCTATTATACTATATGCAATTATATATTAAAATACTAAATGACAAATGAAAGACATTACGATGAACTGGAAAATAAGTCAGCTAAATTGGCAACATATAACGCAATACAATTTTTTTTTTTTTGGGTTCGTCAATCAGGGACCTTACCCAGAAACAATAGAAAGAAGAGTTAACTAATTAAAACTTAATTCGATCAAAGATAGCTTAAATAAAGGAACTAATATCAGGGACAGCAGACACCGAGCGAGAAAAGACAGGATATAGCACAATAGGGAGCAGGAAGCCTTAACTTTGAGAGAAGTAAATGAAAAAGAGAGCGTTCCGCAGTAAGAGCAGAACACTTAAAGAAAATGTGATTAGCATCACAGACAACTGTTTTATTAGGATGCAGAAGACAATAAAATGAAAAAAAACAAAAAAACATTAAAATAAATAAACATGGAGAAAACTTACAAATAAACATACTGTGCAATATGTTAAAGGCACTATCGGAAGATATTAAGCGATTACCACTAAACGGAAAGCAGCTAAATTGGAATTTAAAAAATTCTTTACAAAAAAAAGTCTAAAATTAAATAATCAATCATGGTTGCCGCTCATTGAGATTAAGCGAAGTCATCAAATAGCGATATGTAATGGAAAAAGGGAGAGTACGTGGATTGGAATGAGAAAATTATCCTTATTTAAATTATATGCTGAATGCGTGAATGGGAATAGTTTATTGATATGAAAGTTCGTATATACAGTGAACAACAAAAATATTCGGACACTAGGTAATGCAAACTTTTTGGAAAAAAAAAATGTAAGCACATGTTAGAACAGAGCATTAGGTAGTAGAGACAGTAAAAACTTTCGATGCATAATAATAATAACAAGCGGAAATTTGAAACAAAATAGAAGTACTCTATTTAAGGCGCAACAAAAATATTCGAACAGCTTCGATAAAACTCAAAAATTCAATTTTAAAATCACCTTTAATATTTTGTCGGTAACCCTTTCTGTTGAATAATAGCATTCATCCTCCTGAGCATCGATTCAACTAATTTTTCTGTAAATTCGGATGAGATTTTTCGCCACTCTTGTTTGATAATTATTTTTAGCTATATTTTACTTCTAATATTCGTTTGCCGAATTTTTCAATCCAAGTGGTTCCACAAATTTTCGATGGGATTGATGTCCGGTGATTGAGGTGGTGTTTCCATGACCTTCGGACAGTTGTACAATAGCCACGACCGCGCTCTGTACGATTTATGCTTAGGGTCATTATCTTGGTAGAACTTGAAATTGTTTTCCAGACTCAATTTTTCGGCACTACATTTCAAATTTCTTTTCAGAAAGTCGACGTATGTACCCGCATTCATATTACCTTCGATAAACTCCAAGTTACCGATCCTAGACGCGGCGAAACATCCCCACACCATAAGACTTCCTCCACCATGTTTGACTGTCGCGTTCGGGTTATATTTTTTAAGCTCTGTATTTGGTTTCCTCTAAATTTTTAGACTCCCGTCACTTCCGAAAACATTGAATTTACTTTCGTGTCAGTAAAAATTACAGTTTTCCAAAAATTTACATCACGATTAACATGTTCCTTTGCAAAGTTGAAACGTTTTTTTTCGATTTGTTTCGCTGACCAAAGGTTTCTTTCGCGCGACTCTCGAATTGTAGCCGTTCTTTTTAATTGTTTGACGGATCGTTTATGGGTGAACTTCAATATTAAGTCTGTCGAGTAGTTTCGTAGATAATTTAGGCGCACTAATTGCTGGATTTTTCTTTACTTGCCTCATTATGAACCGCTAATCACGTGTTGACAATTTCTGTGGTCAACCTGTTTGTGGAACTGAGTCTACCCGATCTTCTTTTTCAAAACGTTTAATGATGACACTTTTTCTCGTATTTAATAACATCGAAATTTTACGAACAGAAAATCCTTCACTATGATTACGAATCACCAATTGTCGTTGCTCAAAAGACGAGTTATTGCCTTTACGAGGGGGCATTTTTTTGTCAAATAAATTTTAAACCGAACGTAAACACGAGTGTAAAATGTCAAATGTCGATCAGCGGTTCACTGAACAGGTTGCCCCTTTATTATGAAATGACCCACTCCCGGTGAACGCGCATCGTTGTCTCATGGAAAAACCCAACACTGCTCGACCTACGTACGCGTCTGAATATTTTTGTTGCCGCTTGAAAGCCTATTACGTTACGTTATTCATTTTTTTTAGTGATTTT
The DNA here is from genome assembly GCA_039619475.1 of Icerya purchasi. Lineage (NCBI taxonomy): Eukaryota > Metazoa > Arthropoda > Insecta > Hemiptera > Monophlebidae > Icerya > Icerya purchasi. The sequence goes on along the minus strand of CM077116.1, from coordinate 495,927,196 downwards.
ATTGATGATTTTTGTTTTGTTTTTTTATCTTACGAAAAAGTTTGCATAAATACAACTTTCCAATCAAAAAATGAAAACATTACCTAGTGTCCGAATATTTTTGTTGCTCACTGTATATACATTATAAGAATTACGGATAACTGTGTATGTCTCAGATTCGTTGGTTATAGTATTTATTGTATATATTAACTAATAAAGAATAGAGACACGTGTTCATTTGTAGAACCCTACCGACAAGCTACATACATGGCTTGGCGGGATCCTTGAACGTAATGCACATGAGAACATTTTACGCATTTACGTCTGAATAAATGAAAAACATCACCTACTTCGATAATACTATTACCATTAATGAACCATTATCAGTAATTGGCGGAGAACTTTATAATTTTACAGAGATCAATCGGATAAATATTTAAAAATTTCAGAAGATTGAGAAAACCGGTCAGTGCTAAAGGTCCAGATAACAAAAAAATTAAATAAAATTATTTAATAATAAATTTAAAAAAAAAATCCACCTAATATTCAAAGTGGGATTCGAATTAACTGTGAAATGTGTTTTACAAGTATCTTCGTGTCATTACTGATAATCAGTTCAATAATTATTTCAATAAAACGTTTTTTTCTTATATAAAAGAATTAATTAAAAGAAAGGAATTTCATATTGTACATGAAAAAAATAATTTTATCAAAATTTTTATAATTCTATCAAAATTTTTATAATTTTATCAAACTTTTTATAATTCTATTAAACTTTTTATAATTTTATCAAACTTTTTATAATTCTATTAAACTTTTTATAATTTTATCAAACTTTTTATATCACAGCATAATTTATGTTGGTATGATTAAAAAGATCTCAAAAATAGTTAAAATCATTTACCTGGAAAAATAAGTTTAATAATTGCATTTATCGTTTCGGGAATATAGCAGATTAGCTCTTTTTTATGTCATTCTTACGAACAACATAGACGTCCATTAAAAATATTACATTACTAGAAGGTTAATCGAAAATTTAATAGAATTATTGGTTTTTATTAGTAGGTATTTTTCGTTCTAAAAATAAATGAAATTCAATACATAGATTTTACTAAACCAATCATGAACGCTATTCAGAATTTTATATTTTACATATATTAAAGCCGATTATTATTTTTCCAATTTTACCTAATAAGGATGTACCTGTGGTATACATGTATATATGTTACTAAATAGTATGAATTTATTTTGTAATAATTATTGTTATTTTTAATTCGATAATATATATAGCACTATAAACGACTCGATTTTTAAGTTATAAATGTCATCGTATTTTACACATTGTTCACTTTTCATTCCATGGATTTTTAAAAATTTCTTTTTCTATCATCATTATATCATATCTTTAAATTGAACTGGGCCGCATCATTTTTATTTAAATTATGGGTAAATGTATTATTTGGGTCGTTCATTTCTGTTGTTCTCGTGTTTTCTGAATGTCGTTAAGTCAGTTCTTTAGACCATAACGTGGCTGGTTAGTCAGTGATGTTTCGTTCAGGCAGGATCTTACCGCACATTGAATTGACCAAAAATGTCACTTGCCCCTGGTTAACATTTGTGTAATCGTAAATACAAAAAAAAAATTTTTTTTTTTTCTTTATGTTCATCAGAGAAGATGGTATATTCAGTATTATCTATTCAAATTAGTTTTCAATTAATTTATTGATTTTCTATTTAATTTTTCAATTTTAACATTTTTCCCGGCGAAATTGTTTAATCACTTTTATTTTGATTAGCAAGTACATACGATGGAGAAAATAAAAAAAAAAAATAAAGATAAAGTGGAGCTCCTTTCTAAAACACCCAAATTTAAACATCCGTTAATTCACGAATGTATCGGACCCATCACATGTCATAAGTAGTAAAGCTCCCAATGCTGCTGGGTGATGCCCTCGGCTGGTGATCGCAATAAAAGGAGAAAAAAAAAGACAGTAAAGCTTCGAGACAGCACATCCTAAAGACGGCGCTTCAACTGATCTCTAGCGAAGATTGAGAAGCGTTTCTAAGGAGCTGAAAAAAACGTATTACAAACCTCTCTATCGATTCGACACTGCTTCCCTATCGAAAATTTCGTTTTGTCGAAAGCATAGCGGACGAAAAAAATTGTACCATTCAGAAGAGTGCAATGAAAGCGAACTCGATTAGAATTTTTTACAAAAAATTTTAAAACCGAATTATGGTAACCTTTGATCGCGTAAATAAAAACCGGCTTACGTTCGACTGACGAAAAAAAACATCGGGCGAACTAGTTTCGGCAAACACGATTTCGGCAAACACGATTTCGGCAATTTAAAACGTTCTCACGCTTCTCATGACTGAAATTTAGCGAAACACCCTGCAACAACTGGTGTTCGCTGAAGCGCCATCTGGCTGAATTTTCCGGAAGCTTTTAACAATACTGCGCGTCGGTTTTTCCGACGAAAACGACAGTCATTTCAAAATTACACTTCCTCTTCCTTTCGCTCGTTTCGGCCGGGTCTCGGACAACGAACCGTTTCTTCCTCTTGAATCGCAAATATTCTCCGATGGAGCTGCCAGAATTTCCCGTTCCCGAATATTAAACTATTCTTCTTTATCCTGCTGACCGCCCGTAATGTTCTCCTCCCAGGGAGAATGCGACGAGAACTCCATGTACTCGGAAAGCGGCAAGCAGTCTTTTGAGAACGTTACGCGATCATACGTTAAATAGCAATTACGGGAAAATTTTAATTATTCGCAAAATTTTACTTCCCCCTCATGGGAAGGAGGAAGAGAAAAAATTAATTAGAAAATAACAACATTTAAGGTTTTTCGTTGAGCAGCAGGTTTTGTTTTAGGTTTCGTTTACTGAACCATTTTTTAGATTCTTTTTTTTTTTTTTTAAATCAGTGCAGTGTCTGTTGAAACTATTTATTAACTACAAATTCAGCGACGAATCGTAATAGTTTCCAACAGAAAACCTGAGAACGAAGGAAAACAATTCAAAATAAAATAAACGGATGAATATTAACATAAAAATGGATAGAAGAAGGTTCATGCGCAAACTGCGTCACTATGGTTAATGCGGGGAATTTTCAATTTTCTTAAGTGGATGAGATTTCTGGAATTTGAAATTAGAACAGGACATTTAGAACGGTATGGGGAATTACAAGTTTGCCTACGAAAATAAAGCCGAAGGAATTTCAAAGAATAGCGTTAAGAAATGGACAAGTGGAAGGCGAAAAAAATATCGGTGGCGTATGCGAGAATATAGTAGAGGGCTGTTACGAGTATACTACCAAAGGATTTTATGAAAATCAAAACGATTACCCTGCCAATAAAGAGAAGTAGATATGAATGCGCAAATTACAGAATCATCGCGCTGTTAACGCACGCTTCGAAAATTTTATTAAACATTGTAAAAAATAAAATAAAAGGTAAAATTTAGGAAAGCCTAGGAGAAGATTAGTTTGGATTTAGGATGGAAAAAGGAACTAGAGAAGCAATAATGACTTTTTGATACTCATAGTAGAAGGACGATTGAAGATGAACAAAGAGACAAATTTAATCTTCATACTCGTAGACCTAGAAAAAGCTTTTTGACAACACGGACCGGAAAAAGTATTATTTAAAACATTAAAGGAAAAGTGGCTCATGTATATTTGTTAATTATTTGTAAGCATATTAATGTAACTGTTAAGGGTATATATTCTACGCGTCTAATACTATGTGTGAACACAATTATATCTGTAAACATGAGCTAAGGTGTTGTTTTTGATATTATAAAAATTTAAAAATGTACTAAAACGTAAAAAAATAATTACTCCCGATAAAAAATATATTTCAGAGAAATATACCTTAAGTAGTGATAATATTGTAATTCTTATACAACACTGGTACCTTAATTAGAGTAGGATTCATATTACATATTGAAATAATAATTAAAAACTGCATTAAATATTCATTTTTTTTTTTTTTTTTTTTTTTTTTTATTATAAATAAGTTGAGGGTCTCGCTGAGCAATGCTACCCGTAGTGCGAGTGCCCAATCAGCCTATCAACGTTTATTAACAAAGTTACTTAAAATATACAAATGTTTCTATAGTACATTGATATAAAGTTACATATTTACATTTAACAGTATTAACGTAACGCCTATTCCGACGGGGAATACATTGATAATGGGTTATTAGGTTTACGTATATTTTGAATTAAAAAAGCTTCTTGTACGCAAGTTATTTGGTACATAGATCCCGTTTTCCTCAGAATTTGAAACTTAACTATTAACATGATAACGGATAAAGGAGTATAAAGGAGTATAACGGATAAAAAGGTTTTAATCGGGAAGGATCCCGCATTTGAAGTGGGAAATTACGTGTTTTTAACATTTGGAATCGATTCGCCTACTGCGTGCACCATTCTATCAACCACAATTTAACTTTATTCTTCCACAGCCCTATTTTCAATTCGTCAAGTATATCACGTGGTATAGCGTCTACTAGTTTCATCAGTACCAACTCATCAACATTATAGATTTTACTGTTTATGCCTTTCGGCCACATAAAGTACGTACTTTTAGAACTTCTCGTTGCCCGTTCTCTATTTATACTAGGTAAAAGTGTCCTTTGAGTTTTGTATTCATACAATCTATGATAATAGTACATCATTTTCGGTGATAACTCTTTGTTTTCCTTCCACCATGAAGCGCCATTTTTACCTGCCACACAGCGAGGCAGAATTATTTTCAAACACCTACGCTGTAATTTGTTTATTTTCTTCATTTCTCCTTCCTTTGCTTCTCCCCACACCTGTATGTCATACCTAATTCTGGCCATGAGTACCGCTTCAAAGAACATTCGTACTGTCTTATAAGGCAGCATTAGTTTGAGTCTGAAAAGTGCCGGAATAGCTTGCCTTGTTTTATTCAATATTTCTTCAATATGATTTTTCCAATTTAGTGTTTGATCTAATGTCAGCCCAAGATATTTATATTTATTAACAGTTTCTAAAGGGTCACAAGAGCAGCTTTGCGTATTTATATCGTTCATATGTAAACACTGAATTGAATGAAGTATAATTTTTGGATCGTATTTCCTATACCTGCTTGGGGTTCTTATATACATGATTCTCGACTTCACACCATTTATAATTAAAGCTCTATCGTGGGCCCATTTTCCTAAAATATCAACATCTTCTTGCAGAAGTTTTTCGGCGATTTTAATATCCTTATGACTTATAACCAGAGCTATGTCATCTACATATGCGAAAACTTTGGAGTTCTTGATGTATTCTATTAAAGAGTTCGTATAAATTAGAAAAAGTAATGGAGATAAAACTGTCCCCTGACCTACCCCATATTTTAAATTTACTTTGGAACTTAATTTTCCATTAATCTTAACCATACTTGCTCTATTTGTTATATAATCTATAAACCATTTCTTTTGAGCTTGCTTTATGCCAAATCCGTCTAGGTCAGAGATTAACTTCTTATGATTTACTACATCGAAGGCTTTGGTTAAGTCGATAAAAGCTATTAAAAACTGTTCTCCCTTAGCTAACCCTTCGTTTACCTGTTTTACCATTGTTCTAAGTAATGAAATTGTAGATTTATTTTTCCTAAAACCGAACTGGTTTTTGTACAAATAATCATTGTTTTCCATATATTCTCTTAAATGCTTTCCTACATAGAGTTCCACAATTTTAGCTATTGAGGATACTATGGTTATTGGTCTGTAATTCTCATGTAATGTGTGACTGCCTTTTTTGTGTATAGGTCTTATGACTCCGGTTTTTAGCCCCTGAGGAAACCTCCCTTCTCGTAAGGAGCAATTTATTAATTTCGTTATTAAGGGTGAAAAAATTTGTTTATTATTTTTAATATCCTTACTTCGTATGTCATCCCACCCTGGGGCTTTATCAATTCTAAGGTTTTGAATTATTTGTTCGACGTTATTAATTGCTGCTATCGGGATGTAGAAATTTACTTTATCATGGTATCCTAAACTGCGATTTAGCATTTGGGTGTCACACTCATGAATCTTATTCTTTACACAATTTACGAAATATTTGCTAAAATCTTCTACTATGTTTGTTGAGCTTTTAAAGGCTTTCTCTATAATTCTATCTACCGGCGTTCTGTTCTTATTATTGATAAGGCTATTAATTATTTCCCAGCTAGTTCCTATATCGTTTTTCGCTTTTTCCAGTTTTCCCCTGTAATATAAATTTTTAGCTGTCCTTATTTCGTTTTTAGTCATGTCGCGATATTTTTTATATAAATTTTTGTACCTAACATTGGTTGGATTATTTTTAGAGCGCCTGAAATAGATGTCTCTTATACGCATGAAATTTATTATTTTCCTATTTAACCATGCATTTTTCGGCCTATATTTATTTTCTCTGCATTTTAAGAGTATACTGCTGTTATTGTATATATCTCTAAAAGCTGACCAAATATGAGTGTATATGCTCTCCGAGTCATTTAACTGCATTATTTTTGACCAATCGTAACTACGAATGTTCCTAAGTACTAATGACTCGTCTAAACACTTGGTTTTTGAATGTATTAGGCCATCGCTGTACTTGTTCTGAATTTTAATAGCACAACATGTAATGTAGTGGTCTGAAATTTGCGTTTCTATAATCCCAGAGGCTATCTCTTTGTAAGCAGACCGTATAAAAATATGGTCAATACATGTCTGAGAAAGACGCCCTGCACGCAATTCTTCCCGAGTAATGCCATTTATTAACTGCATTGCTCCACTACCGCTTATAACGTTTAGTAGATTCTCCCTGAGACTATGCCGTGTAAGTAGATCAATGTTGAGGTCACCACATATTATGAAGTCTTTTTTCGACCCGGCTACCGCAAGTAACTGCCTGAGGTTACCTAAAAATTCAGAAGCATTTTTACTAGGTGACCTGTAAATCGCTACTAGATACATTAGCTTATTTGGATTTATCTCTATTTCCACTGTCAGAGAATCACACGTCTTCCTATCCGCTGTGATCAGTTTGGATTTAAAATTATTTGAAACGAATATTATAATCCCCCCATTATATTTAGGGGGTTTAGCAGTGACAAATTTGGTAAACCCAGGTATATTATATAAATTCGTCTCTTCACTACTTGCATTTATTTCAGTTAACACGATTATACTAATTGGTATGTTGTCGATATAAGTGATAAATTCGTCCCAATGAAGCCTCACACTTCTTATATTTAAATGCAGTAGGTGCAGAACACTTTTTTCGTACATTACTTTATTTACCTGGAAAAGCTCAGTAACCGTTTTATGCCAGTCGGCTAAATCTCCGTAATTAGCACATTTTACTAGTGGAGTGCACATGATGACGAGAATAAACGTTTGTTGATGTCTGGAATAAACTGAACCTGGGTGAAGTGGGCCACGTAATAAAAGAACCGTACGTACCCGATAGCGAGTGAGGTAATGGATACATGAAGCTTAAGAATAGGACGTTTAATAAGAACACATGAACGACGGAGTAGGATGCGCACCTTATTTGAGCGTATAGATAGCTAATTCCAACATCGTTAAGGTTATTATTTAGTGCTATAACATTAACGAAAATAGTAACGGAGCTTAAAAAGCTATACATGCGCAATATTTTTTGTTTAAAACTTATAGTAATTTATTCAGCTCTTCGTCGTTCCTTATTCTGATCACTCGATCCTCCGCATTCTTCTTTACGAAAATTTTGCCACGTTTAGTCCACGCAAAATTGTAGTGTAGGAGTCTGGCCTGTTGTTTTGTTTTCCAGAATAACTGTTTATAATACGGCGTCAAATTTTCGTTTATGAATATTTTCAACTGAGTATTCTCGCATGTTATGTCCTTATCTAGTATTGAGCCTTTTTTCTTGTTTTGCAATAACAAATCAGCGATTCTCCTACCTGGTTTCGCAATAATGGGACGTGGTAATTTCGTGTTCCTCGACGGCACTCGGTGTATTGCTTCAATGTCTTCTGGTTGTATATTTACATCTAGTTTTTTTCCAATCTGTATCAGTATGTTGGGCAGATTTTCATTTTCCATCTCGGAGACTCCATGAAGCTCGATATTTTCTCTCCTATTATACTGCTCTAGTTCGTGAATCGTGACTTTTAATTCAATGATTTCCTTGTCTTTTTTACGGACTTCATCCGTAAGTACGGACACCTGGTCTCGAAGCGCCTTGATTTCATTTTTAAACGAATTATTACTTTGTAATATCTCGTCGTACTTCTCAGACAAAAAATTGAAAAATTTTTTAAACTCTTCCATATCATTTTTTAGCGATTTAATTCCTTGCGACAATTGCTCCTCATTTGCAACTTCGATACTAGTACTACTAAGTTGCCGCTTTGCTTTTTTTTCTCTAGGCATTTTACCACGAGTGGATTTATTTTAAAAATGAGCGATAGATATAAAATTAGAATATTCTTACTTTAATAGAAAGCGGCGTAACACGATGAATACCGATGATAAGCTGTTATCTGAGTAACGCTGACAAGCTGCTATCAGAAATATTAACGCAGAAACTACCGTACATTCGAAACAGTCTACACTAGTCAAAATTTTTTCCTAGATATTTTAATATATAATATGAATCCTACTCTAATTAAGGTATCAGTGCTGTATAAGAATTACGATATGATCACTTAAGTTATATTACTATGATACAGGCCCGTGTCCAGCATTTTAGAAAGGGGAGGGTTTTGAAAACTTTCTTCGCATATTTATTTTATAAATAACAATTCATTTTTCACTAATATTCGTACTATTAATAATTTCAATTATTTTGATTTATATATTAATAATTTACATCAATGAATTACCCGTATAAACACATTAATAAAAATTACATATGCTATTCATTATACATGGTGTGTTTCTAGGGATGTTAATGCCGGTGGTTTCCCATTGCCTTCGCCATGATTTTCTGTTAGGGTTTACTCCTTTAGCCGAAAGGACTCGGTTTAAAGGCGCCGGGTACTCACCTGCTCGCTCTAGATTGATTTGTCTCAATCCGACTGGGGCACCTTTTCACGAACGAGGTACCGATTGTCTGCTGTTTTTAATGCAGTAAAGGACTTAACGGTATTTATTAGAAGGAACACCTTCGGCAAGTGAACCCTCCTCCGTTTTCCTATCAGCTATGTGTTTTGTGAGTTCTGGTTTAGCTTTTCTAATCCACGCGAAGCCCGTGAAATAGAAAATTACCACCCTGCACGACGTGGACGTACAGAACTCACGCGGTTGTTGCTTCGTTTCTCCGTCAGTGGGACTAGCACCATATGACGGTCAAGTGACTACTTACTAGAGAAGTTGACTCTAGTTACAACAACCTGTGCCACGCAGGATGGCCGAGATAAAAAAGAAATTAGAGCAAGAGTAGGAATGGCCAAACAAGCATTTAATCATTTACAAGCGGTGTTGAGGGACCGGAAGCTTGGAATGCAATTGAAACTAAGGATCAACAACTGCTACGTGATGTCAATGCTAAAATACGGAGCAGAAACTTGGACGATGGATGCGGAATGGAGGAAAAAGCTAAATGCATTCGGTATGTGGACGTTACGAAAAATGATAAGAATACCATGGACGGCTAAGGTCAAAAATAAAGACGTTTTAAGCAGGTGGCAACTGACAGAATACGATATAGTAAAAGACGTAATCCAGAGAAAAAGGAAATACCTCGCGCATAAGATCCGAAAAGGAGGAATTTTTGTTACAGCGATGCAAGGGAAAATCTAAAGCAACAAGAGGAAGGAGACGAATCGAAATGATACGACATTGACGGGAAAAATGCAGCGAACTAATTCAGATGGCAAGGAACCGCGAAATGTAGAAATGGTGTGAGCAATGCCCAGATTGGGGCTGCTACTTGATGATGATTCATTATACTCGTAATAACAAATTTTTCCTTAAGATATTAATGAAGTACCTAAAAATATGGAGCATATTTTTTCTGTTTTCTTTTAATGGTAGGTAAGAACACCCTAAAAAATCATCAATATTTATTTAAAATTTTTGATTTTTTTCAGATTTTTGTGTATTTATATCTACTTTAGTTCTTAGGGTGAAGGTTTAACCCCCCCCCCCCCCTTGGATATCTTGCTCTGATATATATTTTTTACCGGGAGTAATTATTTTTTACTTTTTAGTGTTTTTTTAAATTTTTATAATAAACCTTGAAGTCGGTATTTATTTTTTGTAAAGAAGCATTTAATTTTACAATTTTTAATGTTATACTTAAACTTTTTTTCTTGCTAAAAATCAGTTTTTTTTCACATTATTCTCCATACTTTACATTTAAAAAAAATCAATTTCTTTATTTTGAACTGCATTTCCACGGTTTAAAAACATCAAAAGCTACATTTCCATGGTAATTTGACAAATTTATAGTATTTTAAGTCAATAAATCTAACCCGACGGTGAAACCAATCGTGAATGAAAAGCATCCCAAAAGCTTCAATCTCCCGCATTGTTAAGGATAACTCAAAAACTACCGGTCAGATCGGGAGAAGCATCAGCTTTTAAATAAAAGAAGAATCATCAAAATCGGTTCACCTAGAAGAAAGTTCTGAGGTAACGCGCATAAAAAAAAATAAAAAAAAAAAATACAGTCGAATTGAGTACCTCCTCCTTTTTTTGAAGTTTAACCGGTTATATTTAATTTTCTACTTATTTGCCTATAACAAAAAAAAAAAAAAAAGAAAAAAAAACCACTAACTCACGTGTATTAGTTTACACATATTCGCTACTCGCGTTAGCGCATAAGCGATTTTTATAGTTAATTATAAGATTATCTTGTTTTGTAAATATATTTGATTTGAAAAAAATGTGGACTGGGAAGGTAAAAGGTTAATATACTAAGTTTATAGAAGTCATAAACAACTGTAATAGATGCTAGTGGAACAAACCAGGAGTTGAAATGAGGAGGGGAGTTAGACAAGGATGTCTTCTGTTCCTGTACCTATTTAACGTATGCATAGGAGGCCAATTCAAAAGATGGAACAGAAATCGAAAGGAGTGAAAACAAATAGGATACAAACCTACTGCATACGTTTTTCGGATGCCATTGCTCTCTATTAGTGGAGTCAGAAAAGAATATGAATAAGATGCCAGCAGTTTTGTCGGAAGAACTAGCGAAACGAAAAATAAATATTAATAAAAAGTAATGAAGATTAGTGGAAGTGCAGAAAATAATCAGATAAGTATAAAAATAAATAAGATTAACTTAGAACAAGTAACAGAAATACGTTACTCCTAGGAAGTACGATAACAGAGGATAATAGCAGCATAAAAGATGTGGAAAAAAGTATAGGAGACAGGCAGAACTGTCATTTAATAGTAAAGAAGAAATATTAACAAATGAGAATATCAGTCTATAGACGCCAGGAAAAAAATTTGCAAAAACACATACGTGTCGAGTGTGCTCAATTGCGGTTGTACAAATTGGTGTTTAATGGCGCAAGAAAAATAGAAGCTGAATTCAATGGAAATGTGGGTATGGCGTAGAATGACAAAAAACGCGTCTTGGAAATAAATGAAAACAAATAACGGAATCCTAGAAGAAATACGTCTGTACTATTGAATGGCTGGCATGCAAACTTGGCAGCAGGTATAATAAAATACGTCTACCAATTTGCCTGGCCAGCAAGGGAGATTAGGCCAACTTATCCCTCCGGGGAACTGCCTACACCGAGCAGCAGTAGGTTGATATGGACATAACGTGATAAAATGATATAGGGAATAGGATGACACATGCCTATAATCTAGGTGCGCACATGAATAAAAAAAGATTAGTTGTTGGGAATAGTTTAAAAAATATATACTGAAATACCGAAAGGTACAGACCAAGAGAAGGAGGTAGTCTGGCGAGCTCCTCTTCAGATTATCTTATATGTAAGGCTTGAGAGTGCTGTAAATTTACCTGAGAAAAAAATTCTGGTTTGTACTCGGCGCACACTTTTCAGGTCATAACGTCAGAGTCGCCAGACTCCTTAAAAAACCTGTACTATTATTTGCAATAAAAAAAACAGTACAAATTAATGAGTTCCATACTCTTGATAAGGTATTATGGATTGTGAAGTTAAGCTTTCCATAATGATACTAAGTCCAACGACACTAATGAGAGTAGACGAGCCAGTAGTCCTTTCTACTTTTGGATTATCCGCCTTTACTTTCCCAGATTTCTCTGGTACCCAATTATCCCAGATTAGGTATAAACCTGGGAGCGACTTGGATCCGGGACGAGACAAGTCTCGAACCCGTGACCTCCGACTTGGTAGCCAAGCACGGTAAACCTCAAATAGCTGGCCTTTTTAATAATTTTTATACTGTTTCTTTCATTTTCACTTTTTTCAGAGTAGACTGAACCGTACGTTCTTGAAACTTTTTTAAAATTTATTTATTTATTTATTTTTTTGTTATCCTGTGCTCGTTAACCAAGTACCTTCACCTAGAAACAAATAGAAAGGAAAGAAATCAGTTATATTTTAATCCGATCAGAAATATTTGCTAAAAACAAACAAATAACAGGAATAACTAGTCGAGAGAGGAAAGGACAGTATATAGGCAGTACAATAAGGAGTAGAATGTCCAAGCCCCAACAAAAAGAAATACAAACCAGAACGCTCCACAGAAAGAGACGAACACTGGAAGAACACATGATCGGCGTCGCAAGTAACTGCAAGTAAAGAATATTGAAATACTTAATAGACTGGGAAAGAACCTTGAACTACAACGAACCATCAAAAAACGGAAACTGCAGTATTTGGGACATATCTTAAGAGGATCTAGGCATACCACTCTAAAAATACTAGTTGAGGGTAAAATTGCCGGGAAGAGATCGAGAGGTAGACGTCAAATTTCATGGATGGATAATCTTAACAACTGGTTCAACTGTTCCTCATTAGAACTTTTCCGAACAGCTGTTGATAGAAATAAATTCCAATTGTGGATCGCCAACCTTCGAGACGGAGACGGCGGATGAAGAAGAAGAAGAAGGATGGAGAGGACAGTGTGGTGAGGATATCAGGGAAAAACGAAATGTGGAGAAAAGCAGCAGAGAATGGGCAAAGGGCATACGAACAAGGGAAACAACATCAGAACATCGAAGAGGGGGATGCAAAAGAAACCGTGAATAGGGAGGAAGAGTGGGCTGAACAGACAGATGAAATGAATAATTATTAGAAAAAGAAGAAGCGTAGATTTCTGATCAATGCCCGAGTGGCTAGATACCCACAGCAAATCAGTGTTAATGGAATGGACAGGGAAAAGATTATGAATGAGTGAACGTATATAGAGGATAACAAAGTCATACGAATGATCAGGAAGGGGAGAAGAATGGCCTGAAGGGCACTCAAGAAGCCAGAGATAATTTAAAAAATTGGAAGAAAGATAATTCGAGGAAATTAAAATTATAAAACGTAGGATAATCAATAATTCGTTTATGAATATAGAACAGAAATAAGGAAGACGAAAAAATTCTGACAGGTTAAAATCAGGAAGGATGAAGGAAGCACTAACCAGGCTCCCTCGAACCATCCGTGTAAATGGTAACATGAAAGGGAATTAGGGAATTGATAGTGCTGTAGAATACCTGTTTAATTACGGCTTGGGGGAGGTTTTTAACAAATTAAGGGAAAAATTAGTACCTTAGAAGGATGACATCAGTGAAGTCAAAGGAAAAATAGGGGAGATTTTTGAAGGAGATAGTGTAAGGCTAAAATGAATTAAGACCGTGTGAAATAAATGCTGGAATAGGGGTTTTGTTAGGAGTAAAGCGTCAGCTATTATAAATCGAAAGTTAGGACTCTGAACAAGAGTAGATGACGCAAGTGGAAGACGTTTAACAAGGAAACGATAGCCTAAATATGATTTACGAATGAACACAGAGGCGACGAATTAGATTTAGCAAGAATAGCAGATGGAGAGGATTTAAGTGCTCCAAGACAAAGAGACAAAGGCAAGAGTTTTGAATTACATCTAGTTTAAAGAAACGAGCCTTGGACGCGTAACCATAAATAAGAGAACAATAATCAAATTTGGACGGATAATAGATTTGTAAAGAGAAATAAGAATATAGAGATCGCCACCTCATTTAGTTGGCGACAGGGCTTTCAGCAAGTTTAATCTTTTGATATTAGAATCAGAAAGATGTCTGATATATTCAGTAAACGACAAACGAGTATCAAGGAAGATACCAAGATAACAGAAGCAATTAACACGAGAAAGAGATATATTGTTTAAGGATAGAGATTAACCAAAGCAGGGTTATAGGGTCGAAGTAAAAATAGTATAAGAAGACTTGGAAGGAGAAATCGGAAGATTAACTAAGGAAAGAGAATGTTCCAGCACAATGAGCGACGAATTGAGTGCTTCATTGGCTACTAAAATATCTTAAGGCGAGGAAAAAAGGAGGATGTCGTCCGCAAAAAATAAAGAAAAGGAATTTAAACGAAGAGAAGCTACATACTGATAGTATAGATGTTAAAAAGAGTAGAGTACTGAGAGAGGACCCTTGAGGAAGACCTCGGAAAACTTTTCTTGGAGCGTCGAGAGATGAAGAGGTGAAATGGATAGAACGATTCGACATGATATTGATAATAGAGGGAAGAGAATCTGATTATGATGTAAACTAGCATAATTTTATCTCCTAAAGTGGGAAGATGAACATTATCAAAAGCAGAGGAGACATCAATATCCTGCTGAGGTGAAATGTTTTTGGATAAAGGACTTATATATATATATAAGTGAGAAACGAAAATACTAATACAATCAGAATATATATTTTTGAATATTTTCGCTTTAGTTTTTTTTTTAAATTTTTATATACTAGGGTAGTTCAAATATAAACCGGAATTTCGTCATAAAAATTTTTATTTTATACTTACAGTGCTCATATTTTTTACAATTTTTCGAGATAACCCCCCTCGCACGCTACGCACTTTTTCCACCTCTCCGGCAATTTTTTTATTCCTTTTTCGTAAAAATCTCGCGGCTTGTCACATAGCCATTTGCGCACGAACGATTCCACCTCATCGTTGCTGTCGAAACGTTGTCCACCAAGTGCTTCTTTCAACGGGCCAAACAAATAATAATCACAAGGCGACAAATCTGGACTGTAAGGAGGATGTTCAAGTGTTTCCCAGCCCAATTCGGCCAATCACGTACAAACTTCCCAACGAGTGAATTTCTGTTCAAAATTCAGAAGTCTTGGCACCCATCTGGCTGCAATTTTGCGATAACCTAGCCGATCATGAATTATTGTCTCAATACTACCTATGCTGATGCCCAATTCGTCGGTCATATCGCGTAGACGGACGCGTCGGTCAGCCAAAATGAGTTGTTCGATGGCTTTGACGTGTTCATCTGTAATGCTGGTTTTTGGGCGCCACGCATGTGCTATGTTTGACACCACTTCACGTCCTTTTCGAAACGCGGAACACCACTCGTACACTTGAGTTTTGGAGAGACACTCATCCCCGAACTGTTCGCGTAATTTTTGGTAAATTTCCACGGATTTTACGTCGTCTTTGACTAAAAAACGAATAATGATGCGTTGCGCAACAGACACTGGTACTTCTTTTTCACTCATGGCTCTAACTACACTAAAAAGTGAGCTTACGCGGTTCTAATTGCTCTACACGCTTCGTAACAAACCGGTCTAACTGCCAGTGCAACCACTTTTTCCACAATAAATTTTTCGCGCGTTTATTTAAAAATTCCGGTTTATATTTGAACCACCCTCGTTGATTATTTTTTTTGGCCTGAACAATATATAATTCATTTGGCCGGCAGGCTACGTTCAAATCCGAATAAATACACGAAAATAAAATAAAGTAAAAAAATAAGAAAACATTTTCTTGTTTTTGTCCATCATTTCAGATTCGTTTCATTGAAATTATTACTACACTCCTAGTTTCCTTTTACGCAGTGATGCTCAAAAATGAATGTATTGGATAAATTGTACTGTAATTAGTATTGGGTTACAATTCCCGTTCTCAATTTATCCGTTTCTCTCATTGATTTTATATTCTCCCAGTAGGTGTATGTTATCTTTTGTTTCGCAACGATTTAGCCGAATAGCACAGTAAGCTGAGAAAGACATACAAAATCCCACGTCGCCTAAGTGTAGTGTAACAATGATTAATTAGTCTTCAACAGCGAGAGAGCGTTATTGTAATTGTTGACCGGGTTTCATGTTTGATAATTAACTGTTCATCATGCGTTGCTAGTCTTTAATTTTACGCGTACACACGCAACATATTTAGGCTCGAAGCCAGTACATATTTTTTGATTATAAATGTATTTATTTTTGTTCTATTTCTAGTCGTGTTAGTAAATAAAATATATTTTTAAAGCCATTTTTTTTCTTTTTCTTTTTGAAATAGGTGTATGTTTTTTTTTTTTTTTTGTATTAAACATTATTTAACTTTAGACAGAAAATGAAGTAACTTATTGCATTTATTTAAAGAGTTCTAATTTATACCAGCTGGTTTAAGAAAAAAATTTCGCATCAACCTTTGTCGTTTGAACTCTTCAGTTCCAAAGAATAAGGAAGGTAAAAAAAGAATTAAAAAAGCACAAAAACCATAAATATTTACAACAATTTTTCCGCTTGTATAGATAAGAAAACTCTCCACAAATAGCGGTTTGAATTGGAGACCAAAGATGAAACGAAAATTATACGGTTGAGTGTCGATACAAGGATGGGGTTGTTTATATATTATCTTCGATAAACGGGAAGTTTCTTCTGTATTTTTTTATTTCTTCAGTTTTTAAACTCCACTTCACGATATCTTCCAGACTGCCCTATTAGTGCAAAAAAAAAAAGTTGGACACACGTACGTATTAATGAATATGCCTCGACCATAAGTCGCTTTATTGCCCACTGAGGTAACGTCGAAGGTAATGTGAATTCGGTTAATGCCTATATTCCGATTCGATAATAATACTGCTGCGAACCTTTACACTTCCGGAAACGCTGAAGACGTTCGCTTCGAATCGGGTCCGTAAAATAGTCAGTAGCGGATTTGATATCTCAAGGTATGTCTGATAGTTCTTTCATTGAATTCGATACGTCGTTTTAATAACCCGGCGTTAAGGAACAGCTTAATCGGAGAAGCTTCCAATGAAAACTGCACGCTGGAAATGAGAAAAGTGAAAGTGTTTAACCGTGGTCGATGTTTTGAATGCGGTAAAAAGACTTTCGTCGAATGTCTTTGACGCTTCGTAACTCGTATTTTAAGAATAATTACAAAAGGACTCGATCAGAGCTCCATTCAAGCCAAAACGGGAGCTTCGACGCCACACTTTCCTAAAAGGATTTCCAGGCGGCCGATGCAGCTAGTATTCGTTCGGCATGAACTTCAACATTTCCTTCCGAACACTCAAATAAACAAAAAAAAAAGAAACAAAAAAAGAAACAAAAAGAGAAACAAAAAAAAAGAAACAAAAAAAAGAAATAAAAAGAAAGAACGTTCTCACGGACAAGTATGGTAACGTTAGAAGGCAAAGTAATTATTAAGATTATTAATGTCTCCACGACACCTATTCCTTCTGATGAACCTTCATCTGGAGGGAAGTGGCAACGTTACATTTGTTCATATTATTTTCAATTATTTTTAGTAATTCTTGGATTGTTTAGTTTCCATTGTTATTTATGTAAAGCAATGGGCCATAACTTCCTTAAATGCGTTCGATGCGCGCAAAGCAGAGATCATTACTGCAGTTTGGAGTTTCAGATAACGAATGGTAATAATGGTCACGATATCCCCGCGAAGGATGAAGCGATTGATTGATGATTGATTCTCAAGTTATTCGATTCTTTAACTTTCGTTTTAGTTTTTCTGTTATTCTAACCGTGTTATTTAATATATTCGATAATTAGGTTCACTTAGTTACTGTTTGAGAGCAGAGTTATCATCAACGTTCGATAAAGTTTGTTAGTGACCGGTACTGTAAGAGTAAAGCGAAGCGCACACCGGTGCGAAAAAATTGCGTGACGCGGGATCGAATACAAAAGAAACGCAAGCTCTGCGGGAAATTTTCCCGCTTCACTAACTGCAGATCGCGGAAAAAAAATTGCATTGTGCCTTGTTCAGAAAATGTCGTCAGATGAAGATGAGAAGCCCTTTTGCTACTTGCTTTGAATCATGATCTACTTATATAATGACCTACTTTTGAACAGCTTGCAATTTAACATAAATACCTTCTATCGACATCTGTTGATACTACATTGGGCAAGTTATAAATCAAAAAGCAAGACATACATATTAGGGTGTGGTACCTTTTGAGCAAATATTTACATAAGGTGACAGTCGCAGCGAGTAGTCATTTTGGAGCAGCCTGTCGCACTCCGGAAAAAGCGTAAAATCTTAAGGAAATTACCGTTTTTCCAGGTAAAAAACACACTGCCTCGTATTCAGGAACGTTTAAAATATATTTTAAGCCAATGAAAAAAAAAAAAAATCGATTTTTCGAAAAAATTTACAGTAGTGTTAACCCCCTTTAATTATATGTTGCACCTATCTCGTTTGATTCCCCGAACTGCCGGTCATCGTCTAGCAACGTCAAACACGTTGTTCCCCGGTGGAGCTGCTACTAGGTAGCCGTGATCGAATGCGCAGAGTGTCAGTTTCGGAATACTACTTGAACGGTCTGCTGCCATCGCCGCTTCGGCTGTTATATATTCGCGAACGAAACACATTCGAGTATGATCATTCGTTATATACCTATACAACCCATATTCATTCAATTCCCGTCCGATGTCGTTCCGTCAACTGCGAACGATTGTTCGCAGTAAGTGCGGGAAAATTTAGCGGGTTTGGTCTGCGTTCACTGATATCCCGCTATGTCATTACGTCCCACGCGAATTTCGCACTCTACCCCGCGTCGCGCAAGTTATTCGCACCGGTGTGCGCTCCGCTTAATTTCAACTCATTCTTCTTTTATTTTGTTTATCATATTGTACCATCTCTGTTTCTGTTTGATTCATTGTTTTCCGTCATTCATTTTCCATGTTCAGATCCGTTCTGGAAGCACATTATTAGTTCTGCGGAGCTTTTTTTACGTTTTTTTAATTAGATCTCGCGCGTTCTCAAGTACGTTTAGTAACAAAACTTAATATTAAAAACGCATTAAATAGAATTAAAAATAATTTTGTTTGCGTTTTTTAACTGGCCACAGAGCGAAAGTATTTTTTAATTTTTTTTTTCAATTTTTTAATGACAACAATTTTTTTCGTTACTCTTTACCTTACGATCTCAATTAGCGAACGAGGATAACATCAGACGAAATGGCTAGAGTACAGCGAATCAACGAATAAATTGAATAGTGACGTAAGTAGGTCACCGGCGAACAGCGAACTGACTGGCTAGTAGGAGAGGAGTGTTTGATAAGAAAGCTAGTAAATACTAATCCAAAGGAACCACCGCTATATTGGACTTCTAATAGAATTAACCGTTTTGATGGGGTTTTTTTTCTCATGCCGCTGATATCGAAGAGATCTCCCTACACTCAACAACCAGCACCACCACCGCCACCCGATGATAACTATGTTTTATTCTATTGCAATTTTTACTACGCCAAAGAACGGAGCGCACATTTTACATGTCGCTCATAAATATCGGATGTTCCACTGTTCCGCAATACTAAATGTCTCTTTGAATGTCTAATGCGACCGTAGCTCGTCATTGAAAAATCGGTAGAGCGACCAGGAAAATATGTGTGCACCTACATGAAATATAAAGGAAACAACATATTACGTTAGAAGATTTAATTAAAGCAATTTATCTACCGATATATGTATTACATCTATGGCGATGCGTATTTTATCGTATTTAATTTTAATATATATCGTTAATAATTTTTCATTACACTCGAACGACTGCGTCACAATAAAGCCAAACAGAAAAAAAAAACAAAACCCGTTAATATTAAATTCAATTCGCACTAGTTGAATTATTATTCCGCTTGAAATGGACTGGCCGAACAAAAAGGCGGAGAACATAATAAATCAGTAGGCTCGCAATTAAAAACAGCGGCCTGAGAAACGGATATTTTTAAAATTTTATTTGCCGCTTAACTGAATTTCATAAAACTGTCGCCTATTTTGCGCTTCGGTCCGGGAGTAATTTATAAGAGTGGTTTGAAGAAAATAATAGTCGTAAAGTTTATCAGTTCGGGGAGACCCCATGTTCCCGCTCACTTCGTGAATCTGCCCAGCTTCGATGGATACGCGTTATTTAAAAACCCCCATCTTTCACATTAACGCTTATATATAATGTCCAGTGTTGTGACTTTTCTTTCACTTTAAGTACGGAAAATTGTGGACGTTTTTTTTAAAAACGAAATGTTGAAATTAACCGCAAAAAGTTTATTCTCGATTTTCATCGATTTCTTTTGTTCCTTCGGAAATACAAAAATGGTAAATTTTTATCTGCAGCGATCTCGCATGTATCGTCAGATTGCGAATTTACACACGTTCGTACATTTTATAATCTACGGTTAGTGTGTTGAGTAAAATTTTCCGGTTTCTGTTTTTCGAATTTTGCGCGTTATTTCGGTAGTTTCGAAGTTGGGGCTTATTGCACTAATAGATGTAGCGGATAAAGCACTCTAAGAGTGCTTCATAGTGTGGGCTTTACGACGTATCTAGAGCTGAACATAGGCCCGAAGCTTTTGTAATTAAATGGTATAATATACTACTCCTAAGTGTCACAGTGGCCAGTGACAATTGTCGGATCGGCTCTTTAGATACACAGTTAATGTTAATAGCAGATTTGCACAATGTTAAACTATGCCTCTTTTAATTTTCGTTTAATATTCTTTAAATGCCGTATTCGCTTAACGATTTCGCTTTCAGTTGTATTTCCTTGCAAAAGACTCGTTTTTCAGTTTAATTTAGATCTGACCGGTGATTTTTATTTTCCGCTGCGCAACACTCAAAGAAAAAACAAAAACAAGGACCAAAATGACCTCTTGTCAACCGTTTGCGATCGAGTCTTTTTCGCTGAATTGTTGTTGTCCATCCGTTAACTATGTTAGTAAGTCCGTTCTTTGTTGTTGTCTGTCTACCACGTGTGTATCGTTTTTTGCTTTTTCCCCGTTGTCAACTTTGTCGTGCATCCCCCGTGTATTTTAACGTTTTCTTTACAATCCGAATTTCGTAATTATTTTGCTGAAATAGTCCTTTCCCCAGGGAGCTCTGTCGTCGTTTTTGTAAAAGTCAACATCGTCTTACGGTAGTTATTATATTCGATATTACAATTTTTACATCCGGTATTTTTTAGTATTTGAAATTAACCGTAAATAGTCGGTCAAACTCTGAAAAAGATCATGAAAGAAAACTATCTGATCCCGATTGCGCTCCAGCGTGGGTTTTATTAGACAATTCTACCTTCAATGAATCCTATGTCTGCTAGTGATTCGATCGAGCCGAAATGGATGCAAATAGTTTCCATTCTGTCTAAGCGATTTTTTTCTCCATTCTTTCGTGTAGCAACGCCGAATGTGTGCCTCTCTGTTTCAATCCCAAGTTATACACGTAAGACTGCGAAAGGAAAATCGAAGAGTCTTCATTCGAACAACCTTCACTATGATCGCGGTATCAATCCTCTTCCGTAATGTTTAAGTAGGAACAAGTTGGCTATGAAAAATACGAATGAATTTCAGCATAATTTTTCTTTTCACTTTTGGTGAATATGCAGGGGTGAGCAAAAGACAGGGTGCAAACGCACACGTACAGTTTTCGATAGTGCACCCTGACTTTTGCTCACCCCAGCACATATATATATATATATATATTTTTTTTTTTTGACCTTTACTCATAAACAATCAGAAAGGAAAATGAATTTGATGCGGTCATTTAGTGAATAAATGTGTTACGTTCGTAAAATGAAATCGCGCATCCGAAAAAGATTCGAGATATTTTGTGGCGTGGATGGAAGTATTCACAAATTGTGCAGATACGTTTTTCCAAACAAGTTTATGGAACGAAGTTCTTTTACGTGGCTTGTCGGTAGGAGTAAACTGGCAGAAAAGGCTAGGTCACGAAAATCGCGTTATGTGTTATCCTCCAGGCGACCTTCACTCTCTTTCTCTTTCACTCTGTCTCTTTCTATTATATATATATATATATATATATGTGTGTGTGTGTGTGTGTGTGTGCGCGCGCGCGCGCGCGCGTGAGAGTATCAAGATTCGAGCAGCAAGCATCGTACACGGTCAGCTGTATAAGCTCAATTCTAAACACGTGTACATTTTATTGGATTTGAAAATTGGCGTGGTTTGTTTCTACGACATTACACCACACTTGAACGAGTCTAATGATTTATTTATTGTTTTTGTTTTAATTAATTCAGTGGCCTTCCGTTTTTTTAACGCATGCTGCGCTTCCTGCACTTCGCTTAAAAGAATACCGGGTTCCATTTGATCACTGTGCAAACATAGATGATGAAATGGAACCCGGTATTCTTTTAAGCGAAGTTCAGGAAGCGCAGGATGCGTTAAAAAAACGGAAGGCCACTGGCAGTGATAATATAAGTGCAGAGTTGCTAAAAGTAATCGGAGAAAAAGAAGTTAAAATACTGTGGATTCTATGTAACGCTATATGGACATCTGGCCAATGGCCCAAAGACTGGAAACTCAGTATTTATAGCGCTCCATAAAAAGGGATCAATGCGAAAATGTACAAACTACAGGTTTATCGCGCTAATTTCGCATTCCAGTAAGATCATGCTAAGAATTTTAAATAACAGATTGAAATATTTTTTACACAGGCATATTCCTCAAGAGCAAACTAGATTTATGCCAGGCAAAGGCACTAGTGAGCAAATATTAAAAGTCAGATTAATCATAGAAAAGACCCGAGAATTCAATAAACCTGTCTTCCTTTGTTTTCTCGACTACGCTAAGGAATTTGATGGTGTTGCATGGAACAAACTGTTTCTAATTCTTCAAGAAATGGGTGTCCCAAATCATCTCGGACGAATTATACAGAATCTATATGAAGGCAGCACTGCGTCAGTTAGAGTGTAAATTATGCAGAATCAAAAAGATTTACAACAGGTAAAGGTGTCAGACAAGGGTGCATAATATCGCCGGTACTATTTAATATCTATGGAGAATACGTAATGAGGAAGGCACTGGAAGGCTGGAAGGGTGGAATATCTATTGGCGGAAGGCGTATAAGTAACCTTCGATATGCTGACGATACCCTCATAATAGCGGCTTCAAGAGAAGAACTAGAATAAATTATGAATACAATTAAAGAAACAATAACTGAATACGGTATGTCTTTGAATCAGGACAAGACGAAAGTCATGGTGGTGAATAGAAGTAGCACAACGACACATAGTGACACACTTACATAATGGGATACACGAAGTACGAGTAGTAGAATCCTTTGTCTAGCTCGGCTCATTGAACAGTTGCCATGGTTCCAGTGAAATGGAAATAAAGAGAAGAGCATTATTGACCACCAAAGAGGCGATGAAAATGCTGCCACGTATATGGAAAAGTCATGACATAACAAAAATAACTAAAATAGAGATAGTGTACATATCCTATAATGCTATACGGTGCAGAAACTTGGACGCTACGAAAAACGGATCAGAAACGAATAGATAGTCTGGAAATGTGGATATGGAGAAGAATGCTTCGTGTTCCTTTGACGGCAAGGCGTACCAACAAATCTATCTTGAATGAGGTTGGCGTAGCGATGCGGTTAGGGGATATATGCAAACGTCGAATAACGCAATATTTCAGACACATCATGACGAGGAGAGAAGACGATAGTTTGGAAAAACTGGTAATACTAGGGAAAATAGATGGCAAACGACCTCCGGGAAGATGCCCAATGAGATGGATAGACCAGATACATAATTTATGCCAAGAGCCAATTCACCAAATTATAAGAAGAAGAACAGAAAACCGTATAGGCTGGAAAAAATATATCGTCGCACAAATGTTGATGTAGCCACGATCGTTACGGTCGGCACAAAATGATGATTATACGAGATTCGTACTTTTTGTTTTTGTTTTAATTCATACGGGATTTACATATTTTTTGTGTTATTTTTTTTATCGTGTACTTTATGAATGACTTTATACTTGTATATCTACCAAAAAGTGTTGAAAGGGAGTTCGTTCCGACCGGGTGTCCCCCCACCCTAGACACCACTTCTCTTTTTTTTTTTACGAAAGTTTACGCGTAGTACGAACGCACTTAAATATAAATCGTATCTAATTAACACGAAATTATTCGGCAAAAATGACATTAATGTGCGATGAAAAAGTTACTGGTCTTACTCTTTTGAGCGTTCATCGTGACTTAGCGATGGATCCCGAAGAAATTGTAAATAAGATGGCAAGAAGACGTAAACGGCTCAATTTCAAATTTTAAATTACATTTTTAACATATTCTTCTTCTTCGCCGTTGGAAATTTCCCGTTGGTGCGGGGTCTGCCGTGCAAATTGATCGTTTCCAGCTGTTCTAGGTCTGAATCAATACCGGCTTCAATGAGATCTGCAGTGATAGCTATCTTCGTCTTGGCTTTCCAACCGGTCTTTTACCTGGGATTTGAAATGAATGCGCTACTGATAACAATACGCGGCTTTCGGTTTTCTGAGCACGTAGTAAATGCCCGTGTACCATCTTCAACATATTATTATAATAATATTATTGTATAAAAATATAAACAAAGAATGAAAGAAGATTGTATCATTTAATATAATAAATATTAGGTGTATAAATAAGTTTCCGCCGTTTTTATCAAAAATTATGAATTTATTGTTTGAAAGAACGGTACATGACTTTTTATTCAAACCATTGTCCATCATTAGCTACTACTTTTTCCCACGTCGGAAGAACTCTTCATCTTTTGAAGCTATCTACGAATCGATTTAATTTTTAGGATCTTCATATGATGTAAAGCGTTGCGTAGATAGACCAAGTGATAATTGGAAGGGGCAATGTCTGGCGAATATGGCGAGTGCGGTAGGACTTCCCAATTAAGTGTTTCCAAGTAGGTTTTGACCAGCGCCGCAACATGCGGGCGAGTATTAGCATGTAGGAGAATATTTTTTTTCGTGTCTGGATTTGTTCGTTAAAGAGCTCCAGTAATTTTTTCGAAACTCATAATACACGACACCAAGCTGATCCCACCAAATACACAGCATGAGTTTTTTTTTCATGAATATTCGGTTTGGCTGTCGATGTAAGAAAAGAAACATACGCATATGTATCAAAATCAATATCGGACTAGGCTCCATGGAGAATTAGTATTCTTATTTCGTATTGTACCTCCTACATCTCTCCTGTATTTGACTTCTACATATATTATTCCCATCCTTTGTTTCTTCTTACTAACAATATCATTTTCCTTTCTAATTGTTTCTGGGTAAAGGTCCCTGGTTGACGAGTCCGATAAAAAAAAGAATAAAAAAAGGTTCACACAGAGTAGAATAACCGCTTGTGTGGATACGAATTTTAATTTTCATCCGATCATGTTTTACATTTCAAATTTTTTAAGACCAAAAGAGTGTTACGCTTATCGATCAAAAAAAAAAAAAAGAAATAAATAACTTAGAAAGCGTGTTACCTGCTTTTATTCTCTTGACACATTTTGAAACGAGTTTTTTTTTTTGAAAAATACCATCTAAATTAATGTGCTAAAAACAAAAGTGATGGTGGGGCGGACAAAAAACACATCCCACGCATAACGATTAAAATTGAAAATGAAGTACTAGAACAAGTGAACAAATTTAAATATCTCGGTTGCTGGATTTACAGGGTCCTCGGAATTAGAGTTAAAATCTAGAATTGAAATGGCGCGATTAACATAAGCTAAACAACTTTCTGCGAAGTCATGATATAAAAATTAAACTACGGTGGAGAATAGTTAATGTTTTTTCCACGCTATTATATGCGGCAGAAACCAGAACCTTTAATAGGCAGAAGAAATAAAACGACTAGAAGCGTTCGAGACATATGGCTGTATAGACGATTACTTGCAATACCGTGGATAGCAAAAATTACAAATAAAAAAGTTATGAATAAGGATCGTGAACTAATCAGATTAATGAAATTAAGGAAAATTAATTATCTGGGTCACTTGATGCGGGGGCCGGAGTACGAGTTATTACATACAATACTGATGGGTGCAGTAGAAGATGTTCGTGGTGTTGGCCGCAGAAGGATAACATGGATTTCCAACATCCGAAAATGGATGGCTGTTACCGAGACAGGAAGATTTTTCCATCTTGCACGAGACTGGAACGCATGGATCAAATTGGTGAAAGATGTGGACGGCAACCTTCGATAGCGAAGACGGCTCAAGAAGAAGTAATAAAATAAGAACGTTAAGATTAGATAAGAATAAGATAAAACTAGTGTGAATTAATCAAAAAAATAAATAAATAAAATAGAAGCAAAAGTAACTAGCGAAAAATATTAAACGTATTATTTGGTTTTTTGAAGAAAAAAAACTGTTTGTTTAAAATTGAAATTAAAAGTATGCAGTTCGCAGATCGAGCTCATTACGAAAGCCGATTAGTACAGTGGATAGAAACTCAAGACACAACAGATAGCGCTAAAGTAGATCATGATGATGAAGAAGATTCTTCTATTCATTCGAATCCCGTCGTAGCCTTAATCGAGACCGAAGATAATTCTAGGCGAAATATGTCTCAGTCTTCTCAACATTCCGGCGGATTGAAAGAAAAGGAATTATTATCGCAATTTTACTGAACTAATGTTCCTATTACCAAACCGAGTCGTTTGGTTAAATCAGTTAGTGATGATCCAAATATACATTTTGATCAAGAGTTGGCAAAAGCACCAGATTCGACGAATGCTTCCGATAGCGCATTATTGGTGCAAAGACTGCGGCGACCTCCACGAAAATCGGAACTAACTCATTCGCCTTCCGTTGGATCGGCCATGGATGACGACACGGTCTCCATCGAATCCTTTTCAACCAGTCAAGACGATTCAATCGTAACAGCGGAAACTGTTCGAAAATCAAAACAGCTACCTGCTTCAATCTCATCTCCTCTTCCAGTTATCTCGTGACAAAAAACAGAATGAATGCGATTCTCGGCATTCGTTGTATTTTTTTTTAACGGGGCATTGTCGCGCTCTGCAAAAAGTATTAACTTCTTTTATAGCAATAAGTTTTCGTCGTGCGAAATTTCAGAACTTTGTTGTAATATACGTCCGGGTTTGTTTATTTATCAATGACAATTCTGGCGGCATATTGATCAAGGTTAAATATGATACACATATATCTCTTAACGGATGTGTGTGATATAATTCCAGGTATGGTAATTATATCACAATATGCCAATATTTTTTTACCCATTTTACGGGAATCGTGAAATATCATCACTGCAACCCAATTCTCATATTATTCGTAAGAACCGTGTAAAATTACAAGCACTGTACAATTAATAGCGAAATGCGCAATATGCCCAGCGTGTGTAATCACGCTGTATGTTGTTTGACACAAAGCAGAGTTTGCTTCGTCCATTAATCTTTTGACTGCAAATTATTGATCTGAAATATAAAAGCAGCTCTTTATGCTTCATTTTCCGACATTACACAACATTTTCTCTTCTATCTGCAACTTCGAACACTGTTTTATTGCATGGACTCTCACCTGGAGTTGAACACGAGATTAAAACGTTTTTGCATAGTTCACACGGCCGGAATAGGAGCCAATTATTTTCAAGACAGGTAACAGTGACACGGGTTCGCAGTTTTTCAATTTGGAACAACTTTTTCGCAGACAGATTGCTATTGCTTGTTAAGGAAACTAGGGCAGCGGCAAAACGGTCGACCGTATTTTCGGCTAGTTTTTTTTCGTTTTTTTCCACAACGAACTTTACAGAATAATTTTCTGCAAAACGTACAATTTTGAGTTGTCGTGTTTTTCGTGTACAGTGTGCGTTACTACTTAATACAGTTTAATAATCGATAAATTTAAAAAAAACGTTTCGCAAAGGTAATTTTCATGGCGTGGAATAAAAAATTGGCATAATTAATTCTTCGATGTTGGGTAATAAAATTTTTCGTGAGTAAACACTTTTTGTTATTGAAATTAGTAAAAAGAATTAGACTGCTTTCTCCCTGGTTGAAGGTCGCTTGAAGTAATGACGAGAAATAGCTACGCTAACCCCCCTTTTTTCTTTAATTTTTCTTTGGGTCTGCCAACAGAAAGCATCGACCTAGTAAAGTGGAAGAGGGGCTGAAACAGA
This sequence comes from Icerya purchasi, assembly GCA_039619475.1. Taxonomy (NCBI): domain Eukaryota; kingdom Metazoa; phylum Arthropoda; class Insecta; order Hemiptera; family Monophlebidae; genus Icerya; species Icerya purchasi. The sequence goes on along the minus strand of CM077116.1, from coordinate 495,898,926 downwards.
ATAGGAGCTATATTCTTATTTTATCGGATGTGGTACCAATAAATTCTTCCAAAACAGAAACAACCGAGAGAATAGACAGAGATTAGAACATCTGGGCATTGCCAGGAACAGGAAGGCCGAGTTTTAAAAGTTGAGAATAAAAAAAATCACGTTCACGGAATAAACAGGAACAACACGTGATCTGCGTCACAAACATAATCGGAAACCTCAGGATGCATTGGATAATTAGGAGATGTAGCCAAAGAAAAGTAATTTAGAGAAGACGGGAGGAGACTGTGCGAGGAACGAAGGCGAAGTAGTTTGGTAACTATGAACTAATATAGACGAGCGAAGGAGTAACCCTGAGCTTAAAAATATTTCGAATATAAAACTTTTTTCTTACTCGTTCTACAGAAAAACAAAAAAATAAAAAAACATGGAAATTCTGAAATTTAAATGAATGCAAAAGCAGAAAGAAACGCGTAAACTTCTGTAAGGCTTGTATTGTCATTTTTAAAAGGTACTCGATGAAAAACAAATTTTTTATTGTTTATAATTCAACACCTCCTTTTACAAATACATGGTCTATTCAAAAAAAAGACCGAACTTTTGAAATTGCGTCCGAACGGTATAAAATTTAAATTCGCGCGTCATGCTACACGTGGCGATGAAATTCTTTTGAAACAAAATGAGGCGCTATTACGGTAGTGTGATCAGTTAGCGAATAGAGCGATCATCAGATGAACAAGTGCAGTCAGCGTTATGCGAAATAGTGAGAAAGCGGAAATGAAGGACTTTGTGGAGCAACGTTGCAACATTAAATTTCAACATCGGAAAATATTTTTCTGAAACATGGCCATTGCTTCAGCAAGCCCATGAGGAAAACTGTATGAGCCCTACATGATATTAAGAGTGGTTTACGCGTTTCAAATCGGACACATCATCGGCCCCCCCGGGAAAATGCAACATCGGGACGACCCTCGACGTCAACAAATGATGAAAACACTGATGTCGTTGTGATTCGTGGAAATCGTTGTTTATCGGTGCGGGAGGTTGCAGAAGAAGTCGGGATCAGGTCGCGTCACAAAATGTTGACAGAAAAACTTGGCATGCATCGCGTCCGAGCAAAAATCATGACAACAAGCCAAGTTACTCGTCTCTGCTTGTTGGCCAATTTTTGGCCAATAATGGAACAGCCATACTTCCTCATCCTTCTAACTCTCCAGATGTGGCTCCAGCAGACTTTTTCCTATTCCCGAAACTAAAATCCACCTCGAAAGGACGTCGTTTTCGAAGTATAGAAGAAATTCAAAAGAAATCGCAAGCACAGCTACGAGACATCACACCAAACGAGTTCCAAGGAGCATACAAAAAGGGGAAAAAACGATTGGACCGATGCATAGCTCTAGCAAGAGGGAGTAATTTGAAGGAGGCAAACATGCGTAAAATTGTAAGTATTACAAAAAAGATTTTACGACGAAAGTTCCGTCTTTTTTTGAACAGCCCGCGTATATTACTGATGTGTTATTAAAAGGTTGATGCTATACTTAAAAAAATGAATACCTCAGTTCTTTAGTTATTTTTCTTGTTCTATTCACTCTTTTAAATAAAACCTCTTATATATATATATATTTATATATTTATATATATATTTTTATATATATATATTTATATTTTTATATATAATATATATTTATATTTTTATATATATATATATATATATATATATATATATATATATGCGTGTGTGTATGAATATGCTCACATTTTATGCGAAACCCACTGTTCTACGCTAAAATAAAACGCACGATAAAATATTAACATTATTCCAGCCAGTCACCAAAAAACAGGATTATATATGATTTTTAGGAATGCACATGATGATAAAATAATTCTAGAAAGAAATATTTACGTTTCGGAAACGAAAAGTATTAAAAATATTGAAGAGAGTTGCCAGGAAATGCTCAGGTAGATTTTTAAGCGCTAGGAAAGGTTAAACCATGGGGAGACCCGATGGTTGGCTGGACGATTTTAAAAGAGCAGGATTCCGTTCGTGGATATTGAAAGTACAAGTTAAGGGGCGAAGAGAATAATTTTAAGGAAATTGAATAGTGGATGAAATATGGGTATATCGAAACAAATGCTGTTAGTCCTGTCTTTCACCGCGATGACATATTTATCATCATCACCCAATTTTCACTTGACCCAATTTACTTCTGATCTACCGCAACCAGTAAATCTGTTCAGTATTCTCTTTTTTTTTTTTTTTTTTGTTTTTTTTTCTTTCATCTTGGGCGCGTCAACTCAGGACATTTACCCAGCACAAAGGACTAACAAATAATGAAACGTAGGGACTTGAAAGTTAAATCAGGAAGCGATTAGAAACAGAAGAAATAAAGATAGCCAATATAGGAACAACAGAAAGAGAAGGAAGAGCAAGAATGTAGTGGCCACAGTAAGGGGTCGGGAGGCCAAGGCCAAGCAAATTAGAATAAAGGGCTGCGGATTCCGAGGAAATACAAGGGAAATTCGAATAATAGAACGTGATTTGGATCATAGGTCAAATTTAAGATAGGAGGATGGAAGGGACACAAGGGAGACTGAACAATATTAAAACGAAAGAGGGAAGCAGGAAGCAGACTGTGATTAAAACGGAGGCGAATTATGGAAGAAATAACAGAACGGATGATGCAGGGAAAATTATTAAACCAGGAAGAAGTAGGTGGAGAGGGTTGTATAGCAAGGTAAAAAGAGTTAGTATTGGAGAAAAGAGACGGATAAAGATCAGTCCAAAAGTCATGGTGAAAACGATAAGAGAGTGGACAAAGACATTGGGAGGGGAATCTGTCTATGAAACGGCCATTTACTGCAACTAGACATGCCCCAATGAATCGGCAAGATCGTTACCGACTACGCCGCAGTGGCCCGGAATCTAGAACAGGTCAATTAGGATAGAACAGTATTCTCCATTGAGTTTAATCGGTCTTTTGATAACGCAAGAGCAATGCCAGTATTTTTCCATTTTTCTTCCGTGCTGTACTCGCTCTGTCGGACAGTACGCTACTATTGTGCATGACGGATTTACGTGACTTCGACCTTTGATTAACCGTAATCTATATAAACATATAGAATGTCGAGAGTCTAGTTCCTGCAATGTCAGAAATGTAGAGGAGCAATACTACACGCTAAGTATAACGATTCAGTTCTTGTAGGTCTGAGGCAACGAGTTTTACAATTCGACATTTATCGTTTAAAACTATATCTCTGCTTTCCCGGCGTGCACTGCAGCATGAATTTTCATATTTTGCAGCTAAAAAACACAGTGCCAACCGCTGATGTTCTAAGACTTTCTGGTAATTTACCCCTAAAAAAACTCCAATTTTATGCCTTACTTTTCTGTTTGCCTCTTTCAATTTTCACCCTACTGTCAAGGGTACGGGGGGGGGAACTCACTTTACTTTATTTTCAAGGTATTCATTTTCGGTTTTTCCAATTTCCTTCGTCTTATTAACTTTCTTTATCGATCTCTTTGAAAAGTCTGCTGCTCCTCAGCATGTAGCCGAAATTGAATTTTCCAATGTTTTAAACTCTTTCTTTCTTTACACATACATATGTCGCTATTTTCATTGATGGCTCGAAAAAACAGAGTTGGTTTTGTCTTTTTCTATCTCGCCTTGAATTATTCTAAATCGTTTAAACTTCCCTCTCTTTCCGCTCAACTTTTTGTACGAAATAAATGTTTTGCATTGGCCGTGGGCTACTGAAGAAATCGTCGGACTTTTGCATACTACGAGTACTTAAAATTGTTCTACTCTGGAAATATTCGAAAAATGTCGCGGCACCTAGAGCAAAACAAGCCTACAACATATAGGAAATATTTAAAAAACAAAATATTTTTCATAAGTTGTAAGTTATTGCTTAGAATATCGTTATTTTCAAACATATTTTTAATTTCACGCTTCGGACATAAAAGTTTCGGATTTTTAGCAAACATTTCACAAATCAGTTACCTTACTTCGTCGTTACAGATTTTCGTTTTACTCTTCTTCTGTTTATATCGAATCGAACAAAAATGGCAAAAATGTCTCTCTAATCGGAGAAAATAAAGTGTTGACTGTCACACCACGTCTTCCGATAATTTTAGATTTGCAGCATGCCATGAATGGTACACATACTTCTAAATTGTCAATAGTTGGACATATTTTCGATGACGAATGGTGTTGAAAAAGACTTTACCTCTTCAACGGTGTCCATTAACCTACGATAGTGCTGACTGTTGTTAGGCCAAACAAACGACGCCGCGTCATGTATACAAACATACTTCAGTTGACTACTTCTCTTTGCTGAACTAACTAAAATAGTTTGAAAGCAGAATAACGACCGAAAATTCTAATCTCTCTCTCTCCATATATATATATATATACGTAAAATAATAAATTAGTTTGAAAATGTTGAAAATTATTTTTTCAATATTATAAGAAACAGTTTAAAGAGGCAGAATTTGAAAGGTACATTAAAATGATTTGCGAATTTTTCATTTTTCATAACTCGTTTATCAAAAAAGTTCCAATCCACATTGTCGATGTGAGCTGGACTGATAAAGACCGCAGGCCCTAATAATAATGATCGTAATAGATAAAAATTAGAAAGAAAGAAAGAATTTATTCACCACGTTCGTTACAATTGTTAATACTTATTATAGAAACGATTGTGTCCCGTTAGCCTCGCCACAATACAGTAGTATAGACGCGTACAAAAAAAAATCAACGTTACGGATAAATGTTAATCAATTGCAGGAAAAACTTACAAAAAAAAAACCGGCGCCATAATATAACATATGTTAATATTCGCATCTTACCAGCTTATTATTAGCCCACTTATAAAATATTCTTTTACACACACACACACACACACATACACGCACTAAGCTCCGCCTAAAGAATATACACTTTATATTTGCAACTCACTGCCTTACTTCAAAAGATTATGCTTAAGCCTACGGTGTTTATATTTGCTATACATATATTTTAGTCGCCTGGAATCGTAATTTCCGATTGGCCTGATTAGTTCATTACTGTGGGGACTTCACAATCTTTGCAGAATTTATCTGTTATACCAAGGATGAAATCTTTTAAAAAAGAGACTCCTGTGTAATCATACATATCCGTTACCTTTGCATACCTATTTGCTCGCAGTACGTACCTGAGGCACCTATTTTGTAGCACCTGAAGTTTCATATAAGTGCTATTTGAAACAGATGACCACACAGGACACGCATAGGTAATGACAGGCCTTATTAGCATTTTATAGATGATTAGTTTATTACTGCTGCTAAGGTATGATTTATACTTTAATAACGGATATAAAGCTGATATAGTTTTGTTAGCTTTTATACCTATGTGATCGATATGGCTGTTAAACGTGAGCCTCTTATCTAGTACTACTCCTAAGTAGCGCGTTGTTTCGGCCCATTGCACGGAGGCATTGTTGACAATTAAGTTATTGGGTAGAGCAGGTCTTCGCCTAGTAAATAGTATTGCTTCAGTTTTGGATGGATTTATACTTACGCGCCACTTCTTGAAATATCGTAATGTACGAGTTATGCTACTAACCTGTTAGCGATAGTCTGTGGTCTGTGTGAACTAGTGAACAAAGCCGTGTCATCTGCATACATGGCAATTTCAGTATTTGGAAGTTTCGGGAAATCAGATAAGAAAAGCGTAAATAAAAAAGGACCTAACACACTGCCTTGCGGTACCCCCGCTAACATGGGGTTTAAAGTAGATTTAGAAGCCCCGACGTTTACATAAAATAGTCTATTTGTAAGGTAACTGCTTATTATTTTTATAAGGTAATTTGGGAAGTTGTAATTTATCATTTTATATGTGATTCCTTCATGCCACGTGGTATCGAAAGCCTTAGCTACATAAAAAAATACCATTCCTGTATGTTTATTACAATTAAAACCATGGGTAATAGCCTCGGTAATTCTCGCAACCTGATGCACGGTGGAGTGTCTGGGGCGAAAACCAAATTGAATTTTGGGGATAATGGCATTGTTTTCGGCATGGTCCTTCAGTCTTTTTAGTATGATTTTTTCAATTACCTTGTTCAAATTACTCAGCAAACTGATAGGTCGTATATTAGTAATTTCAGACGCGTCTTTTCCTACTTTGGGTAAGGCAATAGTTTTTGTTATTTTCCAGGATTTTGGATAATATTCATGTGTAAAAATGGTATTTATTATATTACATAGTTCCATTAGCCCTATAAATGGCAACTTTTTTATGCGTGCAACACTAATATTATCATGTCCCAAAGAAGATTTAGGCTTTAGACGCTTGATGCATGATACGATTTCTTTTGGAGTAGCGTAAGTGATGTTCTCATTTGTTTGTTTATTAAAATAGGATTCTATGGCTTTTCTAATTTTGCTATTCATATATTTCGTTGAAAGATGTATATTCTGACCACGCACTTCACCATAGTGCGCAGCTAACAGGTTAGCTTTATCTATTTCAGTGTATACATAATTATTATTACTGACGTCAAACAATAGGGGGGGGGGGGGGCAGAATTGTAAATTGCTTATTATACTGCATACATGCTCTCCATAAACTGTTGTCTTTAGTTGTAAGCTAACTGATCGTTTTATTGTAATGTTCGAATTTATTATTATGTAATAGATATCGAACTAGCAGATCAAAATTAGATTACTATCTGACTCGGGTTTGTCGTTAATAATAAATCCGTTTCTATTTAATTTTTAGTTAATCGGAAAAATGGTTCCTGTGACTTTAAACTGCAAGTTTTTCTTGTTAATTTTAAAATATTTCATTCGCGTATTAACGAATTGAACAAAAATCATAGAAGTATAATTATAAAATAAATAATTGTACAAACCGATTAGTTCGCTAGTTAGGACCCAGCAGACACCCAAACAGGACTGCATTTGTATATCGATAGAAATCATACATTTTCAAGATCAGTTCCGAATGTAGTCTTGCGACATTCGTACTGCGTATAATTGCCATGAATGCTATCTATTCCGTACAGTTGAATTATACAAATAGGTAGTCTCGAAATCGAACGATTCGACCAACTGATTAGTTTCGAGTTATAAATCCCTATCTATTCACCGTGTCCAGTGAATTTGTATTATGAATATGGATTTACAAGTTCAAACATTAGTCGGCGCTCTAACGATTTTACAGTAGAAATCCTGCGAATAACGTATAATTATTTTTCTGATTTTCCGTGACTTGAATATAAATAATCGGCGTGATTATTTTCTCTTTATTTATTCCCTTATTTTATTTTAGTGTAAAGGTCCGTAGCCGGAATTGATATTCAAGAAGGTTCTCAATAGTAACTCGCAAAGGACTTGATGATTACAATACTAGAAAAATTTTCCGCGATAGAAAAAGTTCAATAAGATGGAAACTCTACAAATATTAACAACGCACGTTTTATATCATTAAATAGAATTCAATACTATTCAAATGAATGACTTTATGACTGTCGTATGGGGTGGTCCGCTCTGTTCATTTATTTTTATAAAGACAAAAAGTTATATAAATTCAACGAGTCATTTGCCCTGGATAATTAATGTGCATATTAAATCTCTTCAAATCAGCGATGAATTCAGGAATCTGTTTCTGGGGTGGGGGCAATTTATGTTCTTGGGGAGGGGGGCAGAGATTTTTTTCATATTTTTACTGAAAAAAATTTTTTTTGGGATATTCTTGAATAAAACCAACGATGTAAAAAATGATTTATTACGTAATTTAAAATAATGAAAAAGCACGTGTGAACGATAAATTCTGAAGTAAAATAACCGATTATAAACAACAATGTTTTCTCAATCGTTTCTAAAATGATTAATTCTAATTGTAGCATTAAAGAGCATCATATTGTAAAAACATTCTAACGTGGGTTCATCATCTTTTTATAATAAACGAATACACCGTGGTGTTTCAACTGTTCTAAATGGGGATTTTTCTTGGAAATAAAAAACAAGAAAAAAGCAACAGACACCGAAATGAAGTTTTTTTTTTTTCTTTGCTAATTTACAACTAGCACTATGGGCTATTTAGTAAATTTAATATTTTAGTTGTCTATAGATCATGTCGCTTTAAAAAAAAAAAAAAAAATGAAAACCGAAAAGAGAAACCTTTTAATACAGTTTATTGATATTAATGATAAATGGATCTACGTGAACCGTGATATTTCCCCTTTTAAGGCTGGCAAAAAATACTAATCGAAGCTAATATTTTTTTCAGCTCGTCAGTATTTTACGTTTTTCGTACATTTGCAGGGAAAGCGTATCAGTTTTTTCATAGAATAACAAACAAACGTCAAAGTCAAATTTTAAAAGATAATTTTTTTTTTTTATTGTTATTTTATGATTTTTCCGTCAAAAATAAATCTTATAATTTTGAAATTTAAAAGTATATGACTAATTGAACCATTTCAAAATGTTTTGGAAGCAACTTTTGACATTGTAAACAAAGCCAATAAAAAGAATTTTATTTCCTATGAAATTGTCGCATTCTTAAACAGCTTGTATTAAATTTTAGGGCGGCAATTCCCCCCTCTCAAAAAAAAAAAAAAACTCCACTGGATTCATCCCGGTTTCAAATTTCTCGTAATATTTTGTTGTTAATTTTGTGCAGTGTAATTTTTTATCAGTTTATTTTGTAAAATATATAACGGGGGAAAAAATCGGGGAGGAGGGATGTTTGAACCTCCATATCTCTGGCGTGTTCATGTTTATCGGCTTAATCGCATATCAAACTCGCTTGTAACGGACCGCATCGTTATTAGAAAATAGTTGATTGTGTTCGCGTTCGTGTCTCTCTCAAGTGATAATTCAGTTATACAAATTAAATAATCTTATCTCTTAATTTCCAACTGTCGCAATTCGAGTCTCGCCGCGATATCGAATTTAATCACCGGCGTTATCAATTACGCCGGTCGGCATGACCGACCAACTATCATCTAGCACTACGGCAACGTTATCTACTCCACCGGCCATCGCAACAACAGCCTCGCAATCAGGTAAAAATGTTTCAATTAATAACATAACATACGCATCCACACTACAACAGAAAATAATAACTCCTATTCAAAATTTTAATCATCCGACCGAGGAACAAGGTATCGTTTTTAATCACATACTAGACTATAAAATATTAGATTACCTCTCGTCTCTAAAACATCTCGTACAAGGAGCAAAAAATATCATAGCAGCGTCACGCGTAAGCGGAAACCGGGTCATCGTATTTTTAAAAACTACACACCTAGTACACTCGTTTATAACAGAACACGGCGGTTTCGTAATCGATGGCCACTATATTAAAGTGCGCAAACTAAAGTCGCCAACTACGAAAATAACACTCTCAAACGTCTCACCAACAGTAACAAATGCAATTTTACAACGTCACCTGGAGTCACATTTAAACATGAAATTGGCATCGAATATATCGATTCTCAGAATTAAGCCTCTAGACAACGAATTCGGGCATATAGTCAGCTGGCGTCGGCAAGTATACATTACCAACTTCGAAGAACTAAATTTGCCGAGCTCCTTTACGTTGGATACAAACGATCATAGCTACCGTATATTTCTCTCGGCGGATGATTTAATCTGCTTCAAATGCAACCTCTCCGGCCACAAAGCCGATAACTGTACTCGAAATGAAACATCGGAGGATCCTAAACAATCAGTAATCAAATCGCAGCCATCATGCTCAGAATCGTCAACATTTACACAACAACAAAAAACATCAGACGACTCATTTCCTCCTCTTCCAAACAGCAACGCGGACGAATCCGATCATCGCACTCAAACCATCACCCACAATACTGCTACAAATATTCCACTGCAAATAAACCAAAGCGACAGTTCTGACAGAACACGCGCAGAAAATTTTAAAAGACAATTATCTAATAACTCTTCCACCGCCAAATCCGAAACAGAAACTGCAACTACTTCAGCCACGACCCAAAAACAACAGAAGAAACAAAAAAGGGACTCCAAAGATTCAAATGCGGAAGAGACCAAACCGACAACACAGCCTGATGAAAAAGCGAATGACATAAACTCGGAAGCGGATGAAAACTCATCTGTAGATTTATCAGATTTCGAAGGCAGCAATGACCTAGGCAATACCCAGTCGATAAAACAAACACTCAAACCTCTCGAAGCAAACATTAAAAGCAATGAAAACAAATATCCGCTTACATACGCAAACTTCTGCGTATTTATCGACATGTGTAAAGGCCATCCCAATATTCCTGAATTAGCATTGGAATTCACCTCAGAGATGACTAAGCTAATCAAAATGCTGCAAGACAATTACAAACTACTACAGAAAAACCGCTCAATGAAAGTGAGATTCACAAAAATCATTAAAAAGCTAAAAACTGAAAACACCACACAACAGTAACTAACAAGCATAAAATTAAATAATAAAAGAATGGCTTCGGGAAAACAAAACATTTCTATCATAAATTGGAACTGTAACGGCGTCGCCACCCACCTCCAAGAGCTTAAAATTATCATAGCAACATATAACCCAACAGTACTATGCATTCAGGAAACACACCTTCACCCCAATCAAAAGGTACACCTTCAAAATTACAATATCATTTACAATAGCCTAAACAACCAAACAAGAGCACACGGTGGAATTCTTATAGCAATAAAAAATAATGCAAGTTATACCGAAATAAGCTTAAACCTTGATCACCTACAAACTCTAGCGATACGTCTAAACACCGAGCCAGCTATAACAATATGTACAATATATATTCCCCAGTACACTAAAATAGAAAAAAGCGATTATACAAAACTATTACGTAGCCTCCCAACACCATTCATATTCACAGGCGATTTCAACTCACATAGTGAAGAAATTGGAGGAAACAAAACTGACAAAAGAGGCAAATTATTGATAGAAATTATAGAAAATTTTAATTTAACAATACATAACACGCAAGAGCCAACACATTACAGCGCTACTCATAGGACATGGAGCACCATTGATCTCATCCTAAGCTCAAGTCAGATCGCGCATTTAATAGATGCTTATCCGCACTCTGATATGGGAGGAAGCGACCACTATCCATTAATCATAATTATACACACAAAAAACACCGCATCGAACACAGATGCAAAATTTAACCTCAAAAAAGCAAACTGGAATCTATACCAACAATTATGCCAACATAACACAAAAATAGAAAGCTTTAATGACACTGACGCTTTTGTTACATCTTACTGCAATCAAATTCTTCAATGCGCTGATCAAGCTATCCCGAAAACGAAACCATTACCTAAAAACAGAATTCCTGTTCCCTGGTGGTTCGAAAAATGCACAGAAGTCATTCGAAATAGAAGGAAGGCACTCAGAAAACTAAAACGAACACCCACAATTGAAAACCATATAACCTACCAGCATGCTCGATCGAAAGCCAGATGGACCCTAAAGCAAGAAAAACAGAAAAGTTGGAACGAATTCACTTCTACGTTAACTGCAAGAACCCCGTCTCAACAAATGTGGAATAAAATACGGTCACTCAACAAAACCTACTCTCCTCGAATACCAAGTTCAATTTCAGTAGGCGATCAGTTATACACAAAACCAGAACAAATAGCAGAACAATTTGCGCTATATTTTGAAGACATATCAAGTGACAACAAATTGCCACTGTCCTCATTACAAATAAAACAGAGCATGGAATCTAGAAATTTAAAATTCGAAACAGCTAACAACCTAACCTACAACTCCCCTATAAGGAAAAATGAAATTACCAGCGCAGTCAATTCTATGAGGGACTCGGCAACCGGTGCTGATAGTATTCACATTCAGTTCCTAAAAAAAGCACCAGAGTGCATGTACGACAAACTACTCCACCTGTTTAACCACATATGGACAACACGATCCTTCCCGAAGCAGTGGAGAGAATCAATAATAATACCGATACAAAAACCGACCAAAAATCCGTCGCAAGCAGATAATTTCAGGCCAATATCCTTAACTTCAGTCTTATGCAAAATTCTCGAAAAAATCATCAATAAACGACTAATCTGGGAACTAGAAAATAGAAATCTGTTATCTCCAATACAATGTGGCTTCCGACCATCACGCTCAACAGTCGATCATCTTATCCACCTACAAACGTTCATTCAGAGCAACTTCGCACTACGCAAACATACCCTAGCCGTCTTTTTTGATATAACGAAGGCCTTTGACCGGATTTGGAAAAGAAAAGCAATCGTAACACTGTACAAGTGGGGCTTCCGAGGTCATTTAATGTACTTCATAGAAAACTTCCTATCTGAACGCACCTTCCGAGTACGAATCGGCCGAGCTATATCCGCATTAAAACCTCTTCAAAACGGAGTTCCACAGGGTTCCGTGCTGAGTCCAACATTATTCATCATCGCAATAAATGACCTAACAGCATCCATTCCAACATCGATATCATCAACACTGTTCGCAGACGACTTCGCAATCTGTGTTGGTTGTAAAAATCTCCAATCCGGTATTCGAAGACTACAAAACGCAATAAATAAAGCATATGAGTGGACAACACGGAATGGCCTAGAATTTTCCGTATCAAAGACGAAATGCATTCACTTCTGCAAACTAAGAAGCTGCAGCAAAGCTCTAACCGTTACATTAAATAACATCCAAATCCCACAAACTCAAACCGTGAAATATCTTGGCTTAACATTCGATGACGCACTTTCTTGGAAACACCATATAAACGAATTAAAACAACAATGCTTGAAAAAATTAAATTTAATAAAAAAACTATCTCACAGCACTTTTGGAGCGGATAGAGCTACTCTACTAAAAATCTATCGAACAATGATACGTCCCTGCTTAGACTATGGTGCTCCAATCTATGGAACGGCGAAACCATCAATTCTGCGCACCTTGGATTCCATTCATCATTCGGCCATTCGATTGGCAATCGGAGCCTTCCACACCAGCCCAACGGTCAGCATTTTGGCTGAGGCTGGTGAATGGTCGTTAAAACTGCGGAGAGAATACTTAACAATAAAACTTGACACATATCTCAAAGGGAAAAAACATCCACTACAGTTACAAAAAGCAAATTCATCACGCTATCTTCGCCACTCCGCTGGATTATTTCAATCCCATGTCGCAAACATCATCCGCTCCTTGAAACTTAATCAATCGGAACAAATCGACCATCGCATAATATCGTCGATACCGCCAAACGTGTCAATAAACTTAAAAACGGACACATCATTAGCACTGCACATCAAAAATATGATGCTAAAACAAAGCACCTACGATACACTAATGGCCTCACTTGACCCATACGAAAAATTCTACACCGATGCATCAAAAACAGCCGAAGGCGTCGGCTGTTCCGTAATACACCAAGACGTCACCGTAAGATATTCATTACCAATTGAATTTTCCGTACTATCAGCAGAACTAACAGCAATAAACTTGGCAACCAATTTGGCTATTAATTTAAACCTACCGAAAATAGTTATCTTTACTGACTCCCTTTGCGCCATTTAAAACATTAACCTTGATCACACAAAAGTTAACCACCCGATTGCCCAGGATATTCTTTTGTCAACTCACCGTCATATACAGGAAATCGTCGTATGCTGGATCCCAGCACATTCTAACATCAAGGAAAACGAAGAAGCAGACACTGCCGCGAAGGAAGCAGCGAGGATGTTCCCAGTACCAGCAATTCCGATTCCAATTCAAGACCAAATACGCAACATCAAAAGTGTATTCCACGATACGTGGGACTCAAACTGGAAGCGCATCTCTACCGTCAACAAACTCCGAAACATCAAATCAAACACATCTCCGTGGAAAACATGCATCCCATCCCGACGCGAGGAGGCGGTAATAACTCGGCTCAGAATCGGACACACTGCACTAACTCACGGCCACATATTGAAAAATGAACCCCAGCCCACATGTTACCACTGCGGACAAGAGCCTTTAACAATCGATCATATACTAACAACGTGCATTCCACTTCGAAAATATCATCCGGATCACAACATATCAATACGCACAGCACTCTCCGACAGCCCAGACGAACTTAAAAAGACCATACAATTTCTGAAAACAACAAACATATATCCATTAATTTAACAAAATAGCCCCGGTGCCTCTGACCCTAGTTGTAGTATATGGCACCTTAAAAAAAAAAAAAAAAAAAAAAAAAAACGGACCGGTAAAATGAAACTAACAAGGTTTTAAATATAACTAAATTTTTTAATTGATTAATGAGAAATTGAAAATTAAAATTTTAAGTCTCTTTTTGAAACAAATTCAATTGAAAATTAAAAGTGTTTAATTTTAAATCGAAATAATTCGACCGGGAATTAATCTCTTAATTCTTAATAATATAATGCGGAATTAACGGATAAGGTTTTAATTATGCAATGAAATTTTTAATTATATGATAATGAGATAACAAAATTCCCGTCAGGGTGAAGTTATCGACGGTGTACACCAAAACCATATAAGTGAACGACTGCTAACACCTTAGAATTAAACATTTTAGAATTACCCATTCTGGGGACGTCGCACATCTTGTGTTCCCATCAATCTTACTTCCCGAGTCGTAACAGATATTCTCAGTATTCGCATTTTCACTGAACAATCTAAAGAAGTTGTTTTAAAATTTAGAAACGTATAAATCAGAAGTAATAATATTTTTGCATTAAAATACGATCTTTTCTTTGTTCACTTGTTGATTTTAATGTACGCGATAATTTTATGTAGTGTCTATAGATGTGAAGTCTCCGACTTTTCTAATACTACCAGAAAATTTTTTTGTGATAATATATTTAAAAACATCTTTCTTTTATTTTCTTTTTAATTAATTTTAACGTGCCGAATACAGTGACTAGGCTAGAGGCACGGCAAAATATATACCGTAGTAATGATAATAGATGTGTTTCTTAAGGCAATCTAAAAAATTAAGAGATTATTCTTTCATCGTCAGCGAAAAGCTTTGTAAGTGATGAAGGCTGAGCGAATTTTTTTCTCGAATCGTTTTGTATTGAGGGCAGTCGATGAGGAGGTGTTGAATGGTCAGAGTGGAGCAGTACAGCGATCACATTGAGGCGGTACGTCCCCTTATTTTTAAAAGGTACGAATGAGTGATAAGTAATATGGCCTATGCGGAAACGACAAAGACCGGTTTTCTCTCTACGGCTGGATGTTGCTGATGTTAACCATGTCTCTGAACCATGTTTAATTCTTTTTGGTTTATTTGTAGACGGCACTTCCAGCCACCCGTCATGGCGTTTTTTGTCTAGGCAACGATTAATATGGTTCTTAAAATCCGTTATCGGTATTGAAACATTATCGGGTACAGGGTTGAAATGTGTTGCTTCTTTAGCAGTCTGGTCCACTGATTCGTTGCCTAGAATACCTCAAATCAAATCATATATTTGGAATATGTACAACGGTAATTATATATACTAAATAATAATTGAAGTCGCAAATGCGCTCCTTTAGCGTGAGTAGCGAATGTAATAGGAATACAATTTGTGTTTGACATGAAGATTTAATTAAATTTTTGTCCGAGGAAGTATTAAGAACGGCCATGAGAATAGCATAAAGCTCAGCAAACAGAATCGAATAGAGTGAAGGTTACGTTATTGCATCAAATATCAAGTAGACGAAACCGGTAGGACGAATTTTATATATATTTTGTGAATTAATTATGTTTTTTAAACTTGTATTTTAATTTAATTAATAGTTTAATATAAATAAAGTTATATGTTTTAATGAATTGAAAGGTAAACATTTGTAACGTAATTTAAGGGTTTTTAAAATATAATATTTATAACTTATCATATTATTTAGATCCGTCAGTGAACATTATTTTGTAGTCCGGATATTTTGAAACGAGTTCTTGAAAGGCGCACGGGCTGGAGTATTCTTGGTGCAATCGTTTTTTTAATTCCAGTACGGTTAAATCACATTGGATTGGAAGATCTGACCAAGGCGGTAACACATGTTTTAGGTTGCTGTCTAAGTTTGGTTGGACTATATTAAGCGTGTGAAGCAATTTCGATGTTTGAGTTAAGGGAAATGCATACCTGTAGGCGAAGATCTGGCAACCGTAATATCTCCGTCGGCTGGAGAATAAGGCGAAGCTTTAATAATACGCATATACAGATTCATCGTTCTCTGCGTAAAGAGAGGAATTGTTCGTTGCACTCGTGTAACATGCTGACTACTGGTGAAGTATCAAATGCACCGAGTGCAAGACGGATGGCAGAATTTTGGATCCTACTGAGTGTCTGTTTAAAATACGGGTTTTAGCGAAGAAATGAATTCCCGCGCCATAATCGAAAGAATTAGAGCGCGGTAGATTCTTAATAATGAGGCTCTATCTGAACTATAGGGCAAGCTGCTTCATCAGATTGAGTATTTTTAAGCCAGACCGTTTAAGCGCGTTGATATAGGAAGACCACGTAAATTTATTTTTTCGAAAATAAGGCCGAGGTATTTGACTTGATTTGCATTCGGAATTCGTTTTCCATTTAGTTGAATAGAAACGTCGTGTTGGCACAATTCCTGATTTTACAAAAATGTATACTGGTCCTTTTTTTAGGTGTCGGAAAATTTCAGTTCTTTGTATAATGTCCATGGTTTGTCCACTGTTTTCTGTAAGAAATTTGTTGACCTATTACTGAGTCCGTGCAAGATATGAAAATCGTGAAGTCGTCCGCAAACAGGGTAAAATTGATTGGTGCTTGAATTTCTTCGACTATGTCGTTTAGAATTAGGTTGAAAAGCGTGTGGGACTAAGCACTGGTCGCTGAAGAACGCCATTCTGTAATTCGAATTTTTTTTGAAGTTGCTCCGCCAACACGGACAGCAACGTGCCGTTTAGCGAGAAATTCCCGGATAAATTTAGGTCAATTTCCTCGGAAATTGAAATCATTCAGAGTCTGAAGTATTTTATTGCGTCGTGCTATATCGAATGCTTTTGAAAACATCTTAATCGTACACGATGTCGATAGTTTATGTAACTCGGCGAATTCGAGTTATTTCTTGCGTCGCGTCGTGTCAGTGTGCAGCTCTTATTAGCAAATCGATGAGATCGTTTTAATTTAAAATTCAAATTTTTTCTAATACTCCCATTTTGTAGCAGTTTGGTGTTCTTTTCTTTTTATTTTTCTTCTTTTTTTTTCTCTCTTCTTATTTTTTGTAGTCTTAGATTTTACTCAGTCAAGGAGCTCGTCTAGGCGACCTATTCCGATGGTACTAAACCGTCAAAAATTGGTTTAACTCTCCACAAATCTTTCAATATGGGCTGAAGTGGTTGGACCGGAAGAATTGCATAGATTATTTGGAAGACGGGTGCATCGAGTTTTTGGACATATCGTGAGACGCACAGGCGAAAATCTGGAGAAAACATTACTGCTCGGCGAAGCACCCGGTACAAGAGAAAGTGGTAGAGTATTCACTGGTTGGACTGACGGCTTACGGAGCCAATTTGATGAGATAGCGATCGACACAACTCAAGATCGGAAACAGTGGAGAGCGCTCGAAGACCGTCAGAATTGGCTGGAACCGAATGCTGATGATGGAGATTGACTGCAAAGCGCAAACCGCTCAATCCGATTTCGCTGGTCGCGTCAATCGCTAGTAAGAATCTGCAGCTGTCATAATCCAATTTATCCAAGCCCTCCGATAAAACTAATGACAATAACAGCGACAGTTATATTAATAGTAATAATGCTAATACTAACAATAACAATAACAACAGTAATAATAATAATAATAATAATAATAATAATAATAATAATAATAATCAAATCAAATCAAACTTTTTCATTATTATTACTGATACAAAAATATACCTCGATTAGTGGAAGCAGTGCTTATAATATGACGAACATGAAATATATAATGCAAATATAAAAAATAATCTTACAAAGTTACATACATAAACAGAATTGGATAACAAATAAAACAAAATCTGAAATAAATACATAAATAAAACTGGATTATATACAAAATAAGATGGAGATATGTGAACAAGTCAAGTTTAAATATAAATAATACAATATGTAAAATAGATGCTGGTGATGAGCTAGCGCATCACAGTTTCGACACAGAGTGCCAGCGCACAGTACCCGACTGTGTCGGTATGTCATTAATCGAAACGAATGAAACAGTGAGAAATTTGAAACATTTATCTCGTCTGTTTCGTTTTCAAGTAAGAAGTTCTTAAGTGTTTCATTTTTATTTTTAGCGAGTTCATTTATTTTGAGTAGTTTGCGCACAAAAACTTAACTAACATTAGAAACGTTTTGCTTAGTACTATATAAAAGAAAAAGGTGTAACAACAAGCGGCATTTGTTGTCTCGCTCTTTCAGTCTAATATTGGCACAGTGTTCACAGCAATGTAATAAAATTGTAAGCAGCTATTTAAAACCCGGCTTTAAAGCGCTTGCACCTCGCGCATCTTTTTTCCCGAATTTTATGCCATAAAGTGGAGGTACGAGGCTTACATGAGAATTGAAGCTGACGACCATTCATTGACCCCCCCCTTCCTAAACACACATTCCTTTCCATTGCTGACATTGCAAACTACCTCTGTCATTCGTTCTGTGAGCATCAGTTTGTGCCGAGTAACCTATCGTTAATTGTTTTGTTTCAACCGTGTTGTGTATTACAAAGTTACTACCTATTTTTCTATTACACCGCTATTTTTCCAGTGTTTTGGTGAACCTGGCTTTGTTATTTACCGTAATAACTACGTACCTACAATTTGCATAGACTAATTTAAAAAATCCGGGTTTAGTTTTTAAAGTTTTACTGTGTGTTCATTTATTAAATTACGGATATAATGGAGGCTGCAAGGAGGCTGCGTTCATTTACCGCGACGGAAAATTTACAGGTTATAAAAGAAGCAGAGGTCACAATAGAGCAGCATAAAGACAGTCGATATTCCGGAATTCCGCATAAGAGACTTGAGAAGCAAGAAAGATAAACTGATGGAAGCTCCGCCAAGAAAAAGGGCATTCCGCGGAGAAAAGCATCGAAATATTCTGTGTTAGAAAATAAACTTGCTACCTTCATTGAAGAAAAGGGTCAGTATGGCTATGCGCAACTTAAATATGTCAAATAGAGGCGATGAAACTTGCGATGATGTTAAATATAAGCTCCGATGAATTTAAAGCGAGCCGAGGGTGGCTTTATAATTTTTTTTTAAAAGAAGTAAAGGCTTCCTGTTCGGGATGCAAAACAGCAATACGGCTACCGGAGACGTACACAAATCAACATGTTTCATTTTAACGTATGTTATTCAATTACGAAAAAGTAATAAATCTTGCCGAGTCAGATTGCCAACGCCGATCAAGCGCCGGTCTAATTTTGCAATGGCAATCGATACGACGGCCAATAAAGCAGGAGAAGAAACAATAAGCATTCGGTCAGCTGTTTATGTGAAACAGCGGTGCTCGGTAATGTTCAAGGGCGTCGCCAGCCGATGAGCCAGTGAGGGGCAAGCAGATAGAAAGAGGATATGAGTTGTAGGAAAAATAAAATTTATAAGTTGTAAAGGCTTAATATTTTATTAAACAAGAATAAAATATTAATTAAAACATAAGTTTTCCAAATTGTCCATGATTACACGCCTATGAATATTCATCGATGCCAGCTGATTAAAAAGTTTCAAGGTTTCAGGGGGGGGGCAGCTGCCCCTACCTGCCCGCCGCTGGCGACGCCCGTGGTAATGTCATTAGCGGGCGAACGGAAACTCCGCCTTACGTAATTCTGAAGCGCAAAACGCTGCCGAAAAATAAACATTTTCCATCGGGCTTAGCTTCTTTTTTTTTTTTTTTTTGGCCTGTCAACTGGGAACCTTTACCCAGAAGCAATTAGAATAGAAAGGAATAAATTATGTCTTCATACGATATCAAATGTTGTTATCGTAAAAAATCAATATAATAGGAACAATCTGTGGAGAGGTAAAGCTTAGTTGTCAGAGCTCAGGAACGATGGTGGATGTACACTACATTAGTAGTTTACTGGATAAAGTCCGTATGGAATAGGTGACCTGATGCATTATTGAAAAAATCAAGCATGCTTGTAAAGGACAGTTTCCGTGGACATTTAACATATGATGATAAAAAAGTTTTACTTGAAACTAAGGCGGAACAAGTAATCATTCCAGTGGGGATTTGACTTCGCCAACTATTGGACACATGCGTTAACAAATCCTTTAGGACTCCATTAAAAAATAAGTGTAGGAAGTCAACAGCAAAACACAAACTAACTCCCATGGGAAGATCGCTGGCGTTGATCTGTAATTTGATAACCCAAGCATGCAATGATATACCGGAAGATTTAATAAAGATGAGTTTCTTGAAAACTGGGATATCCAACAATTTAGAGATGGCAGGGAAAATGACCTACTGCATCATACTGTTTCATCAAGCGATTCAGAAATACAAAACTATCCAGTTGACAGCAGCGACAATGAATGAAAATCACCTTAGTAAATCTATAATACGTACCTATCTTACGTCTTTGCAAATGTAGTTCTTCTGTTCTCGTTCGTTTAGGCCTACGCTGTTCTAATGTTTGTTTCGTATTCTGTGGCCTTATACAGACGGGACATAGGCCACGTTCGTTACGAGCCTGCTATTACAGAACCGATAAGTTCAAGAAAGAAACTTTAAAAAATAAACTACTAAACCGTATTTCTAAACATATATGCCTGATAATTTTTGCGCTGTAATATTTTCATACATAATAAAAGAACATGCCTACTAATCGTCCGCGAGTCTTTCTTAATGCGAATGAACTTCATTAAATTCACACAAATTTTTTCGAATACGATAATTAAAATGTGGTTTACAACGTTTTTTTCAAATTTTTCGATGGACGAAATAGAGGTGCGCGTCTTACACGAGAACGGGCGGTACACGCGACAATACGGTATTTGAATCATTTGTCCACAAACTAAAGTGCAATTAAAAACGTCTTACACACAGTGTGTATCATATAACAAAAAATATAACAAGTGTCATTTGCTGTCTCACTGTGTTGACACACCAAAGTGTATCGCATTTTTCATCACTAGTAGATACATAAACAAAACCAGATCGAATACATCGTAAACTATATTGTAATGAATCAGGGGCTTTCGCTATGTTTAGATTAGCTGTAATCGAACATGTTCTCTCTTTATCCGGAACCGTCACCGTTATTAGGGAAGTCATCGGCTAATCTCATCGCTTGTTATATTATGCGCCATTATACTAAATTAATTTAGAACAACCACATTTTTCTTCATCTCTAATAAAATTGACAGCGCCGCAAACTTAAAAATATGTTAACACACTTTATAAAACTTTCTGAACATTCGTAATTATGAAATATACATCATTTTCACGTTCTAATAATTACTATATGAAATTGGGTAAACTTTCGAATTAAAGGGGAACTATGTATCCCTAAAAAGCAACGTAAAAAACTGATACTTCCGCTGAATATTATTCAAATGGCTTCTGCTCTGCGTCCAACGAACACCAGCTAGTAAACGGATATGCTCCAACACGAGAAGACGTTTAGAGTGTGCGTTGTGCTGCCCATGTTTAGCAGAGGCAACACGTTATCAAAAACGACGTTGTTACAGCACCGGTGAAATGGTTTTCTCATTAATGGCTTAGCGAGATATTTGCTTGAAGAGAGGAAGCGAAGTTTTGAACGTAATTTTCATCTATTCCCCTAATTTGCTTGGATCATTATCGTTAGAAAAGTAAATATTTTGCGCTGCAAAACAGTCTAGTTTATTTCCATCAACAAGACGAATTACATCGCTCGCTTTGGAGATAACGACCTCCGACCGTGCACAATTCGACATTAGCCTTCACAATCAGGAACTGTCGAGTTATCGGAATCGATCCAAAAAGACCGACGAAAGAGCGAAATTCACGACAATATATAAATATACGCATGAACACATCTATATACACATATCAGATCATTTTAAATTTACCGGTTTTTTTTTGTTCACATACAGAAACTGTAAGAATTAGAGAATCATACGATACTTTAATATTTAGCATTTGTTTATTTGATATGAGACTAGCCGTAGAATTGATTTTATAACCGAGTTTTGTAAATATTAATAATAAAAACAATAGTTACGATACTACTTTATTCTCTGACGATCATCCAGGGAGCCTTACATTGTTCTCACTAAAAATACCTTCGCCGATAAGAATGTAAATCATCCTTTAGTCCTTCCGAGACTAATAAATTCCGTTTTTCTCGTCTTTATCAGTGTTGCCGAATTTCTGTTATTTTTTCTTCTGCTTCCTCTGATTAATCTTTTTATCGAAGTCAGATTTTTTTCTTTTCTTGAAAAGGGCGTTACAGCTTATATTGCTAATAGTGCTTTATAAC
Organism: Icerya purchasi; assembly: GCA_039619475.1. NCBI lineage: Eukaryota > Metazoa > Arthropoda > Insecta > Hemiptera > Monophlebidae > Icerya > Icerya purchasi. Next base: position 495,876,481 of record CM077116.1, on the reverse strand, counting down.
TTCAGGTGTGTATTCTGCATTTGCAGAAGACAACAATTCGATCATCGGTTCTCACATCATCCATCCGTGACACCTGTCGTATCTCTAAAATTCCTACAAAATTAGTATAAATAAAATTCCGTAAAATCGTTCTTAAACTCCGTTTCCCTGACTCTCCTATTATTCGTAAACCTACTACGCGGTGACCGAAATGTTTCCCCTTCGGGCATATTGCCAGATACTATGGTGGTACTTCTAATACACGCCCTCACTATTCTTCCAAATTTCTCTGATTGTGGCAATCTTCAGGAGAGCCGGACCCGCTCACTGCCATAACTATAATAGCTTCCGTTATCCATCTATGATCATTTTTGTCCCAAATGGACGAGGCAAAAAGACATTAAAGATATAATGATGGCATTCAAAAATACTATTTCGTTTCCTAAAAAATTAGTTTAGCCGTTCAAGCGTTTTCATATTATGCCAATCATACTTTGGCATTAGTTTTTTCCTCTCATTTACTCTCGAAATCCTTACCGTCTTCGACTCTTCCATTCGTTAAATCTGAATCACTAACATTCTAATCCTAAAACCGATTTCAATCCTTCTTTATGATTTCCTGTCCTCCCATTCAGTCGTTTGTTACTTTCACTCAATGGATGGGCTCTCAATAAGTCTTACGTCTCCTCCGACAATTCTCCTCCGCACAGCAATAGTTCCACCGGACTTAAAATCTTAATCCATTAGAGACAATCTCAGTCCTCCCTGTTCTATCAGTTAATTCTTTGCTATCATGGAACTTCTTGTAGTTAACAGCGCTGCATCTTCTTCTCCCTCATTCCGCGATGTTGTAACATATGTTTTACTCTCGCAAACTGCTGCCGCGAATTATAAAATTTGTTTTTTATTTATAAGCCAACTATGACGGACACTAAATTGCTTACGCCGATGTCTATAAGGCCCCTTTTCCCTGTTCTTCAATTTTTCCCTTGTTTTTACCTTAAATTAAATTGCCCTTGTTAGGTGGATTGCGGTCCTTATCGCCGAGAGGCTCCATTTCAGAAACAACTACGATCCCTTTTCTTCCTCGGCTCATTGTTATTTCTCATAAGCTGTTGGCCTCGACCTTACTATTCCCCTAGAACTAGCACACTTCTCTTTTGAATTTGTATCTTTTATGATGTTTTTATTTATCTATTCATTTTTTTATTTCTTCTTCATCTGCTTATCTCATATTTTAATTATTCATCTCTTTGTTCTATCTTGCGCTATTCTTTTAGTCACTTCTTACATCTTTTTTTTCTGCTCCCTCTCAATGCAAATTTTTCAACTTTTCTAGTTTCGTCACGGCTGCTCCTTTCAATATCTGGCAATGAAATTGTCACAGCCTCAGCACTAACAAAAATTCATTAGACGGTCTGCCGGATAACTCGAACATCGTTGTTGTTCTTATTTCGGGGACGTAGTTATCGTCGTATAAAACTGTTAATTTCAGGGAATTTAATTTGTTCAGGTGCGATTGTGGCGATGGTTACGGTGGATCCGCGATTCTTATCAATACCGACATTTTTTTCCACTCTCATGATGTTCCCTTTGATTCATTTTCAGGTCCTTATCAAAAGCTATCATTGCACACATTTTCATCGTTTTTATTTGTTCCACTTACACGGTTTTCATTTATGTGTCTGCTAATCTCTACCCTACTTATTACTAGAACCCATTTAGCTGTAGTTTCCTCGATCTAACTTTTTTATCTTCTGCTACTCGTTTTAACTACAACTAGTCGACTCTTATACGGGCTTCTATGGTTCCGATAACCTCTCGGAATCTTTCTACCCTTTTCCATCCACAATGGAATTTATTGTAACGCATTCGATTATAGTCGCGCCATTCTTAGAGCATTTCATTCAAATCATATATTAGAGAACTTCCTTGTCCACAAACGAGCCAATGCAAGAGCTCTAGATACATTCTTAAATCCTCTAAAAAGTCTTCTTGGAAAAATTTCTGTTTTTCTTTTTTTTTTCCATTTCACAGAGCTATCTTATACTTAATCATATTTGGAAAATGGTCAAAGACTTAAAATTTTCATCCACCGAGCGCCCCTTTCTCTATACGTATTGACTCTGCTTCTCTACCGTATGTTTTTAATGTTGATGTTTGTTGTACCCTTTTTCATTTGAAGTAAGCGCTATTCTTCAGTTTCGAACTTCTCCCTTCAATATTAATAAATTAAAATCCATTTAAAATCAATTCTCGAAAAATCATCCAGCTCCACTCAGGATCTTATCCTTAGAAATCTGCCTCATAAAAAATTCTACTATTTACATTGAGATACATATTTTTTATCTCTACTAGAAGTGTACACCTTTATATCTAAAAAATACTCTTCCCTACGTCCTGCTGCTGTAGCATCGTATGTCAGAAAATTTTATTCGAGGGTATACTCAATAAGCGTCTTGTTCGCGGACTGAGCACAATAACGTATATTACATTCCGATATGTTTAACTTTCGTCGAGGTACTAAGTTCTACTGATTGTATCAGTCTGTTAATTTCACACATATACAAAAGAAGAATATAAGCTCCTTAATCGATGTTACTAGCGCTTTTGATCCACTGTTTTTGGGATAAACTGATGGCGAGTAACATTCGAATTGCTTGTTACGGTTTAAATATTTCTATAACGAACATTCGGCTAATTTTTCTATTAATAATATAACATTTTTTCTTTAGTTGCAACCCTCAGCACACACACACTGGGCTGTATTAAAAAATGAATTTCGAACCAGAACGGTTTACAGTACTTATTTGGTACGGCTGGAGGAGTGTCTGCTTGAATCGATGAAGGTAAACCATTGCAAAAAAGCCATTATAAATCGTAGGTTCGTTAAACGTGACTACTGAAACTCGTAGAGAAATGAATAGGGCTCCGCAAAATACTTTTCGACTTTCGAATGTGTTTTTCGATGACGATGCAATGGAAGCTATTAGATGCTGTGTTAATGAAAAGGAAATGTTATTCTTCCGGCTAATATTTCTGCAGTTGACGACAATACCGTTTCCGAAATTTGGTTCTTTTTTTCTTTTTAGACGAACTGATCGCCAGAAAACACGAAAATCACAAGTCACTCAATTCACCTGATTTGGAAAAATGATATAATCTCCAGATAAATAATGCTGCACCACGAACATTCGTACGTGTGTTTTTTTTGTTTTTTTTTGTTTTTTCGCACTGAAATGATATTATTTTCACGAAACGACTAGAAAAACCAAAAACAGCTGACCTTCTTTCGCACCGCGATCGTAATTCTCTCCGCGTGAGAGGTCTCGCGGTATCGCTGCACCACGTATTCAATTCACGGCGAAATGTAAATAAAATCAGTAAAACCTGCCGAATAATTTCGCGGCGCGAATAAAATTCACCAAATTGCGAGAAAATTACCTAATTCAGGACTTGCTTCTAGTGGAAATCACAACACGTGTTCCACCGAGTAAAACGAATAAATTTCCACCGAAATACGCATATATTTCCGTAAGAAAATTCGCGAAAACACCATAAGGTTCGCGCCTATTTATAGTTAACGACTAAAAAAGACCGCGAAAATTACTGTTCAATTTTTAAAAAAAACACAGGAAATAATACAATTACGTACAAAATACTAAAAAGATCTTCACGGCGACCGGATCGACTCGCAATCATCTAACAACGGTAAGTAACAATTAACCAATTAACATTTAACGCGGTTCTTCGCTATTATTGTGTTCTTTAATTGTTTATATACAATGAAAAATAAAAGTGGAAGAGATGTATTTGAAAAAAAGGAATGAAGAAGAAATTACGAGAACATGTTAACATCTGAAAATTAAATTATACGTGCATATGTCAGACATTTTTGCGCTACTCATATTCTTATAACAGTCAGCCAGCAGGTAAATATTTCTCACCTGAATCGCGGAGCCGCTGATACCGTAACGACGTTGAATTTAAGAGCCTCGAGATTTAAAACTTCTTTGCATCTAGAGGGAACGTTATTTCCGCTGCCATTTTTATTTCCGCTGCCATTTTTATTTCCGCTGCCATTTTTATTTCCGCTACCTTTTTTTTTTAATTCTGCTACCTTTTTTTTTTAATTCTGCTACCTTCTATTCGAAAAAAATTAAACGTGCGGAAATATTTTTTAATGCCGAAAGTGACAATTAAAATTACTTGAGTTCCGCGGGTGAGAGGATAAAAAAGACAACTGCAAACGTAATAACGTTCTGTGATCAATTGCTGTTATTGCCTCCCGTTTATTTTATAACGATGAAGGTAATAATAAAAAGTTTTACTTTTTGTTTTAGTTTCCTTCACTCGATAAACAGGAAAAATATCCACCGCCGGAAGAAATTTATTCAAAGCTACAATCCTGACGTGACTGATGAACTTCCGGGTGAAATAATTTATTTAAAACATACCTACAGCTGACAACTTTGAAGCAAACTTCCCGCCATTCGATTTATTAAATTCGGTATTTAATAAAAAAAATTAATAACCTTTTTTCTACTAACCCCGGGTACGGATTTTCTCTCTCGAGCTCCGTTAGAACATACAAACAAACAGAGAGATGATAATTTTAGAAAATACATTTTTCGCTTAAGTGTAATGAAAATGGCCTAGTTCAGTGATTGCGCTATTAAATCACGGACACTGCATTTTTTTCCAACAATTAAACGGAGATTTAATAACACGTACTATCCTCCAAACTTTTACAATGTACAATTGATGGAAAAAATCTATTCCAAAAGATTTAATATAGCGGAAACTGAAAATTGCATTAGATGCAACGAGCAGGACAGTGTACAGCACATATCCTGAGTGAATGCAACATTCCAAAGATAGAGATAGCGGAAGATTGCCGTGAATTGGTACGGGAAAAAATGAATATTTTCAATAAATTGGCCAAAAAGGAATTGGAATACAGGAAGTGGTCCAATATCAATTTATATTAATATTATAGTATTTTAAGATAAGATTAATGATTGTACAATGCGGAGTGAAGGAATCCAAAACTAAATTGAATGGTTTCCACTGCTGATCACATTAAATTTTTATATGTAAAATAAAATAATAAAAAGAAAAACAAAAAAAAAACAAACATAGGTTTGTTTAGATATTTATTTCTTCTTAAGCGGCGACTAAATAGTTCCGTTTTCATTAGCCAGCAAATATAGAAACACAACATGTAATTTTCGGCGAGATGGAAATATTCTAAATTTTACTTATAATAGCGTACTGATAAAGTTTCAGCACGAACGATATAATAAGCAAACAAAATAAAAATGTTTTACCATCTCGTGAGTGTGAACATATCTGGAGGGTTTTTTTGTTTCATACGTAATTATCCTTTTAGAATCGTTATTTACTGGCATATTTTAATTTAACGGTACAAATTACGATTTGGAAACCTCGGATTAACGTATCTCGGAAGCGCTAGCTAAACAACGTAAGCGAGACAAATATTCGCGTTAAACTTAATTTTTGCTACTATCCGTTTCAATAATAGCCAACAATGATAATAAAGTGATTCGCGACAGATCAGAATTCCTAAATACTTTAACGTTACTTTTGCCCAGCCACTTTAGACGATTTAGTGCACTTGGCTCGGCCCTTTTTTGCTGTTTTCTAAACTATTCGGAAAATTCCCTCCTTTCCACTAAATTTCCCACTGCTGTTTTACAATTCTCTGTACTTCTAATCTGATCTTTCAGAATCCGTTTATTACAATATATCGCGGATTTACAAGATGTTCTACAAACGATACAATCTCAACTTTGTTCCCCGCTCTAATCCTTTTCATACGTTCTCTTCATAATGTGTGTCTCGGTCATTTTATTCCAACTGATCTCTTACGGGGTGGGGATACTCGCACACTCAGCAATCGAAAGCAATGACTTAACGGATAAAATCGTTCATCTCCTTCTTCCGGTAGGTTTATTAGCGTTTTTGAATTCCTTAATATTACACTTTTTACAGTAACCGCTCATTCTAGATTACGGTACAACTCTTATTCTACTTTTTTTTTTTTTTTTTTTTTTTTGGGTTATTCTACTTTAATCATCAAATTCTGACTCGTTCTATCTATCTATTAAACTGGATTAAGTTTCTCAACTTCCCTTCCTTGTGGCTTTCAACTCCTTCCGTAATCTGTCGTTCACGCTATAAACACAATCTGTTTCTCTCACGTATTTTGTCCTCTCCAACCTTTCTCTTTTCATTTTATATATGTATGTGACACTGATCCTATCTTATTTAAACTTTCTTCTTTTTACTTTCCGGTGGATCTTCTTATTTTCGTTTGCTACTTTTGATCGCATAAAGATCTGATTCCACTTTCTCTCCCTTCTCTAGATCTTGTAATAATGTCCTTGTTGACCAACACAAAAATTGTCTTTCATTCTATTATTTGGCTTGTTCAGTTTTAAAGTTCTAGTGTTTTGTTTCTTTTTTTTTTTTTTTTGGTATTTTTTTCACACTCTGATGGAAAAAATACGTCGATTAAAATACCAACTTGCTGACTACTACCGAACAGGTTGTGATTTTTTGATTTTTTCGTGTTTTTCTTGGTTACCAAACTAGAAGTTACGGGTTCGAGATTTGTCTCATTATCCAAGTCGCTCCTTGGTATATATCTAATCTGAAATTAATCAGATACCAGAAAAATTTGGGGAAACAAGGCGGTTGAGAAAAAGAAACCAGTTCCCCTACTCTCATTATTCATTAGTGTAGTTAGGCTTAGTGCGAACCTTAACTTCACAATCCCTGACACTCGAACAACGGTATGTTTAATATTACGTAATGGACCATGTGCGCCCGGACTCTGAATGGGATGCTAAATTAAATTAAAGAGGCTAAAAGAATGAAGAAATTAGAAGATGATATGGATATGACGGAAAAAATGGGATAAAAGTTTTGCCGCAAGGACCCCCGGCTGTGCAGTGCTTTAAATTAGATAAGAGCCTGGCAAGATGTTGGTAAATCGGAAACCAAAAATTTTGTTCCTTGGTCAGAGGGAGAGAGGACGGATGCTTTAGAGGAAATAGGAATGGGCAAGGGTTGAATGAGAAATTTTAAGTCTGGTAGGTATAATATATACTTTATTGTCTTGATCGGAATAGAAGGAAAATCTGAGATAGAGGATTCATTTTATTGGACAGAAGGTGATTTTAATTTTAGATGCTCGATTTCAGGATTTGATTATAAAGGATTTCAGGGATGTTTTTATATTGTCGGTAGAAGAAAAGTGATAGAATACGGATGGAAAGAAGGGAGAGTCTTTCTAGCAGCTTAGTTGACGGTCTTAATACCCAGGAGGTTGATATGGCTAGAGATTCAAAGATATAGAGAGATTTAGCATGATCGAATAAGAAGATTACGAAGAAGAAAGATGCGTTGTGCAATTGCGTTACCTGTATAAAGGCTATACTGAGTGAATCTGTAAGGATACGATATTTAGAAAGAGGCTGGAAAGTGGAAAGAAATTTAATACACTTGAAGTAAGCGAAGGATTCTGCAGAGAATACGATTCGTTGAAAATGGGTACAAAAAAGATTAATCCAATACGACTTTTAGATTTAGAGACACACCAGTAACATACAGAGTCAGTATATTTATCAATTTCGAGAAGGATGCATTGATGGAGCATATGGAATGGGCATAAAGATTTAAATAAACGAATTAGGTCTAGATTAATATCTGGAAATTGAAAAACCGCGGAAGGGATTTATGCAGATCGGAGAATAACCCCGAAAGTAAATTTGTTAAATCGAGAAAAAAATGTTTGAAATTATTTTTGAAGTTCGTTATGCAGGCAGAAGCGCGCACCAAAGTACATTTTGAAGTTTTGGATTGACGAGATTGGAAGGAAGAAAGTTAGCTGTTAGGATTTTTGCCAATCGAGAAAAAAATGTTTGAAATTATTTTTGAAGTTCGTTATGCAGGCAGAAGCGCGCACCAAAGTACATTTTGAAGTTTTGGATTGACGAGATTGGAAGGAAGAAAGTTAGCTGTTAGGATTTTTGCCTTCTAAAGTATAAAGCAAGTAATCCGAATTCATTATTGAGACTGTACTCTAGTCGGTAATGAATATTTCCGAATCTTAACTGCCCAACCATCCGCGAAAAGATTGATCTGTACAACACGTCGAACAGCGAGTTGGATATCATTAACTAGAGTAGCAAACGCGTTTCGTTGAGAACACATCCTTGCGGTGGTACACCATTTTCCACATGGAACAGCTGTGAAAAAAAAGGTGTTACCTAACCTGACTTTAATTTGTCTCTTTGTTAGGAAACTTCGGATAAAACTGATCGTACGGACGCAGATTCCGGTTTTACGTAAGCCAGTAATAACCTGTGATATCTTCCCTACAATATCATAGGCTTTTTACTAGTCGAAGAAGACAACATATAAGTATGTGCGGTTACAGTAAATGTCTTTTGAGCATTGAGTCGGAGACTTACTAAAGCGATAGGGCGGTAGCTAGTCTCTTTAGTTTCTTTTTTTTCAGTATTAAAATTACTACGGCTAAGTTTACACTTTTTATTAAGAAATATTCCTTCATTCTACAACATATTCTGAAGATTCAGTAAATGTATATGTTAGCTGATGAGTACAGATGCTTTAACATGATAGGTGTTTTGTCGTCCGGTCCTGATGAACAGTTGCGGATATAGTATCGAATGCAGGGTTCTAGTTCACATAACGATATAAGACTATTGTAATGTTTTTTTCGTTACAAGAATTAAAAGCGGTTGGAATGGCTCCAGTCATTCTTTTAAAAGGGATAAAATTTTTCACAGTAGTTGAAATTGGAAAATGTAGTGGATAAGTGGAAAGCTAACAAATCGGTCATCTCGGTAAATCATCTTTGGGTAAAGCGGTGATATTTGATACATAATTTTGTTTATTCGATCAGATGAATTTTTTCCCATACAGATGATCGACATATAAGTGTAACCGTAGCATTGTAATTTGAAGAAAAGCTCAGCTATTAACGTTGAATTTTCCTACTCCCTATAATGCTTCCTATATCTTAACTTTGCCGCCTTCAAAGGCGGTTCTCATTCTTGCCTCCTTTCTTTCATCGTTCTCTGACCGGATTAAAATTTAATCTCCAATATAGTCCAGTTGTCCTGGATAGCTGCACTCGGTTGGACAAGCGCATAAAAAAAAAAAAGAAAGAAATTATCGATCGAAAGCAATATAACGTAATTATAGTTAAGTTAACCAGAAATATCGATACAATGAGGTTTAGAAAGGGCTAGAATCCCCTATTAAACTTCTAAAAGAAAAAAAAAAAATGTTTCTTAACATTATTTAACAAAAAAATTAATTTCATATTTTTTATTATACCATAATTACGAATTAATACCATTTGAATACCGGTATGGTTGTTAAAGTGCTATAAACACGTCACATAAATATGCCAAAAATAAATTCCAATTTACCGGTAAATTAGAACGAAATACTGAAAATCTTCGTAATGCGCATGATCTTTAAATCTTCGTGTAGTAGTATTTTGCGATGTAAATCAGAACATTGATCATCATTTTGAATTGCAGCGATGTTCTCCCGCAGATGGACCGTGAATATCAGGAGTATAGGTAACGATCATTTCTACGATATGTTAGCGCAGGTCTTCCCCCAATGACATGCTTCATTCGACTATCTTCGACTGTGTTTCTCCTCCGTTTTATTTCGGTTAACCGATCAAAAAAGGAAATGTCCGATATCTAACAGGCTGTAAGAGAAACTGATTACGGGTTCCAGAGGACGCCGTTAGCTATTAATACAATTAAGTTAAATTTTCTATTTGGGACAGCTCATGCGGAGGTTCCGTTTAAATGTTCTCGAATTAATTTTGTTGTCTCGTGCTTGACATTTAACGCTAGTAATTGTTAACGAATGCAGCGGATACGGTTGTTGTTTTCATAGCGGAGAGACATCTCTCCGGTATGAAATGAAAATGCATTTCCTTGGATACAACAAATGCACTGGTCTGATTATTTTCAAGAGTTGCATTAATCCTACCGCTTTCGCTGACGATACGGTTTATCCCGCGACGTTCTCGGCGGTAAAGAGAAAAACCACGGAACTCGAGTTTATTTGTAACAGTTTCAGAATGTTACATTATTCGCCTTCTCTACTCTTCATCACGCCAGTGTAATAAACGTAAAAGTTTCAATAATTGTTACATTATTGTAACGAAAAGTTTTTTAAGTTATTTCTACTTATTCGGCCATTTTCTTTTTCGCGTGTCTTAAAGAACCAGAGAATAATTATCAGATTAACAACATATTACCGAAACCCGCTGAATAATTCATTAAACTTGCTGTGCAATATGCAGTATTGCTGTTATCCTTAAAAAAGTTAATCGCTATCGGTTTCATCGTAATAAACTTTTTAACAAAATAGCTTTCTTTATTATTTCTTTTCCCATTATAATTGATTTACGTTAAATTCTGTGATTTTCGAAGGCATTCTAAGAAAATTAATTTTCAAATCAAATCAAAGAGATTACGTTAAAGAAAGAAAAAAAAACAATACCGAAAACGCGCATTAAAAACGAAAGGGAAGTGAACGAAAGAGACGTGGCATAGGCCAAATTCGGTAATTAGAACAAGAGAACATTGAAGAAAGGGTAGAATATAAGGATGACAAAGTGTGAGGTAGTCGAATAAAGTGAGCGAATATGGGAGCTGACCAAACGGCCGACAGGTCCAGACTGGCGGGATAACTGGTAAAAGCAAAAGGACACACGCAGATTAAAAGCAACTACAATTACTGGTAACAGTGCAATTTGCCAGTATACTTTTTTTCAATTTATACGTATAGTGTTGTTTGATCAGCTTAAAGTTTGTTTCACCGAACAATGACGATTTCAGTGAAACAAGTGAAATGTAAAATGGCCGAGCGAGATAGGAAAAATTTGCTACATACGCTTCACGCGCCCAGGATTTTCCTAAGGAGCTTATAAATAAGCGAACAAAACTGCGTGCCTAAAATTCAAAATCGAAAATTACATTCCGATATTATTCTCGAAATAGCCCTGCGAAGAAATATTTCTCCTCTATCCGATTTTTGTCGAGGATTTTTTGTCGTTGCTTTAGTTTACAAAGAAAAATGCATCAAATTTTAGTTTACCGAAAAGTTACACGACCGATGTTTCGGCAAAAGTTCATGTTTTGTTTGCTAATTGGAAAATCTAAACTTATAGTAACGAAAAAAGTTGTTGTTTTCTGTTCCTGAAATACCTCGAATCACGTGGCTGCGTTTTTCTTTTTATTAGCCTTCTGTTCCTAGTTTTAATCAGATCTTGAATATGTATATGTTCACGCATGCGCAAAAAAGATAAAATAATTAATTAAAATTAATTGTTTTTTTGTTTTTTTTTGTAGTGAATTTCAAATGACCAGGTTACTCTAGTAGGAAAAAAATTAATTTAACGTACGGTTCGCGTAGCGATTTAAAAGCTTATTTCAAAACGGTCATTGTCATTTTTCTTTCACATTATTCTTAGCGCGAGAATGATACGATGCTATTGACATGTATATATAAACTCGGTCATTCGAAAATTCTTGCAGAAGAGTTACGAGTTTCAGTTCACTACGTCATACTTTGCGAAATACAATAAATATCTTACACAAATCGTTACAAATTTCGTTACATGATTTTCTTATAACTCACGACGTAAGAGTTAACATTAATATTAATAGTTCTAGACTAGCGAGTTCTGCTTGTATCAGAGTCACAGATCGATTACTAATGAGTTTCACAATCGGTGAAAAACGTAACAATAATATGAGCATAATGTGAAAGCCGCATCTGTATAGGGTGTTTTTTTTCTTCTTTTTTTCTTTTTATACCGAAATACTTTCACATCACACGTAAAAGAAATAATTCGAAATTTGAACTCTGCCATAACGGTCTGGGTAAATTTTAATGGGCAAAATATTTAAAATCGTCGTGCGTAAATCAGGAATAAACATATTTCTTTGTCTGTCTTTTTTGTTTTCCACCCATCAGCTTTCTTTTTCTCACTGTAAACGTATTATACTTTTATTTACTTCACTTTTTACTAAATTATAAATATAAATGATCGCTAAAACGAGCATTGTTCACGTTTCTCTTAAAAATATTTAATAAAATTTTTGATAATACGCGATCTTCACCGATCGATTTCTAGACCCTGAATACCTGAACTTTATTAACCCTAGAGTGCTCGCGCTGTGAGCATTTTGCTGTGTTATTTTGTATACGATGCATTTGTCAAGGTAAAGCGTCCTAGTAGCTGCCCTCCCCCCACGTATCATTTTCGAATCTACATGTTTTCCTCGGTACTTCTCAAAGATGGAGAAACATGAAACGGGATTAACTCGACATACAATCGCACGCGCTACTACAGAAACAAAACCAAATTAAGGAGTCGCTTTTTTTTTTCTTTTTTTATTTCAAAACTTTAAAAAAATTAAATTTATGTAAAACTGACATATAAATTTTGATAAAGGAAATAATTTTTGTGAATAACGAATAGGAATAATGCAAAATGATTCAAAAAATAAATAAATAAATAAATAAATAAATAAATAAATAGAAAGGATTATTAAGTAACTCGCAATTTAAGAACTATAGAGATTAATACATATATATATATAGCGGTTTCGGCTTGTAATAAAAAACGTTGAAATGTATCATTCAAAAGAGAATTGCAATCGCATCGGGGAATTATTTAAAGGTGAACGAACAGCTGCGCTTACGCTAATAAATCCTTTTAAATAGCTGCTGATAACTGGTAATCGCTGGTTCGCTGCACTAGCGCTTTTCGTTTGTCACATTGAACAGATTTTTGTTAAATTTCGGCGAGTCCGTTTATAAATTAGGCGTACGAATGTTACTTCGCTGTGACGGAAAAGCGGTAACGTAGTTTTACAGTGAAAAATGTGTTTACATCGTGCAAGCAACTCGCTCAAAGTGGCAAAGTACCTGGTTAAACCGTTTGATCTGTTTGCCTGCGTACGTTGTTTTATGCGGTTTTATGGTTCTGAATGCGCTCCTAGTGACACTCGCTAATAAAGCAGAAATACTTGGGCCGCCCGACGAACAGAACATGAAAGACTAAAACATCGTTAAATCGGAAGTCGAATATTACTCGACTCGGAGAAGCATCTAAAATGTTTCCGACGAGGAGCCGCTTCATTTCGAAATATTATGGGGTTTAAGATGATTAAATTTATAAAATTATCATTTTTCGCATTTATAATGTTATTTTTAACATTTTCACGAATTCAGTACTGATTTATTTCACTAGCCAAGAACGCCGCAAATATTGGAAACATTTTAGACTACTGTCTTGAGCCAGATTAATCTCTGCTTTCAAGGAAGTAATAACTCTGATTCCTTTTCTTTTTACCGATTTGCTTTGGCACTTCGCTGCATGATTAAAAGTATCTAAGCATTCGTTAATTTTAATATATTGCCTGTTTTTTTATAACCGTGAATTTCCCATCTCCCTTTCCATGGAAGCATATGTGCAATTTGCCGAGAAAAGGGACCAGTGGTGCGAAAACTAGATTTTCGGGAAAAACGCACTTAAAGTTTGCGTGAAATAATATTACCATTATACACTACTAGCTGTGAAACTCGTCGAAACTGGAAAAAGTAGTAATCGTTCGAATAGCTATTTCATGGCCAAACCTGAGTTAATAGTGTTCACAGTGCTTGGCGGAGTGCAATAATGAATCATCATACAACACAATGGCCACGCATGAGTTAACAACGCCCACAATGCCTAATGAGAATCAAAAGTGAGAGTTATCATGCTGCATTATGGTTACAGTTAATAGCGCTCATAATGACAAAAGTAAAGTTAATCACCACGCAATATCATGGTTTGAGTTAACAGAGCCCACAATAAAACAAAAGTAAAAACTACCCTAAAGCTCTATGAGCGGAAAGAATAATCAGCCAGTAAATTTTGTATGATAATTTCATTTGTTTGTTCTGTTAATTTTTATTCGTTTTTTGATTTTTTTTTTTTTTTTTTGCACCTTAAAATACAGCAGACAAATGTTTTGACTATGCGGCTCTCACTCCTACAAAATCAAAATCGCTAAAATAGAAGTCAATGACTGATTGTTAAAAAAAAACAATTTTAAGTGATTTCGGAAATAAATTTTTGATCTTTAAATAAATGGATACTATAATCCTTTTAAACTATTTAATCATTGATGGCTCAACTACGTCTAAAGAAAAAAATCTAAATCGGCCAAATAGGGGTCGTTGGGCCATTATCAAAGGAAAGTAACCTCGATTTTAAATAAGTTTCGAAAAAAATATTTTTGATCTTTAAATAAACGTACAATAAACCCATTTAAACTTTTTAAACATTGATAGCTCATCTACATGTTTAAAAAAAATCTAAATCGGTCAAATGTGGGCTATTGGCCGATTGTCAAAAGGAACAAATTTATTTTTCGTGCGTATAGGTTTTGTTTTTTTTTTTTTTTTAATTTTTTAAAGTTATGTTGACATACTTACGGGATTTTTCCTTCCGTTCAAAGAAGAAAAAAAAAAAATGTCAAAATCAGCCAATTACAGACTGTTAGCCTCCTTTGACAATCTCCCTTATTTCTCTTTTAACTTCGCCGATCTCCGCCATCCTCCAAATATGTTTACCATACTTGAGCTCTCTAAGTTTCTTCCGCAGACCCTAATTAGACAGGAATTCCACAGTATTATCAATTCTCAGTTTCCTTCGCATGCAACCGTGCTTACAGATGGTTCGAAGGGGCTGGCTAGAATCTTTTCGTCTGCCACCCTTCTGTTCTACATTCATAAACGTATTAATGACTTATCCTATGTTCCATTGTTTCCATTTCCTTCAATCAGCTTTCCTCTAAATGCTTTATTATATCTGACTCCATGACAGCCCTTAAATTCATTCTCCCCTACCTGATCATTCCTGTGATTTTATCATACTCCGCGTATGCTCACTTATCCACGTTCGTTCTTCCCTCCTTTGCATTTATATTGATATTTACTGTAGGTTCCTAGTCATTCGGGCATCTTCGGTGATGAAGCCGCTGATTCTTTGACACTTGGATTTTTGCTTCTTCCCGTTTTCTTTCTTAAAAAAATACACCATCGTCTAATCTCCTTCCGCTGTGCAAAGGTTTTCATCTCAGACTTTGCTATCGAATGTATACATTTCCTTTTTCTCTAACAATTGTTCTTTTTATCTGTCTGTTCAACCTAGTCTTCTTGACAATTCGTCGTTCTCTTTGTTTCCTTTACTTCGTCGTTCTGTTGCTGTCTCCGTTATTCTTCTGCGTTCCTAAGCCGTAGTCTATTATCTTCCTCCCGTTTTCGTTTTTCGTTGGTCGTCTCTCCATATTGTCTTCTCCACTCAAACGAAGAGCGTGTTTTTGCGATGGGCATCATGTGTTTATTAAATGTTGATTTCTTTCTGCTAAGTGTTTTCTTCTTCAGTCTGCTGTCTTCCTACTCCTTATTGCGCCTTTTATATCCTATCTTTTCCCTTTCCACACATTATTCCCATTATATTGATTACTTCCTCCTAACAACATTTTTTTTTTTTTTTTTTTTTTTTTTTTTGAGTGCCGTGTACAGCTGCCGGGGCTATTACGACACTATGGCAATCAGAGAGTTAAATGGTTCGAAATAAGTTAGTTGTATAAAGAAACCGAATAGTGTCTGCAATGTTCAAAGGCGAGTTGGCCAAAGACGACTGCAAAGACGTTATGCGGAGCTTGGCGCGCTGGAGCGCGAAGGAGGGGCACTCCAGGAGCAGGTGTTTTACTGTAGGAGCGGGGGGAAGGGAGTAAAAGGGGCATTCGAAAGGGGGCTCGCAATTAAGTAAGAGATAATCATGAGTCAGCGAAATATGTCCAATGCGGAGTCTTGCCATAGCCACAAAGTGGGTTCTGGGGAGGTCAGAAGGAGGGAACCAAGGGTCAATTCCGTGTTTTTTAATCTCTCTTAGAAAGCAAGATTGTCTAGTGAGCCAATCTTGCTTCCATTGGGATTGCACGATATCGTATAAAGATATAATTGACTCCATCCTTTTCCAATTGTTTCTGGGTAAAGGTCCTCGGTGGAGAAGCCCAAAAAAAATTAAAAAAAAAAAAAAAGACTATTATCCGATTGTCCGAAAGAAGAGGCTTACAGTTTTTATTGCGCTTTATTTTTAATATCTAGGTTTACACCACTTTTTTAAACTTTCTAGTTATAAATCGCATATCCCGCTTCGTTGCACTCCAAAAATATATACATTAATGCGTTTTGTTTAAACTTTTATCATTATTGATGGCTCATCTAGAAGTTATAAGCTTCCGTTTAAAAAAAAGAAAAAATGTTCACATTAGTCACGCTGGGACCGCTGGCCGATTGTCAAAGGAAACAGAAAGGAAATGCTTTGTGCTTTAAATATGCAAATATTAAAACAAAATGTTACGTACGGTTTATGTAGAAATATATTAACTTTGAAAAAATAATTTCTCACCCGAGATAATTTCCGTATTACCAATATTGATGTCCTTGTTACTAAACAGATATCTTTTTTCCAGACATTCTATAACTGAAGTAACAGATATAACCAAAAGAATGCTTCAGCCCGAATTAAAATGGCTTTAGACGGAGTCGCTTTTCACCTTATTTTTCGATCGAATAAACATGTAATAGTTAAACTAAACGAAGCAATAAAAGTCAAATACGGCCCACGGATAATCGAACATTTTAATTTAAATTTAAATCAAATAATTTTCGAAACAATAACAAAAGGAACCGTCAATAGAAAATTAACAAATAAAACTCCCGCTGTTTTATATTACGGGCATATTCAAATTTTTCCGCCTAGTACACCATCGTAGACTACCTTAAATTCAGACATGACCACAGATAGTTAATGGAAGAAAAAAGGTGCCTAAAGGAATATAAGAATGTTTACCTGTTAGCTTAGTCTCGTTCGATTAGTGTTCTCTACTCACTTACAGAAAAACTTTTGCTCCATAATCCATCTGAGACTGGCATACAATTAACGGAAACGGATAAAATTGTTGAATGGAAAAATAAAAAATGCCGGTGAGTATTCGAAAAATGATTTTGATTGGTTTAAAAGTGACTTTCCTCTGCCCGGAAAAACTGTCGTAGACTAGTGCATGTGACTAGAATAGAAAATTTATTAGTAAAAAGGTTAAACACGCGTTACTAAAGAAGCGTTAGTTTATTTTTAATTAGCAATCGCGATTATTTGTTTAATTTTTAAAAGCTACAAAATCGCAGCTTTTATTCAGTCTAGATGGTTAAAACAAGCACATACTTCCGTTGGGGGACAAAAACACGAACGAGATACAACCATAAATGACAATCTTTGAACGATTTTTTATGTCAACGCTATTTAGTCGAACAATACGGCAATTTTTTTTTTTCTAGGCCCTCACTTCGGATACTACCGATGAGGCAAATGTATTTTATAAGATTCATTACATATTGATACGGATTCGGTACTTTTGGCGCTATCTTTTATTCGACGTTCGAGCTAGAAATTATTCTTCGATTTATTCATTAATTCTCGGCTTCTCGAACGTCGATATATTCTTTACATCGCTGTTTTGTCGTGTCTTGGTTGCTTATTTGGCCGATATCAAAAATCCCCGAGATAATTGGCGTGATCGTCGAGTACACGGTCGCGCTGGGCTAGAGACGTTCTAGTGTCTGGGTGGTAGCGGTCAGCAGCTAAGACAATGATATGCGCGTGCGGCTGGAAGCGCTGAATAAGATGTGCCGAGTAATATCGAGCGGCGAGAATATTATTAAAGGCAGGGTAATTAACGCGGTATTATTATAAAGATATTCTAGAAAAATCCGTGTTCACATTATTAATTGATGAGGTACAGGGTAATTTCAGCGATTCGACTATGTCGTTCGGTAGAAGCCCATCGTGTACCGAAATCTTCGTTCGTGCATCTTTGCACTATAATTCGATGTTGTTCACTCGGTGCAGTCGTATTATATTGGCCGGCAGCTCACGTCGTCGAGCAGCAAAATCGTATCTAGCCGCCGTGTTACTTTTTTTCGTGAAATCTTTTTTTTTTTTTTTTTTTTGTTTTTTTTCCAATGTGCACCTGTAATGTATTAACAATTAGCACATGTGCGGGAGCCTATTAACAGGAATTAATAAGTTATTCAGCAGTAGCTCCTTTGAGCAGTCAGCTGTGTGCTAAGTTGTTCAGGTTACTGATATACTGAGGATATCACGGCACAACCTCCTTCCTAGCCTTCTGCGCGGTCTGTCCGGTAGCGTTGTTGTGAACATTCTTCGAATTAACGGGTTTTCATGCATCTGTAACGCCTGATAAAAGTTTTGATAATTTTGTTGATAAATTTCTGCTACAGTTTTCACGTTCAAGTCATGATGTATTTGTTCATTGCTTACGTAATATGGAGCATTACACATTGACCTCAATGTTTTCGACTGGAATTGTTGAATACGTTTACAGTTAGTTTTTGCGGAAGTACCCCACAGTTCGATTCCGTATTTCCACTTTGAGGCCAGAATTGTATTATATATTAGGACTTTGTTTTCCAAAGATAAGTTAGATTTTCTTCCAATTAAGTAGTATAAGGCTCTTGTACATGCATCGAGGTTTTTACGTAAATGCAATATATGCGGTAGCCAAGTGAGCTTTCTGTCTAAGATTATGCCCAAGTATTTAATTGAATTTAACTGTGGAATTGGTTCAAGTTCATATAGAACTGGTGGACACACTCCTTTGCGTAGAGAGAAAGTTATACTGGCTGATTTTGTTGAATTAATTTTTATTTTCCACTTTGTGCACCATCTTCCTAATACCTTAAGGTGCTGTTGTATTAACTGGGCAGCAATTTCCGGTCTCCTATCCGCAGCCATAAGAAGCATGTCGTCCGCATATGTGAAGACTGATGAATACGCTGTTGTTGGAATATCCGCAGTGAAGATGGAGTACAATACTGGACCAAGCACACTGCCCTGTGGTACAGAGGCTAATATCGGGTACCAATCAGAGTATTCGGATTTGTGACGTATTCGGAAAGTCCTAGCTTTTTTTTTTTTTTTTTTTTTTTTTTTATGGCCTGGCGGCTAAGTAGCTTACCATTTGGCCACTTCCATATCAAAATAAGGTATGAAGCTAAGAGAGCGAAAATTTTCGCTGGAAACGATTTTTTAATCTTGAATAGTAGTCCTTGATGCCAGACCTTATCGAAGGCCTGACTCACGTCAAGGAAAACAGCTGCACAGTAACGACCAGTTTGAAAGCAAGAAGAAATCGCATCAACCACCCGATGACACTGGTGGATAGTGGAGTGACGCTTCCTGAATCCGAATTGATGAGTAGGAATTAATTTTGATTCTTGTATCGTTATCTGCATTCTCCGCAAAATAAGTGATTCTAAAATTTTTGCCATTGAGCACAGGAGACTTATGGGTCTATACGACGAAACTTTATTAGCT
Organism: Icerya purchasi; assembly: GCA_039619475.1. Taxonomy (NCBI): domain Eukaryota; kingdom Metazoa; phylum Arthropoda; class Insecta; order Hemiptera; family Monophlebidae; genus Icerya; species Icerya purchasi. The sequence continues at coordinate 495,856,953 of CM077116.1, read as the reverse complement.
GGTTTGTTAGGTTTCAGAACCATAATTACCACTGACCTCTTCCAAGCTTCAGGGAAGTAAGAAGTGCGAATTACAGCGTTATACAGGTGAAGGATTTGAATAAGAACACTTCTGTTTAGGTGTTTTAGTATATCATTGGTTATATCATCACAGCCTGCAGCTTTGTTGGCTGGTAAACGCCGAATTTCTTGCTCTACTTCTGTAAGTGAGAATGCTTTAACTGGCGGAGAGGATTCAAGTGGAATTTTTAAGTATTGTTGAACTTGTTCCTCAAAATGTTTGTTTTGCATTTCTCCGTGCGGCTTGAAAACTCCGGATAAGTGCTCAGCAAAGAAACATGCTTTCTCGCGTTCACTTCTAACCCATTTCCCAGAGTCATTTTGCATAGGATAGTCTGAGTTATGTTCTTTCAGGATGCTTTTTGTTGCATTCCAAAGTGTATTGTCTTTTGTGCTTAGTTTTTTAAGATGTATTTGGAAAGATGCATTTTTGTATTCCATGATTTTAGTTTTCATGTTGTTTCTTAGAAGATTGTATACTTTACGATTGCTTGGGTATCTGAAACGCTGCCACTTGGCTCGTGCTCTTCTAGTTGCAGCTATGAGCTCGCGAATTTCTGCTGGAAGACTGTGCACTTTACGTTTGTTGAAACTATTTGGAAAATTTGTGGAGTTTTTAGCACTTAGTTGTATGGATTCAGTTAAATATTCCACTCGGCTGTCAATATCTTGTTTTGTTCTAAGAGAAACGTTGGTTAAACAGTTGTTAAGGAGAGCATTAAGTAGATCCCAATTTGTTGTTTTATTCGTTAGCTGCTGCTTAGAATAGGTTTCTATAGGGATAGAATCTATTATTAGTTTAACAGGAGCGTGATCCGAGGATAAGTCCGCCGTGGATTTGCAAGAATGATAATATTTTTTTACACCTTTAGCAATATAGAAGTCAAGTATGTCTGGCAACCTGTTTGCGTGCGATGGCCAGTATGTGGGTTCATCCGAGGCTATAATATGTAGGCCTAAATTTTGAATGATTTTCCTGAAAATTTTACATCTGGGGTTTGTTAGTCTTGATCCCCAGTAAGTATGTTTAGCGTTGAAGTCGCCTCCGCATATATAATTTCTTCCCATTTTTATTAGATGTTGAGCAACTTCATTCTCAGTTATTTTGTAGCCTGGGAGGCAGTACATTGCTGCGAGTGAAAAATCAAATGGAGAACTGTTTAACGTGATTGAGATAGTTTGAATTTGGGGAGAGGAGCTGGAGTAAGAAAGGAAGTGTTTTATTTCCTTTCTTATTAGAATAGCTGCTCCGCCGTGAGCCGTTTCATCCGGATGACTACAATTGTAAGTGATATAATCAGCTATAAAGAATCTATTATTTGGAGTTAAGTGCGTTTCCGTTATTAACGCTACGTCAATTCGTCCTTGTTTAAGAAAAATCTCCAATTCGGTTTTCTTTCCAAGTATTCCATTTGCATTCCATAACACTACTGAAAGAGATGACTGAGTAACGGTAGCAGGTGTATTCATTTCGCTTGTAATAGATTTTCTATGACTTTAGTGAGGAGATTTATTAATGGAGATATTATTATTTTGAATTCATTTAAAAAGGATGATAAGGAGTCAGAGATATGCGCTTTCTCAGGACTTTGGTCCAGATTACGTTGCTGCTCTGGCATATGATTTCTTGCTACCTTTGAATAAGTCGGTCTTGTTACTTGGGTAGTGCTGTTTATTTGCGAATTTATTCTGTTTAATGGCGGAAAATTTGCCGCACTTGTATTAATGGTCTTGTGTATTTTATTGAGTCCTCTTGTATATGGATTTAAGAATGTTAGTTCCTCCTTATAGGCAGGACACCCTCTGTAGTTCGCTGTATGTGGCCCTTGACACAAGGCACATTTTGGAAGAACGTCATAAGGCTTTGTGCATTTAGCTGACTCATGTTTTTCACCACACTTTACACATCTGTAAGGTAAATTACAGTACTGTTTCGTGTGTCCGTAGTTCTGGCATCTTGTACATTGTGGCGTTTGTTGAAATTTTTTTGGTTCTTCTATTGTTACCACAGAATGAAAAAGGTTGTTCAGTTTGAAAATTTCTTTGTTAGATGGTGATTGATGAAGATCGATAAAGAAGAGTGGAAGAGGGTTTTTTGTTTTCCTATGTAGAATGTTGGTTATTGATTTTACTGCGTGACCATGCTTTTCAAGTTCCGCTTTTATTTCCTCAGTTGGCGCGTGAAATCTATTTTAATTCTGATGAAAAAAATTTTATCTTCAGTCACACATATTTTTCGTACAATTTTCCAGTCTGCATCAATGCTGTATGCGTCCGTTTTGTTTGTTTTTTTTTGTAAATTTTGTTAAATATATATGCGTTTGTAAAAAAAGGTTTCATTACTGGACACGTGGTAGGGCCTGTGACATCTCCGCTTGGGAGGAACTACCGCCTTCGGACGGCGGTTTCGCGATAAAAAAAAGAATTTTCCTTTTTTTTTTTTTTTAGAATTTTCCTTGAATCGAGAGAAAAATTTTTATTTTATTTTTTTTCTCTCGCGTTCGTTTTTTTTTTTTTTTTAAAAAAAAAGAAGCCTAATGTTCAACTAAAGTTTTCCGGTAATTCACGTATCAACATTCAATTCATATCAAGTGGCTTCGGAACAGGAACCAATAGTAGAATTCGTATCAAATGGCCCCCTAAACAGGGACTCGAAGTCGAAATTCGTATCAATATTATGACAACAAAAATTAATGTGCCCCATCCAATTAAGTTTATTAGGTCCCATTATTTCTGTTTTACAAAGTGTAAATATAATTCTTAAAAGTAGATAGTGTCTTCATATAAATGAATATTAATATTAAGTATAATTCTTAAAAGTAAATAGTGTCTTAATATAAATGAATATTAATATTAGGTATAATTCTTAAAGGTAAATAGTGTCTTATTATAGATGAATATTATTTTTACGACTTTTAACCTTTTGTATTGTAAAGTGATTGAAATGATTGAAATTATCATCAGTTGTTCCGTAATACCTTCAATAATTGTATTACTGCTATTGCAGCCTTATAATATATGATACACGCTGTCCTGAAAATTGCATCTAACACCCATTTCCCGAACCCGCAATTCCATACTTGTACAAGTACACTTTAAATATTTCATGTTGTAACGAATTCGATACCTACAGCGCTATCTTTTAGCGGTGTTCGAATTATAAAAATATATTTCGTTGATTAAAATCATTCATTTCGTGATTTATCGAACACCGCGTTTCATTCGACGTAATTGCGGATCGTAGTGGGTATCGGAGATGCTTATCGGCTAAAATCGAAATTCCCGGGCACGGTCGAACGGACGATTGCGTCAGGTGAGACTGTGTGCGTGTGTATTGTTGGTAGCGGCCGATAGTGGAGAGTACTCTACGAGTCCGAGGCGAGTGCGCGTCGGGTAGCAGCTGAGCCGAGAACATTGAGCTGAGGGAAGTTTGTGAAATCCGTAGTCGCTTTATAATACGGGTTATATAGAAATATTTTTTCGAATTAATTGATAAGGTACGGGGTAATTTCAGCGATTCAACTATGTCGTTCGGAAAAAGCCCATCGTGTACCGAAATCTTCGTGTGTGCATTGCACTATATTACGAAAGAGAATTATTTCACTAGTCAGTCAATAATCGTAGTTCGTTTAATTGGGTTGCAAGATCACGTCGTCGCGTGTATCTGTTTTTATACTAGTCTATATCGCATTTCCTTTTCTCTAACGTATGCACTACGCGGTCTCGTCGCTTTATTTGTAATTTTCTTTTTTTTGAATATATATGTTTTTACAAAAAGTTTCATTTGGACACGTGGTGGGCCCGTGACATCTCCATCGGGAAGACTCTACGACTTCGAGCGGCGGATATCGCGAATTTTTTTATATAATTTTTTTTTTTATCTCGTAAAAAAAGCCTAGAGCTCTGCTCGGCAGAGTGTCTATCCGGTGGTGGTAAGCCGCTCTTGCCACTGGCGCCCGATATTTTTGTTTATATTTTTTTAATTATTCGATTACATTGGAAAATTGAAATCGAAGATCTGATTCATAATAAATAATGCCCGTAAAAGGGAACACCGAAAAAAGGACACAAGGATCGAATGAATTTGTAATAAATTGGCGCTCCGAAAGAGGGAGAAGACTCGATTTGTATCATAAGACTCGATTTGTATTAAAAGGCGTCCGGAACAGTGACTTCATAGTCGAATTTGTATCAATGTGCAGTTACAAACTGCACATCAAAAAAAAAAAAAAATTTGGGTAAAGACTTTATTATTACGGCAACTGATCACCGAAAATGTCACTTATAGGTAAGGGCGATTTCAACGGACATTTTAAAAGGAAAGCAATATGAAATCCGCTTATAAGGGGGCTTGCAACCGCCGACTAGGCATTAGCAACTATGTTCTTTCTTACGCTGAGGGTAATAAGAAAATTCTGTTACATTTAATGATTTATTTCTTTTTTTTTCTAGTGACGTAATTAATTTAAATCGACTCTTCTAGAGTACTAACGGGAAACAAATTCGTGGGGCCCCAATAAGGTAGAGACAAACAAACAGATCTGACAAACAGCGATTTACAAAATTAAAATAAAAAACTGCATGATTCGAAGTATAATGATGGTTCACTATTTCGTCTTATTTAATTTTGTGAATTATCACGTTTTGCCTCTTATTCATTTTTTATTTTTTATTTTCCGTAACGCGTATATTCTTCTTCTTGCCGTCCCGACCGATCTCGATTATGGGTGACCATCTAGTGAAGTCTTAATGATATTCTGGCACCGCTCTCTGTCGTACGCGGAGTGTACCAACCACTCTGTATTTAATCCTGTCCACATCTTGATATCACAGAACCAGGTACGTTTCCTCCGACCAACTCTTCTTTTACCTTCAATTTTTCCCATCAAAATGGTTTGTAGCAAGGTGTACCTTGTCCCACGGAACAAGTGTCCAAAATATTTCAGTTTCCGAATTTTTATTAAATTAATCAATTCGTGGTCTTTTTTCAAAACCCTCAGTATCTTCTGGTTGGTCTTCTTAGTTGTCCAGGGTACCCTCAAAATTCTCCGGTAGCACCACAATTCAAAGGCTTGTAATCGATTCAGGGTATTTTTCTTCAAAGTCCACGTCTCACAGCCGTATAATAAGATGGACCATATATAACATTTTAAAATTCGAACCCTTAATTCCAAACTAAGATCGTGGGCCGTCAAGGTTTTCCTCATCTTGTTGAATGCACTTCTTGACTGCTCAATCCGACTTTTGATTTCCATTTCAGATCCTCCTGTAATGTTCAGCTGCGCACCCTATGTATTTAAATGATTCGACTTTCTGCAGGTTATCTCCATTAATGTGTATTCTGGGACTGATGTTATTTCCAATGACCATTATCTTTATTTTCTTTGCATTTAATGATATTCCATATTTTTGACTAATCTCCTCTACTTTTTCAATGATCAGTTCTTTGGCATTACCAGCTATTAAAACTGCGTCGTCCGCATAACGAATATTATTGATATATTTTCCACCTATTTTGATACCTATTGTACTGTCTTCCAGAGCTTCCTTGAAGATTTGTTCGGCGTAGATGTTAAACAGCATTGGCGACAAGACACATCCTTGCCTCACTCCGCGGTTAATATTAATTGGATTCGAAGTAGTATTTTGATTTAATGAAATAATAGCGCTCTGGTTAAGATACAGGTTTTTGATTATTCGACGATCTCCCGAATCCAATCCAATGTCTTCCAGTACCTCGAACAGCTTTTGATGCTGCACCTCATCAAAGGCTTTTTCGAAGTCCATATAGCACAAAAATAGGGGTTGTTGGAACTCTAGACACCTTTGAATAAGTACATTCATGCAAAAGATCGCGTCTCTAGTACCTGATCCTGGTCTAAAATCAAATTTCGCTTGGCTCAAATTTTCTTCGCATTTCTTTGCAATTCTTGCGTGTATAATTCGTAACAGTATTTTCAGCGTGTGACTCATAATGCTTATCATTCTGAATCTGTGGCAATATTTTGGGTTTGACGTTTTCGGTATCATTATGAATCGTGATATCAACCAATCTTTTGGTAAAAGACCCTTCTGATATATTTCATTAAGAATTTTGACTAGAATTTGTAGGTCATTATCATCTAACATTCGTAGTAACTCAACCGGGATATATTATTTTATCCATATTTACATATTCATAATTTTTTTTTTTGCTTTTTTTTTTTTTATAATAGGCTTGTCAACCAAAGACCTCATTTTCCAGAAACAATTAGAAATGAAAAGGGAAAATGGTATAATATGACGCGATCAAGCTAACAATAGCAAGGATAATAAGTGTAAAAGAAAAAGACGGGATAAAACGGGCACAATAAGGAGTAGGAAGTCCAAGCCTAGTCACATGAGAGTACAGAACCGAATGCTCCACCGAAAGAGTTGGGCATTTAATGAATACGTGATCAGCGTCATGAATAGCCGCTTCGTTTCAATGGAGAGGACAACATGGAGAAGAGGCTAATGAGAAAGGAAGGCGGGAGGAAGGTAGCGAAGAATAATTAAAATACAGGCGAGTAATGGAGACAACAACAAAGCGTGGAAGTGAAGGAAATAGAAGGAACCGTGAATTGGAAGGAAGACTAGGTTGAACAGAGAGATAAAAGGAATGATTAATAGAAAAAGGAGGAAGTGTATATACATCTTACCAAAATCTGAGATGGAAATTTCTACACAGCGGCAAGAAATTAGGTGATGGAATTTTGTTGAAGAAGAAGGAAGAAGAAGCAGCAATCCGAGCCAACAATCAGCCATTACTGAAGATGCCAGAATCGCTACGAATCCATAGCAAATCGATATGGATCGTACGGGAGAAGAAAGAATGAAAGAACGTATACGGGAAATAATAAAGTCACAGGAATGATCAGGAAGTGGAGAAAAGATGGTCTGATGGACACTCATGGAGTCAGAAATAATTAGAGATTGGGAAGAATGACGATCAGAGGAGATAAACATAACGGAACGTAAAATAGCCATCAACTCGGCCGTGAATATGGAGCAGAAAGAAATAGAATTCAGAGAAGTTATAATCTGGAAGAATAAAAGAAGCAACAGCACCAGCAGGCCCTTTAGAGCCATCAGTGGAAATGGTTACATGAAAAGGACAGAAGGAATTGACAGTGCTGTAGAATTGCTGCTTAATTACGGCTGGAGGGTGAGATTTCGAAAGTGCAGGCGAAACAAATACTCTGGGAGGATGGCTGAGATCACTGAAGTTAAAGGAAAAATAGGAGAGACTTTTAAAGAAAATTGTGAAGCATCAAAATGAAATAAGTCGGATGGAAATATGAGATAAGACAGGAATTTTACTAGATGCCCAAAAATTCAATTCCTGGAAATTTTAGGAGTAAATGACGTTCAGCAAGAAAGCGATAGCCTAAATAAGATCTGCGGATAGACAGGGGTCGCGTATTAGATTCAGCAAGAAGTACTGGAATTGGAGAAGATTTAAGAGCACAAGACAAAGTCGAAGACGAGAGTTTTGAATTACACCTAACTTAAAGAGTCGAGACTTGAAGGCGCAGCCATAAATAAAAGAACAGCTATCAAATTTGGAACGAATGACGAACTTATATAGAGAAATAACAAGAACTTAAGTATCACCGCTGCATCTAGTTGATGACAAAGCCTTCAGCAAATTTAGCGTTTTAATCGAAGGGAAAGATGTTCGATGCGTTCTGAGAAGGATAGACGACTATCCAGGAAAATATCAAGATAACAAGCGCAATTAACACGAAAAAGAGCTGCATTGTTTAAGAATAAGCTGACAGAGGCAGGATTGTAAGATTGAAGGGTAAATACAACATAAGAAGACTTGAAAAGAGAAATTGAAAGGTTACATTGAGCAAGAGCACGTTCTAGCTAATTAAGAGATGAATTAAGTGCTCTATTGGCTACAACAATATCGTGGGAAGAGGAAAAAAGCAGAATATAATCAACGAAGAATAAAGAGAAGAAGTTTAAAGGAAGGGAAGCAATACTGATAGTGTACATGTTAACAAGAGTAGGACTGCGGGAGAATCTTGAGGAAGACTGCGGAATACCTTCCTTGTAGTACAGAATAATAGAAGAGAGAGGTGAATAAAAATATTCGACGCGAGTTTAATAATACGAGGGAAGCGAAAATGACTGGAATGTTAATTGCCATCGTTTTATCTTTTAAAATTGCTAGATGGACATTATCAAAGACATCAACGAAGGAAGCCAGGGTGTAATGTTTTCGGATACAAAACTTATATAAATGAGAAACTAAAAGACTAATACAGTCAAGAGAGCCAATGCCAGGCCGAAAGCCGATACGTTAATTTTACATAACGAATGCATTTGTTTTCGATTTCGTTGAGAATTACTTATGATTAATTCGTAATTTCACTTCATTAACAATTTTTGAAAAGCCTGCTCTATTAAATAATTTTCGATAACTAAATTTGCTAATTGAGGAGAACTACATTTTTTCAAATAAAAGTCAGTCTTTTTAACGAAAAACCCGTGTTTAGCGTAAGAAGACCTTCAAATAATTAGCGTTATGGAAATAATTTTTTTGGTTGGATTGTCATTTACGAACCTCTTACTAGCAAAAATCATTAACACACTGTTCACAAAAAATAAATATAATTTCTAATATATATACGAAATGAACCAGAAGGCCAATTTACTGTATTATTATTATTATTCTATTTTTAAATAAACAAATTCTAATTACAGCGCAATTTTCATATTAATCATCGTGAAGGTAATTGACATTTTGTCCGAATTTTGAATTTTTTTTTTCTGCGCATTGTTAATCTACTATCGTTTCGTTCATTAAGTAGACTATTTCTATTATAATAAGTCAAAAGAATGATAAACGAGCAAAAAAATTTGTCGTTCCAATTTTTTATTATTACTATTATTTAATTATTATCTACAGTTTCCGGCTTTTGCTCAATAATTAATAACAAAACTACCGTGGTTGCTATTAATAGAAACTTTTTGTTTTACACGTTGAAGAAATCCTGGGCAAAGGCTCGTTAAGGAATTCAAAAAAAAAAAAAAAAAAAAAAAAAAAAATAGGAAAATATTTTAATTTACGCCGCCGGTGATCGAGGTAAATTCAGTTTATTCAAATTTTTCATTAAACTTATTGAAATTATTCCGGCGTTTGCAATTACTTTCGAAACGATATTAATACTATTCAATTTCGAATAATTTTCGGTCTCTTTGTTAGAATTAAATATTTACTTTTTTCCTCAGTTATTTTATTAGTACTTATATTAGTGTCATATACTATCGGAATGTATTCCTAATATATACAGATGAACTGTAAACTATGCTACACGGATTAGAGGATGCAGGAAGAGAGGCAGATCCGGAGCGAAACAAAAATAACATCTACGGAAGATTCCAAAATTGTCCGCAAAAAGAGATATAAAAAATCAAAAATATTATTTATTTAGCTCGACTTACATTGTTAAATCATAAATCCGCAAAAATATTAGAAAAATTTTTGGAGACAATAAAACGTACGAGGATTCGTTTTTAACACTAACCCTCGGAATTTTAAAATTCGCCACAGGACTTGGTCGGATAAGTAGGGGCTATAGAGAGTGTCTAAAAAATGATTAAGGTCGGGAATTTAGGTTGTGAGAAGTAAGCGCGGACTAGGGTTAGTTTCAGGGTCCAAGGTGTCATACTTAAGTTTCCGAATTTTGAAAAATCGCTGGGGTAACGGTGGTGAGCGAACAATATTTGTGGTAGGTACGTAAGTGTGCGTGCATGTGTGCGGCTAGCATGCATTTTCGAAAGCGTTCGTGGCCATTACGTGCGTGGGAACGGGCGGTGCCCTTCTACGATGGCTGCAGCTACGGCATACTTGGAACGAAATTACGAAAGATCGGCGAAAAATTTTAAGAGACAGAAAAATAAAAATATATTCGGATTAATTTTGGATTAATTTAAAAAATGTATAATACCGTATATGAAGAGCAGTGCGAAAACGGATGGGTGGATAGGTGCCCGTAAAACATGTGTGCGTGTGCATGCATGGGAACGGACAGTGCTACGGTATGCCGAAATAGATTTTAAAAAATTAAACATGAATTACGAAAGATTGGAAAAATTTGTGGAAGCGGAAAAATATACTCGGTTTAATTTTGAAAATTCATAGTAGGATAATGAATAAGTGGAGCGTGCACGGGAACGCATGTGTGCAGAACCAGGTAGTGCGTTTTCGAAAGAGCTGTCGCCGCAGTGGATTCATGCATGGGAACGGGCAGTGCGCTTTCGAGGTGACTGTGTCTGTATACTTAGAAAAATATATTACAAAAGATCTGAAATTTGCGGTGAAAGGGGCAAGCAGACGATAAGGTTAAATTCAGATTTTCAATGTAAATTTTCGGTTAATTTTCAAAACGGTTCGAATTATTGGACAGGCTTTAGTTAAGAGATAAGGATTAAGACCCTTTCCCGCAAATATGTACGGATTACTGATTGGGAACAGCCCAAGAGTCATCTGACTGGTGACTTTGAGTCTCCAGGCCCGTAATTTCAGTTAGATTTTGAAAATTCGTTCGACTTACCAAACAGGCTCTTCCTAAGGGTTAAAGGTTAGGGTTCTTCCCCAGACATGTGTTCGATTACCAATTGAAAATAATCTAAGGGGCGTCACACTTGGGTGAACTTTTCATTCTGGGAAGAAAATTCGTTTGGATTATCGCAATTGTAAGACGAGGGATTGAGGTGAATTTTTGACTCCCCCCGGAAGATATTTTAGATCGGTTCCTGAACTCTGGCATCGGGAATGAAGTTAGTTTCTGCACTCTGCACATAGCGTTTTGGTTAGATTCTCACCTCCTCGAATCGCTCTTTATTCACTAGTATTGTGCTTCAGTTTATTCGTTGAAAATATTAGGTCTTTAACAATATAATAATGTAGAATTTTAAAAACCGACAATATTGACGAATCGAAATATTGATTCGCATTCATTTCAGTAGACAGTTAAAAACAGAATCGATTTAAAAACTAAAAAAAATATAGAGTCAGCGATTGAGAACGTTATAAAATGTATTCATCAATCGGAATATCTAGCGACTGCGATAAAAATGTCAGTTTTAAAAACAACTAATCATTCGAAAGTCTTAAAAGATATGATTGCAGAGAAAAGACAAAAAAAATTTAGCAATAGGGAATAAAAATTCTTTAAATAGAATGTCTCAAATATTGAAGAAAGTTTTTTCTGACTCGAAAAATGAATCTTTTTACAAATATGCAGCCAATTTAGATCCGACAATAAATACTGGTTATTCCTGATGGAATGCTATAAAAAAGATAAAACAAAAACATGTATCTTATTTTTGAAAACAGAAAATAACAAGTGGGCTAGAAATGATCAAGAAGAATCGGAACTATTTGCTAAACACCTTTCAAAAATTTTCCATAAAGATAATAACAATACAATAACTGATGAAGAAGGGTATATCTAAATGTACAATTTCAAATGTGTCTACCCATAAAACTTAAGTCATCAATGGAAGTAAATGCATATACACAAAGGCACCTTCATCCAAAGAAAAAACAGTCGGGTATGATTTAATTATCCACCATAAATTCTTAAAAACTTACCAAAGGAAAAGGGATATTTTTAATAAGTTATATTTGCAGCACGATCCTCCGCACTGGTTACGATCCTATTCGGAATTCACAACCATAATTATATTAGAAAAAACCGGGTAAGCCGCAGAAAGAAATAAAATCATATGGACCACATCCTATCAAAAATATTTGAAAAACGATTCCAGGCAAAGGTTCTACAAAGTATAGTTGGAGCACTGTGATATATTCGAAACGATGATCTACATAATGATCTTCATATGTCTATTGTTAATGACGCAATAAGAATTCATAGTATTAGATATATCGAACGATTAGAGCAGTATGTTAATCCGTTAGCAGCCAATCTTATCGATATAATAGCGTGCACTTCAGGTGCGTCTTAAAATATGTAATCCGATTGAACTGAAAAATCGAAATTTTGGCCTATTTCATACCAAAAGGGAATAGTCATCATTGGGTAGTAACATTCTGTATATAGTAAAATAAAAATAATTATATCAATGCTGCTTATTGTTTACGACAGATCGCATACAAAATGTAAAATGAAAAAAGGAAAAAGATTGTAAATGAAAGATATATTATAAGTGCCAAATTTAAACTTTCTACTTTTTATAATTATTGCTGAATATTTTGATTTTCATAGGAAAACTTAAAAGTTTTTGAAAATTTGAGCCCGTTTAGTATATTAATTTTTCCGGGTTTCATTGATAATAAAGCTTCTGTTAATCAGAAGCAATACGCCGGGCATTTTTGTATTTTCGGGTGATACTTCGAAATTTGAATTTTTAACCAATCTGTGACTTTGTATTTATGGTTTTTTAAGTTTCATTTCGTTGTAGCTTAATAAATTTTAGTTTTCTATCTCTTATAGATCTTGGTCGGGTATTATAATTTTCGTATTGGAAATTTGGGTCTATTTGGGTTTCATCTGTAAAATTTTTGCTGCTTCATAATTTTCACGTTATTTATAGGTTAGGAGTGGCATACATATCTAATTTCAGCTGTCTACTCGTCAAGTTATTTAAGAAGAATATTTGAAAAATTTTCGTAAGCCTTGGACTTATTTAAGACCTGATATTAAGAACATTTTAGGTTTAAAAAACTTTGTTGCGATTTACCCTGGTGAACAACGCTAGCCATCCTAAATTTCAGCTTTTTACTTTAAATAAAGGTTACACTCAGTGGCGTAGCTTGCCTTAAACGGGCCCTGTATCAAAATTTGTTGGGAGGCCCTAATAAAGTGTAAAGATTTTTCACAAAAGAAACAAAAACGCTCGCATTAAATTAAAATAAATCCAAACAATTCCACTTCAATCAAATATTCACTCTTCGTCTTTTTTTCGGCAAACTTATTTATTCTGCCTTTGAGAAGTCTAAATAAAGATAAATTTGAATGTCATACTATACTTTTACAAATTTTTGCTCACACACATTCGGGGCCCCGTCTTATTGATACGGCTGATACGGCGGTTACACTGCAAATTTTTCATTACTGGCACGCTTCAAAATGTAACAATTTTTGGGTCGTTTGAAGATTTATGGGGAAAATTTTTCGGTTTTGTAGTATTTCTGTTTACTATTAGTGATGCGCGTAACGAATTTTGAGCTTTTTTTGAAACGTTTGATATTGCTGTGTATTTCGATTATTTTGGATATAGTTAATATAAAAAGTTCGGTTATTAATATTTTAAATTCCAGGACAACTTTTGAAAATGATGTTTTTACCTGGGTTAAGACGTTAGTTACTTCACCTTCAGAAGTCCATTTTAAGCGTTTCAGTGGAATCCATATACACATACATGGGGCAATGCTAGTTATATTATCATGCATTTCGATAAACTATAAACATTTAATAGCGTACTGTGCCCACACATAGTAATTACACGTACTAATCCACTTATCCGGTTCGAGAGAAATAATTATCGCAAAGTGAAGGAACTTTTTTTTAGAATAAACAGTGTCAGCTAGGTTGCCGGTAGGATCGTTTTAGTTCACTGTCGAATTCGTCGTGTTTTATCTGTTGTCAAAGATTAGCTTTGTTCCACAAGTTCGAGCTCACCAAATATCGCTGTTAGAAAATGTTCACCGCAAATGGCATAACTTCAGATTCTACCCACATCTAATACTGCGGTTTACGGAAGCAGGCGGCCCGTATTGCTAATTGTCATCGACGATTTTCCACTAGTGCCTGCTCTATAAAATATTTCTAGCTGCGGTCTTAATATCATCAGGAATCAATATATGCGGGTCAAGTGGAAAATCGATGAAACGCATCTGTTTTGCGTGGAAACTTTTAATAATGTTTATTATAAAATATTTGCGAGTAATTCACTCATGAACGAATTCGCATTACAAACCCCCGTTTTTTTTTTCATGATTAAGACTCATACGCTACGTTAGAGACCAAATTTGTTAATTTTTGTACAGAACTGATAATTAACACTAAAAGTTCGGTAGCGAACAATTAGTAATTTCGGAGGGAAAAAAGTATTGTGTTATTTTATTCCATTGTTAAATTTTTATTGATGCTGATACAGTAGAGGGATGACTTTACTGGGAGTAGTTTTATTACTGGCAATATCTTTATTAGTGGAAGTAGCTTTATTACTGAGAGTAGTTTTATTACTGGCAATATCTTTATTAGTGGGAGTAGCTTTATTACTGAGAGTAGCTTTATTACGGGGAGTGGCTTTATTACTAGGAGTAGCTTTATTACTGGGAATAGCTTCACTAAGAATGACTTCATTGAGGCAACATCGGGTTTAACAGAATAAAGGAATGTGAGGAAAAATTATTTTTTATATACTATCTATTCATTATCACTTTTTTTTTTTTTTTTTTTTTTTTTGGTGTTAGTAGTATATAAAATATGCTACTACGCGGTTCATTAAAATTTATGCGTTATCTGCAGTTAGAAATTTTTCAGTATTTTTTTTTTCAATTTATCTTTTTTTTTTCTTTTTTTTTCTCTTTTCTTTTTTCTTTTTTTCTTTTTTTGTAGTAAAGTATCTGATTCTTACCAAGTAACAGAAATAGAAATCTAATTAAAAAACTGCAGAACTGACAAAGAAATTTGCAATTAGTTAAATAATTTATGGTAGACAGCATGCTATAAAAATGCTTTTATTATTTATTTTTTTTTTATTAAATGGGTTCAATGTCAGCACTGACCCAACTAGGCGATCGGTGATAGAGAGTATAAAGGAAAGTAGGAGGGGAATAACGGCTAGAGATGGGAAGGAAATGTTAAAGGAAGCATAGAAAGGGGTAGGAAGATCCAACGCCAAGAGTTCGGCGTATAAATGAGAGTACTCGGGAAAAAGAGCAGGGCATTTAAAAAGGATATAGTTGGGGTCGCATATAAAGGAAGGATCAGTAGAGTGAAGAGGGCAAAAGGGAGAAGGTGAAAGAGAAAAAGAAAAACAAGAAGAGGGAAGGAGGGAATGACTAAGTCTTAGTCTGATTAAGGAAACAATAGCCGAGCCCCGAGAAAAAGGAAGAAATTGGAATCAGGGCTGTGAATTGGGAATAGGCTGTAGAAGAAGGTAGAAGGAGGAACGATTGGCGAAAAAAGAAGGCTAGATATCAATCCATAGTCTGGCATGGAGACTTGCGGAGAAAAAAAGGATGTTTGAGGCAGGAAAATGAGGGAGGAGTGGACCATTGAGAGACGCCAAGCGAGCTAGGAAGTCAGCTACTTCGTTGCTCTCAATGCCAGAGAGGTCAGGAACCCATAAAAAGTCAATAGGGATAGAACGTGCTAAGCGCAAGTTAGAAATAAAGGCACAAACAGAAAGAATAATATCATTAGACGAGTGGGAAGGAGGAGAAGAAATAGCTTGCAGCACAGATTTGGAATCAGTAACAATGAGAAATTTACAGATCCCTCTTGAAGAGGAAATAAAGGAGACAGCACGGATAATTGAGACCGCTTCAGCAGAAAATTATTTTAACGCTTCACCTTTTTAGGCAGCTTACACCGATCATCATCAGAAGCGAACATGATAGTCAGTGTAGGTTGTCTGAAACGTAAAGTGTTAAAATCAAAGAATTTTTGTAACATGCTGTCTATGGTAAATTATTTTTCTAATCATATCCAACGTGGAAATTTCAGATATTTAACTTGGCAATTACTTTTTTTCGTACATCGAGGGAAATTTTTAGGGTGACAAACAAAGGCCACCGTATTATACGATTTCGATTGAAATGTTGATGTAATTAGTATTAAAATAGAGAACAAGTGCGAAATTGTGCGGAATCGCACGAAAAAAAAAAAGCAAAAAACAAAAACAAACAGCAAGTGAAATATTTCTTAAACTGAATGTTGATAAATTTGGCCGTAAATTTTCCGGAATTTCTTTTTGCGTCGGGAATCGCCCGGAGCCTGGTTTTTTGATAAAAATTAATGGTACGAAAATGTGTTTGTCGGTTTAGTATGAAAAATGAACACGGCGAGCGCTCTTGAAACGGCCGCGAAATAGTGTTTATATTAATGAAATTGAGCAAGAGCGGTCACCAGAGACGTATGAATCATGCTGCCCCGTCGGTTTATGTGTTCGTTAAAATAAACAAATATAACACGGACCCCGTTCAAATAGGTCCTCCGTAATTAGACGAATATGTTACCTCCTGCGCTAATGTCAAACGTATTTTGGGGTATTTAAGAGAAACGTACATACATATGTATATATATATAATTATAACCGTTACAAAGAAGACAATAGAACAAGGTGTGTTTTGCAACCCCTAAGCAACTACTGAAAACAAAAAACACATAATTGTTCAAAGAAAAAGCTCTAGAGGGAGGAAATATTACATGTTAATGAAAAATTTCTCGGAAAATATTTTGTATCATATTAAATACGTATATAAAATGACCGAGCTAATTAAACACCGATCGTACAATAAGGTGAGAAACTGTTAATTAAATACTAATTGCCGTAGCCAAGGGTATAATTTCTGCTTCATTCTTTTGCTATTCTCATCGGCACAGTGCGCCCCAAGATGAGCACATTAGCGCATAGATCTGTCTCGTTCGCGTTAAATTCTGTTTGCTTCTATTAATTAGTGACATTATTGCGTGGCTGAAAATAGATTTCGAATTAATAACGTTTTTGCATAGTAAATTTGAGTATAGTTATATATATATATATATATAACAAATACAATTATAATGAACAAATTTATTAGCTGATGGTAGGTTATACCCGAAAAAGGTTCCAAGTAAGCCTTCATTTTATTCTTAAATTTGTTTGTTATAATTGTATTTATTAAATTACTATTATTTATAATTAACAAACAGGATGTTGAAAGATTTTTTATTAAATTTGAATGCTGGAGTTTTATATATACGAAAATAACAGCGGTAAATACCGATTTTTTAAAATTTCTACTGAAAAAAAAAAAAAAACAGAAAAAATTTAGTGTTTATTTCATTTAAAACACTAAGGAATAAAATTGTTTGTTTGAATGAAAATGGATACCCGAATTTAGATAAAAATTGAAAAATTCATATCGCAAATAATAGTTACGCGATACTGATATTAACAGACTCGCTATCAACGCTCCTGTCCATTCAGACTATCACATGAAAAAACAACGTGCATCTCACAAGAAATAGTTCAAATACTACATAAAGAAATCATATTCCACTGGACCCCATCGAACTCCAACATTATTCAAAACGCGAAAGCGGAACAAACAGCTAAGATATCCTCGATAATTTCCTCAATTCGAAATACTGCAAATGTTCCAATGCCGATATCGGATCTAACATAAGTTTAGTCAAGCATGGCGAGTCTTTAAAGCAACTTTTTCACTTTTGTAAGTAAGAAAAAAAAGATAAAGAAAGTTTATGTTTTCAAATGGTAAAGTTGCAATAGGCGCAATTTAACGGAACAAGAAAGCGTCCCTTGAATTGGGACCAATAAACAAACAACCGGGGTTTATGTGAGCCAGCACATTTTCTACACGCGTACAATTAAAATTCAAATGAATTCATTTTCGTTTTGTCGGCCAGTGTATGAGCTAGAATTAAGTACAACATTGGAGTAAGGTGAATGAAAAAAAACTTGCCGATTATTTAACATTTGCGCAAAAATAACAAATAAACGTAGGTAAAACAAATGAGCTTCAATCAAAACGCAGTACAAGAAAAATAATAACGCATAGAATGGGAAAAAGTGATAAATGTTCTGTCAAAAAAACCGTTCAGTATCATAAATACACTTTGGCATTAGACCTGCGCTACAAAATCGTGCACGGATTATGCATTTGAGAAGATAAATCTGGCGATATACACAATAAAAAAAAAAAAAAAAAACGTCTTACAAGCAGAGGTCGCGATCTGCGGGTCACCAATTTTGATGAAATTTTGCAGATCGATAGAAGACAATTTTTATATAAACAGTGTAAAATATTAGAATGCTACTTTTTGATTTACGCGAGAAATTAAAATTTTTAACAGCCGCATTTAACGGATAATAATATACATAGCCCGGTTTAGACAAAAATATGCAATAAATTCCAGATTATGTTTATATTTATTTTATGCGAATGGTTCGGAAGACTGATTATATTCTAAAATACAGTATATTAAACAAAAAAAAGTTATTAAAAAACAATAAAATAATTTTAAAAAAAAACGATTTTTAATTTAATAAAAATTTAAACCCGTTATTCATTACATTTATATACTATAAAAGCACAAATCCGAATGTATTTGTTTTGTGGTGTAGCGGTAAAAGTGACGACTATATTTATAACATACTTGGAAATAAGATCCGGATGTTCGAATCCCGATCTTATATTTTAAATTACTAATGTTTATTATCTAATTATTTCAATTCTTTATACATAACTATATAAATATAATAATAATAATTTTTTAAAAGCATTTAAACATGGCTTTCCTCTCAACTTTCACACAAACGCGAAATATTTTTAAATGTAAATGAAATTTGTTTTTCAAATGAAAAATTGAAAGAACCTCTTGTGGTAATAAATCATTTATGTGCTGTAGTAGATTCCGCAGGAATTTCTGTTTTATTTGTTTTTACGATCTATATCACTCCAAATTATGTAAATAAAAATTAAGTTTGTAGCATTTTAATTATAATTAATATTCATTAACACTCTCATGTTGCATTCTAATATTTTATACTGTTTATATACAAAAAATTGTTTTCTATAGATTTGCAAAATTTCATCAAAATCGGTGACCTGCTGATCGCGACCTCACCTTGTAAGATGCATTAAAAATGATATATTTTCCTTTACTAGAACATCGAGGATAAGCCATTGAAGCATAGTCAGTGGTAAAGAAGGCACGCATATTGAAAGGATCGGTCGTCTGCAAATGAAACGCTTTAAGAATGTCAGCATCAGCTTGAGCAATCTTGGCGCCTAGGCGAAAGACCGGAACGACGCCCTTTTAAGAAAATGCATGACAAAATAAAACACTAACGCAAACCGATTAAGCGTGTAATTTTTAATCAGATAATTTTAGAATACAGATATGATTTACTTACATAAAGGAGAGTATCACATCATTATCTGCTCAACCATTCAGTTGATGGGCAACCCATTCGTACATTTTTCAACTGTACAGGTATAGGCAATTGTTTATATGCAGTACGAATATCGTAAGACTACATTTACAACTGATTATGTGATTGTTTGATTTATATCGTTATATAAATGCAGTCCCCCGTGTATGTCTACTGTGTACTAACCTAGCGCGCATATGATGTTGTACGTAGTGGTTTGCCAATGCCTTCCACATGAAGTAGCGATTATTTTTAATTGAATTTTTTGCAGTAGGTCGTCGCGATAGCCTATTTTTCTGGAATGCTTGGCTTCTATTACGGAATGGTCGGGATCGATCCCGGGCGACGACAGCCGTTATTACAAAAAGAGAGTATATTATACACACCTTCTTTTGCTTCACCTGGGGAAAATGATTTACTACACACATGACACGTTACAACGACCACTGCTCCAAGGAATGTTAAATAAACTCTGAGTGTGTTGGGTTGCTATCATCATGATCAGTGAAAGTAGCTTCCAGATGAGCAACAAACGCATCTGCTTTTTTCTTACGCGTCTTAGCTTTATAACATCAAACTTCCACTCAAACTTTATTATAGTAATAACATTTTGAAACTCATCAATCATTAAGTAAAGTAAAGTAAATCCCATATATTACCTTGATGAGGTATAACGGATATTATGTAATTAAGCTTTTCATAATATACTTAAGGTTCTTAATGGGGAACTGATGAGAATACTGGGGCCAGTTCCTTTATACTTTTGGATTACCCGCCTATACTTTCCACCGGATAATTTTCTGGTATAACCCATTTCAGATTAGATATTAACCTGGGAGCGATTCGGATCCGGAGCAAGATAAGTCTGGATAACCTATGACACCTCTGGTTTGGTAGTTTATCATATCAATATTTAATAACAAAACAATATCATCTTTCACGAAGTTACGTACATCTAACAAAGTTGGTCAAACGATTCCAGCATTATATAGATTAGCTCAATCAGTACCATATGATGGTCTTCGTCTATACTTTAATAGTACGGTCACGAATCCCTATATGGAAAGTCAATTTTGAGGACAAGCAAAGAGTACGATAATCAAAAGGATTAGTAATCAGCAAAAGAGGTGCTTAAAGATAATAATTCCCAAAAAAGATAACGTTAGCTGGTGGAGAGAGAAAAAAGGAAATGTCCTCAAAAATGTTACATTATTATCACCGATTGCTTGAGTATAAAACTAATAATACTCTATTATCTTCGACGACAAGAGGTAGAACAACTAAGAATCGTAAGGAGGTGTATACTATATTTGAGGCCGAAAGGTACGAGTATATAAATAGCAAGATGGACAACACTGATGAGGTAGTATTAATTAAATTGCTGATATGAATTCCAGAAGATCTAATGAACACAGAAATAGGACTACTTTGGAAACTGATAATTAAGCAGTGGCTGATTGAGAACATAAATCAGGGGCAATACGTTACTTTTTAATTGTGTACACGGGAGCAAATGGTGGAGAATCTATCATAAGTATATAATTAAGACGGATGTTCGTCAAGTGTTATGATACGTGTAATGTATATAATGTTAAGTAGGTATTAAAAAGCTTTGTAATTATATTTATGACTTTAACTGTAACTTCTCTGAACTGTCTCATTCCTCTAAGCTATTCTCTTTACCTTCTAACATTAAGTCTCTTCCACGTCCCCTGCTATTCTTGAAGAATTTAACCACATTCTTTCCTCACTATTTCCTGCTCATATCACGATTTTTACGGGCGGCTCGGAATCTGCTTCGGCGATCGGTGCCGCTTTTATTCTTTCTGCCCTCAACTATTCAGTCATTTCAACTTCCCTCCTTTTCCTCTGTCTTCCTAGCCGAATCCATGGCTATTTTACGCGCGATCCTTTTTACGAGTATATCTTCAACTTCCAATTTAGTGAATTTCCTTCTATGCTCCGACTCGAAGAGCGTTTTAGTAGCTATCGCGTCTCCTTTCCCTGAACCCTCTTCCTGTGTTCTATTATTCTTTATATTCGTTTCTTGATTTACAATTTATTAACTTCCCGTTCTATCCAAATTTACCTGCTTTGAATCCCACTGTGATATCGCCGGTAACGATCTTGCTGACTATCATTAGCATGCTCAGCCGCAGTAAATGGTCGTTTCATAGGCAGATTTCCTTCCCAAAGTCTTTACTCTCTCTCTCTCTTTTCGTTCTCACCGTGACTTCTGGCTCCAACCCTGACTCATTTTACCTTGTCTTACAGCCTTCCCCATCCTCTTCTCCGTGATTTAACCATTTTCCCAGTATCAACTGTTCTCTGTCACTTCTTCCATAGTTCGCCTTCGTTTTAATCATAGTCTGCTCCCGGCTTCTCGTCTTCGCTTTTCCTCTTGTTCAATCTCCTTCGTGTTCCTTTCATTCACTTACCTTAAATGTCACCTGTAACACACACCGCGTTCTATTATTCGAATGTCCCTTTATTTCCTCAGAACGCGCGATATTTTATTCCAATTTGCTTAGCCTTGGCCTAGCAACTCCTTCCCTCTACATGCTTGCTTTTACATCTCTTTCTGTTGTTCCCTTGTTAGCCGCCTTCACTTCTGCTGTCTCTAATCGCTTTTTTTTTTATATAACCTGTCGCTCCGTGTGTCTTTATATTCTTCTAATATTTTGTGTTGGATGAATGTCCTGTGCTGACGTGCCCATAAAATAATAATAAAAAAAAAACAAAAAACGATAATATAGTGTTGGGTATCCACAGACAGGCACATTGCCTTGTGGGATCCGCAACTTACTTTTAAAAAATATATAAAAAAAACAACTTAATAGTCTATGAATTGATTAAAAACGACAATAAAAAAAGGTCTTTATGATTGTGTGAGCATCGTGAAATTTGCTTTTATTTAACGCCTACTATGTGGTTATCTTTGTAGCGAACATTCAAGTCCTATGCGCGTTTTATATTATAGACTTATATTTCGTTATTTCCAGCGTCCAGACCACCTATCCGTACAATTCAGCTGTACAGAATAGGTATCGTTCTTGGCAATTTGCAACGTCAGTGGTACTACACACGCAAGACTACACTTGGAACTGGTATTGTGACTGTCTGATTATCGATGTACAAATGCAGCCCCTCGTGCGTGTCTAGGCTATCGCGACGACTTACATTACATTACCAAAATAAAAAAAAAAAATATATATATGTATATAATTTCTGCTAATGTGAGAGTGTGATAATTAATTGCAATTGTATGAGATGAAAAGAAATGAGAAGCCCCGTTGAAAATTCAATTTAAAAAGCCAATGTAAATCGCCTACATTAATCATTTAATCAGCGTGCAATGGCGAACAACGAACAGTCGTTTAAAATCAGGATTGTAGTTAGCAGGCCGCAACGCGCCATGCAATCCTTATTCATAGTTACTTATTCGACAGAAATCCTATTCTATATTAAGTCACTCTATAAGATATACACGAACAGAAACTTTTTTCTTCCTGTACCAGGGAAAGGTGGCAGCATTTAGGTTAAGTGTTTAATAATTTTTTTAAAAATATATCAAAATTAATCATCAAGGTACTGTATAATTTAACATTTTCATCTTATGTTCGAATAAAGTAAGCTTTAAAAAAAAAAAAAAAAAAAAATGGCTTTTCTTTTCCGTTTTTCTCTTGTTCAATCACCGTTGTATCCCTATGACCCCCAGAAAATATTTTCGGGGATTTCTTAACTGAAGGAAGGAAAATACAAATGCATTAAATGAGAGAGTCTTCAACAGAGCGATCATGATTACTTGTATTTTCATATTTAATGCAGCAAATTGTCCAATTAATCGATAATATTTTCCTTACACGCTGTTTTATCAGAGTATTCTATCGACTGCGTAAATTACACTGATTTCGAAGAAAAGAGATAAAAGAAAAAAACAAAAAAAACCGGCCGTCCATATTTTTGCGAGTTCTAATGAGAAAAATAACGAAAATATTTTAAACTTGTAATTAAGAAAAAACATTAGAATAAGTATCCAACAAAAATAAAACTCGCAGACTGCCTTATTAGAACGATATGTACATTGAGTAATGTTAAGCAAAAAGCAATTTAAAATTTTTGCAGCTTTTATTATATCGATTACAGCGCGTTGCAATTTTTCTCGGTTGACAAGTGGTGAGTAATGTTAAGTAAATAAAACGATTAAGTAAGCATTCCAGATCATCAACGACTAATAAATGAAATAAGTGAAGTATGAATTAAAATAAGTAAATAAATATGTAAATATTATGTTATAAGTTCTATCGGCAAAAATCAGAAGGAACTATTTCTACACTTTTCGGTGTTAGAAAAGATAATTATAAAATTTTAAAGCTTTTAAAAATTTAACGGATGATAAATTTTTGTAAATGCGCGTGTTTTTTCTTTTTTTAAGGCGTACTTATTTTTATTTCTTCTTCTTCTTCTTCTCGTTTCGGCCAACTATGGACCACGTAATTTCAGTTGTTGTTTTCTTTTGGCCTTTATTTGAGTCCAATTTTAATCGTTCACTATGGTTTTTCTTTCTTTCCAGCGTCCATGATGTACCCTTTCGTATTTTCGGTTTTTCTTCAAATTGCTTTCCTCCTATTAAATCTCTCAGATTGACATGAATATCTTCAACTGTGATTTGCATTTCACTCATATCCTGCTCTGTTTCTTTGAACAAATTTCCATTTTGTTTTTTTGGTTTTGTACGTACGAAAATATTCTGTTACTTAGTCTTGTATTGTTCATTCTTATGATACGTCCATAAAAACCAATTCTCCTTTTTCTAATTTTTTTTGTGTTATATTTTCATCATTAGTGTATAGTTCATTTTGTGTCTTCTCCTGTAGATGTTATTTTCTTTAATTTTATTTATAATTTAAAATAAACAATTATTCGGAAACCAATATGTATATATTAATTACAACGTAATTCTTAGGCTACCCCCCATTCGAAAAAATGTCCCAATTTTATGTAACGCTTACTGTCCCAAAAAATGTCCCAGAAAAATGTCCCAGAAAAATGTCCCAGAAAAATGTCCCAATTTTATGTAACGTTTGTTATATTTTGTAGGATTTTTGTTATTGTTATTTAAAAAATGTCACAATTTTATGTAATGAAATATGTAACGAAAAATGTAACGAAAAAATGTCTTAATTTTATATAACGGAAGTTAAATGTTAGAATAGGATTTTTGTGGTTATGTTATTTTTTGTGTGTGTTGATGCCAGTAAGAATTACGTTGTAAATTTTGATCATTTTATACAAAGTATAGAAGAGAAAAAGACAGAAATAAAAGCAAGAGGGGTCAAGAGGCACAGCCCCTTGCGAGGCCAAAATGGCCGAGTTTATATATATATATATAAAACTCGATCACTTTATTCTAGGCAAGGGCCCTGCCCCTCGACCCCTCTTACTTACATTTTTTCTTTTCTATACTTTGTATAAAATTACCAAAATTTACATCATTCTCACCGGCATCGACACAAACAAAATAATATAATTACAAAAACCGTTACATGAAATTGGAAGATTTTTTCGTTACAAAATCTAATGGGGGCCGGTCTAAGAATTACGTTGTAATTAATATAGATATATATGCATGGGCGGATCCATAAGGATATTTGGGGCGGTAAATTATAAGGAAATTTTTAGGGGGAATTATATAATTACTTAAAATCTTCTACGGTAAGCGGTCGATTTGAGAAATACCCCTTTTTTCATAAAGAAGATCAATTTTAAAATTTTTTAAAAACACATAATTATTACAATTTAATTTAAATTTTGTTTTTATTTTTAGGTGAAAAATTAATTAAATTCTAGCTAAAATTGTAGTTTAGAAACAGTTAGAAAGATAGTATTTTTATTAGACTTTACTTCTTTTTTATTTCTGTTAGTAATCCGATCCGAATTCTTTGTTTGTGAACAAGTTTAAATATATATATTTCTTATTGCACTATTTTTAATTAAAATTACAAAATAAAAATTAAAAATAAATAAAAATAACAAAAGATCGATGACAGTTGAGTTTAAAATAAAAATATAAATTAATAGTTTTACTAGAAGACAGTATTAAATATTAATTATTAAAATCCGTAGGTAACATTTATACAAATCTTTTACAGCATAAATTAAGTTTCTCTGTTATAACAAATTTTTTCATGGAGGCTTTGGTTCTCTGGGGGCGTGACCCCCCCGTGGAATCATCCTTGTGAATGTTTATATTAAACGTTTCCGCAATTCGCAGGTTTTAAAGAAAAATAATTTACAAGTATTACGAAAAAGGACAAAATAGAAAATCAAAACGAACAACTATTTACCGACTACAAAAGGACGAAGGTACACTTATACATTCGTCGTGAAGGTTTTTTTTTTTATTTTTAGTTTGTTTACGCATAACTTGTATGTGGATCGATTTTAATGACCGACATTCGAAAGTGTATCAATCATCGGTTGTATCGTGCGAGTATAAATATCGGTGAACATAAATGAGTAAGAATCAAAAAACCTAAAAAAAAACAAGGTCTCTTTAGACATTTTTCTTTTTATTGACATAACAGACCCGATTGACTTGTAGTATAATCAATATTCAATGTTAATTAAAACGGATAAATCTAGATTTGAATAAAGAAAACGTATTTTAAACCGCCATAGCGTAAATTAAAAGGCATTAATTTTTGAAAAAAACTGACTTTTAGCGAGACAAAGAATTTAAGAATTATGCCAAAAATTTTGAAATAAAATATTTTCTTTAAGGAAGTATATCGACTTCAAAATTGACTATCAAAAATTGAATAAAAATGCGCTAAAAAGTAAAAATAATTATTCGACAGGAAGATAACATTATACAGCACAATATAAAACTTAAAGAGGATATTATGGTAATTCTTATACAACATTAATAGTTCAATTAGAGTCTGACGGAAATCAGAAATTGCAGCAATGATACAAAACTACATTAAATAATCATCACATTGTTTCCAGATATTTTTTTGCCTACTCTAATAAGCGTTATTAATGCTGTATCAGAATCATCATAGCATCCACCTTAAGGTATATTTTAATTTAAAAGTATATTATCTTTTTTAATCGAGTAATTATTTTTTACTTTTTAGCCTATTATTTTTTCCTTCTAAATTTGTATAATAGATCTTGAAATCGGTATTTCTTTTAAAAAAATTTAATTCTATACAAAAAATGAAAATATTTTCTTACAAATTACATCATCACAGTAATACACGTGTACCGTAAAAGTAAAAAAAAACCGAATCGAATCAATCTTCTGTGTCGTGTAATAGAAGTAGGAAAATCTTGTACTCTACAACGAAGCTTAAAAGTAAAACGCTTCCGATAATTTTCGAACAAGTTTTTATATATCGCATTATCTAGTGCGATTAGAAAAATTAAACATACGTATAACTTGGTTCTCACACTTCGCCATCGAGACACCCACTGCAATAGCGTAGTTGTCCCTTATAATACTTGTAGAAAAGTTGCTCTTAATCATCCGTGACATTTTTTAATTTATTCTTCGCGTAGCAATTTCAGATTCTCGTTTAATCGATGACTCTCTCTTTATGCTACAATTTCCACGACCGATCTCAATAATCTTTTTCATAAAACACTTCCTCTTCATTCAAGCGATTCCATATTATGATTATTTAATATACATTTATATGTGTATATATATATATGTATATATAACTAGGCCTTTTTGGTCTTGTAAGGAGTTGTACCCATCTTGCTTACATTTCTGTCTCTTTCTTTTCCATACTTTGTATAAAATAATCGAAATTTACAACGTAATTCTTACCGGCATGGACATAGAAAAAATAGCATAATCACAAAAATCCTATCCTAACATTTAACTTTCATTACATAAAATTAGGACATTTTTTCTAATGGGAGGTAGCCTAAGAATTACATTGTAATTAATATATTGAAAATATTTTCATTTTTTTTTTTTTTTTGAGCTTTTCAATCAAGGATTTTTACCCAGAAATAATTAAGAGAGAAAAGTTAATAAGAAGAAATCAATATAGCAGTGACGACAAGTAAAGAAGGAAGGGATAGGATACCGAAAGCGCCATAACGACCGGAAAGATTAACTCTCAGCAAACTGGAGAACCAAGCAGAGCGCTCAAGACAATGAGCACTTAATAAATACGTGATAATCATTTCCGGAAAAAATCGCATCACTAGAATGGAAAAGACAATGAGGAAAGGAGCCAATGAAAAGCAAAAATTGGAGGTAATGAAATATGGCTAAAACGCAGGCGAATAATGGAGACAACAACAAAATGAACGATTGTCAGAAAAAGAGGGAGCGATTACATGCGACTAGAGCAACCCGAGCCAAAGAGTCGGGTCGCTTCATTGCGAGAAATGCCCGAGTGGCTAGGAACCCACAGCCAATGCAAAACGAATGGAGAAAGTACCTATGAGCAAATCTATACGAGGAATATTAATAAAGTCGCAAGCTGGAAGGGGAAAATAAGCGGCGCTCATGGAGTCGTCGAAAATCATCACATAACTGGAAGAAAGGTGATTAAATGAAAATAAAAAAGGTAGGACAATCGTTAATTCGTTTATGAATGCAAACCAGAAGGAAGAGAAACGAAAAGATCCTGAAATATTCAAATCTAGAAGGATTAAAGAAGCTCCAAGGACTCCAGCCATCTCGAGCCGTCTGCGAAAGCGAGGTTACATGAAAAAAAAATAGGGAATATCATCCTGTTTAAATAAAATTAAAGGAATGGAATTTTCAAAAGTGAAGCCAAAATGAAAACTTTAGCAGGTTGACAGGGTTGTTCGACAAAGTTGAAAAAGGTCGAATAGATTATTAGAGGAAATTGTGTACGGCCAAAGTGAAAACTAAGACGTAGGATAGAAAATTTTCTAAGAGTAAAACTGCATAATTTTCTTATACAAATAGCTATTTTGTTGCCTAACGCGTCATCGATATGCTTGTCGGCAGTCACGTTTTCTGTCTAATTATCTCAGCGAAAAGCTTTTTAACACGGCTTGTACGCCATTCCGTGTCGTATAGTGCGCATGCCCATTTGTAAAATTAAATTTATTTCAACTCAGAAGGCGAAATGTCAAACCGGTTTTTATTGACTCCTCCGGTCACAGCTCACAGCAGTTGAACTTATCCAGCAGGATTTGCATCCGTCGAGACAGTCACCACCTGTTGAATTTTGTACGCATTAGACGCTTCCTCTTCAAAGCGACACGGGCCGGTGGTTATCCAGCACTGCAATTCCTGTCGAACAGCATCATCACAGTGCTGCGGATCAGCAGCTCTTTTCAGAAGCCTAGTTAGTTTCTGTATCTCGGTATAATGACCGTTGTGCATTACGAATTGATATTTCTGATCAGGTCTCCGATTCAAGTTAAGCAGCACTGCCGTTGCTACAGATTCATCGCTCTTTTGGCATTCCATCTCTCGATTTGCCTTTACTGCAACACCAACGCCAGTTGGGTCTCCAGTTCCTTGCTGCAGATTCATCAGTTTCTCTTGCTTAACTTCCCCAGTCACCGGTTCCTGTTGGGTTCTCCGGACTCTTCACGAACATCGCAGCAGCACAATTACGCAGTGGCAGATACACGGGGGGGGGGATAAGGGACATCGCCCAGGCCAAAGAACCAAATCCTCGATGAAAAAGTTTGTTACAAGAAATTTATACTGTAAACGATTTGTATAAATGTTACTCTACCTATGGATTTTAATAACTAATGTTTAATACTGTTTTCTAGTAAGACTATTCATGTAAAACTGTAGTCGATCATTTGTCTTTTTTATTTATTTTTAATTTGGAATTTTAATTGAAAATAGTTAAATGAGAAATATATATATATATTTAAACTTGCTCACGGACAAACCAGCAAAAATAGAAAAGAGAAGTAAAGTCTAATAAAAATACTATCGTTCTATGCCTTCTAGTAATTTACTATTCAAATTCTAAACTACCATTTATTAAGCTACAATTTTATAATTTCGTTTTATTTTTCACCGCTAAAAATAAAACAAAAGTTAAATTAAAAATTGTAATAACTATGTATTTTTAAAACACATTTTTATGAATTTCTAAAGAGCTGGTCGCTATTTGATTTTCTTTATAAAACACAAGGTGGTATTTTTCAAATCTATCGTCTTACATATAAGATACTAGATAATTGTATAATTTCCCTCCCGAAATTGTCTCTCTCAATCCGCCCCTGCAATTACGAATTAATATTTCTTTCAACTGTACATATTACAAGGAAATTTTTTTAATTGAACATTTCTTTTTCAAAATTCTAATTTGTCGCTTATTTGACGCGTGATCCTCCGAAATCAATACGCTCATCGGGTTGCTCGTCTAGACCGGACTGCCGTTGCAGGAATCTCCGCCAGTTCTGGATCGCATCTCGAATAACCTCAAAAACGCCGATTAAAAATTCAAAAATAAATTTAGAACTCTTACGTAATTCCTAAGCAAAATAAAAAATGAAAAATGTCTGAGAACATTTTTCGATTTTAAGCGATGTCCTGCTTTTTCGTTGCCTTTTTTTACTCACGATCGCAGACCAGCTGATTCTGAGTGAGCAATTTGCGTTGGTGACGAAGAAGCCTGTCATTTGACAAAGAGCAAATTCAAAGTTACACGAGAATATTTATAGCTACGCTACGTATCGAAATAATTTTCTATAGAGAAGTTTACGCCTCAATTCATATCGAACAGTTAACTTTTAAGTAAGGAATTTTTCGACTTTATATTCGACTATTGCTTGGTCGTTTTTTTCGTTTCATGTTACGCGACGCCGAAGCGTAGTAAACGGGCCGGCGTAAAATTACAAGCACTTTACGTCGAAGAAGGCTCCGGTAAATAAACTACTGCTGTGTCCTGACTAAAATTGTTCCATCCGAATGAAGCCGTGACTAAATAACATGGTGTACCATCATCGAGTAAATACCATCGTTCTCCGTTTTACCAGTGCAATACGTCGGCAAAGCTGTAATTCTATTTGCTTCCCTTATAAAATACCTTTTACAGGGTCGTTTTCGTTTTTTTCCCTTTAATCACTCCTTACATCTTCCGTTCGGCCATTTCTTTTTATAGTCTGACGCTTGCTGTAAGAAGTTCCTCTGCTCTTTCAAACACGAAGCACCATTCTGCGAGCACGTTGCCGGCGAGAGTAAATATTTATTTTACCGCTGAACGGTAAATAATCCGTTTAGGAATTTTTTTTATTTATTTTCATTTTTTAATTTTCCTTTCATTATTCTTGAGCGTTTTTTCCTTCGGATAATTGCATCTCTTCTCTTGAATCCAATTTCCATTTTTTCTGTTCACTACTCGGCTTAATAACCTTCGTTGAAAGCTCGAAACAAGCATTAAATACTATTAGAAAGTACAATTAACCCTTCTGGCTGTGTTGACCCATCAGTCAGTCATCGGGTCGATGCCATTCACCCCTAAACAAAGATTAAAACATATAATGGAAAGAAAAAAATGCCTATATTCTGCACGTAAAAGCTTACGACCCATAAAAATTATTAGTTAATTTGCAAATTAAAATTTCATTATTCATCTAGGTCTACACGTCCAACTGAAACGGTCCAAATTTATAATAACTCACTTAACATTTTAATAGGGTAGTATTCTTATTCCTACACAGTTCGAACACGAAAATGTATTTTGCAAAAGATTATAATGATATTTCAATATAGTACAGGAGACTAGCTACAGAGATGTTCCGGTAGAATTAGTGCAAAACTTTGAATGCGACTATTTTACAAAAATTTTCTGTATTTTTTAAAGAAATATACGTCGATTTAGACTGGCTATGAACTTTTTATCCAGTTTTTTCTCTAGCATACTCCAGGGGATTAAGATTTCTGGTCACTTCGCAGCACGAACCTTCGGATTTTCAACTATTTTACTTTTTTTTTTCCTTCTTTTCAATTTTCGTTTATTTTTGTAATTTCTTGCCGTGTCTCTAGCCTCAGTTGAAAAATTACGAGATAGAACTAAATAGCTAGGCGGTCAGAAATGGAAAAGGACAGCAGCAGCGGAATAACTGAAGGCAATGGAAAGGAAAGGATATAGGTAGCGTTAAAGGGAGTAGGAAGACCCAAAGTTAAAAGTTGGGCGTAAAGAAAAGAGCGTTCGTTAGCGAATGCAGAATATTCGAAAAGGATATGATTTGAATCACAAATACAAGAAGGCTCAGAAGCGTGAAGAGAGCAGAAAGGAGAAAGAGCTAAAGAAAAACGAATGCGAGAAGAAGGGAGGAGAGAATGATTGATTATGAGAGTCTAATTAAGGAAACAGCCGTGAACTACGACAGACAGGAATTGAATGAAACCAAGACAGGAAACGAGGAACCGGTTGAGTAGGTACTGCAAATAACGACTTGAGAATAAAGATAGATACATGTCCAACCAAAGTCTGGAATGATTAGAGCATGATAGAGAAAGAATGTCTGAAGAAGGGAAAGAGTCGAAGAAAGGACCATTGCGGGCGGCTAAGCGAGCTAAAGAGTTAGCTGAGTCATTGCCCTCAATATTGGAATGACTAGGGACCCATAGAAAGTCGATGAGAATGGAACGGGACGAGAACAAAGAGGAGACAAGAGATCGAATAGAGAGGATGATACCGTCAGAAGTATAAGAAGGAAGAGAGGAGATGACTTGAAGAACGCCTTTGAAATCAGAAACAATCAGGAATTTGTGAACCCCACTTGTAAAGGATGTAAAATGAATGGCACGAAGAACTGAGATCGATTTGGCTAAGAAAATAGAGCAGAAAGAAGGAAGTCTGAAAGACTCAGAGTACAGGAACGTAGGAAACGTATATGCACCACCCACGCCCCCATTAATCTTGGAGCCATCCGAGAAGATTAAGACATGGAAAGGAAAAGAAGAGTCCAGCAGCTGAGGGAATTTGCAGTTGGCTACATTGTGAGTGGAAGAATTAGCTCGGATTGGGAGGAAGGAAAAATTGATGGAGTGCCATAAGCTATTAAAATCGAAAGAAAAGTAAGGACGACTGTTATAAGAGGAAACATAGGGAGAGAAATTAGAATAAAATCGGAATTCTATGAGGCGCCAAGCGCCAGTGATTTTTTATATGAAGATAGGAAGGAATAAGATTGGATGACGAAATAGGGAGGCGTTTTATTAAAATATGATAACCGAGGAATTAAGGACGAATGTACAAAGGTTAAGTGGCAGATTCAGATAGAATCGCAGGAATAGGAGAAGATTTTAAAGCGCTAATGCATAAACGAAGGCAGGAATTTTGAATTGCGTCAAATTTCGAAAGGAGAGATTTGGAGGCATTGCCATAAATGAAGGAACAATAGTCTGGTTTGAACCGAATAATTGATTTGTATAGAATTAAAAGAATGCATGAGTCGCCACCCCATTTGAACGGAGATAAAGATTTGAGGAGATCTAGTCTTTTGATCAAGGAATTATAGAAATTTATCTTTTATTTTAACGTTTGCGTAGCAGTCTATAATTTTTTACGTTTCATTTTTTTACAACCCCTATTATGTGAAAGCGTTACATGATTTTTCGCGTTATTCCTACAGCAAAAATTATACATTAAATTATATATATATATATATATATATATATATATATATATATATATATATATATATATATATATACTTAAACACCCAATACATTAAAATTTTTTTTTATATACCTTTTTTTTCAATCTACCCAGAAGAAAACACCAAATCAACATCAGCTCGGACCGCAGTGATAGGTTCATTATAGTCTTTAAGGTTCCTCATTCAGCAGTCGTCCTGCTTGGTTTCCGTTTTTATTTTACCATCTTACTAGCTTATTTCTGGTTTTCCTTGATCCTTTTTCTATTTTCCATATTTCTCGTTTCTCTCCTTATTATGTCTTGTCAATTTAGAATAATCAAGGATTTTTTTAAGCGATAAGGATTTCTTGTTTCCTCTTTTAATTTTTACACAACTTTCCTTTGGTATTGCTTATCTCTTTTAATTAAATTGATTGATAGCGTACAAGGTCCCAGACGCAACGATTGTTCTGAGCGATGGGTGCTGATGTATTATGCCTACCGGGAATTACTATTATTTTAGAACGGTGGATCTTCTTACCTATGTCTACATTTCCTATAAATCGTTTTTTAATCGGTTCCGTAATTCTACGGTGAAAACCTTTTCTTTACTCTCATTTCCCCGCGCATCTTCCTTTCCTATTGTTTCGGCCTTCTAAATTCCTTCTTCCCTTCTCACTCTCTTCTCTTCATTCTTCCACTTTTATCCCCAAGTCGATAACTCCTAGCCTTGTTCCGCACCATGTTTTGACAACTTAAAATACTTCAGTGGAAGTGCCGAAGCCTTAATGGGCCGATAAACCCTCTCTTGAGAGACTGTTAGATCAACATGATATTAATATTGTCTTACTTACTGAAACATGGCTAAATATTTCATCCGACCTTCGTTTCGAGGGGTTCTCCCGTATTAGTTCTAACCGCACGTACCGTTATTGAGGCGCAGCTATCCTAATTAGAAATGACATCCTACTTCTAACTCATAACAACTTCCAATCTTCCTTCCCTCTTAATCCCCTTACCCCCCGTCTAGTTCACGTTTCAATTCCTAATGATTCTGGTAACCCAATTAATCTTATCTCCGCCTATATCTCTCCTAATTTCGATCTGCGCGATGTTCCTTTTCCTACTTTCATTAACTCCCTATCGTCTCCTTTTATTGTAGGCGGACACTGGAATGCCTACTTACCTTTCTGGAGATGCACCAATTATAACAATAACGGTTTAGTCCTAGACAATTTCATTCCTCAAAACGACCTATTTCTCCTTAATGACGGTTCTGTCAACAACCCTCTAGTTCTTAGTTTCATTGATCGATCTCTTACGTCTCCTAATCTCGGTTTCAGTTGTTCATGGAGCACTCTGGATGGCACCTTTGGAAGCGACCATGTTCCTATCATCATTTCCTTAAATCAGTTTCCATATTCTACTCCGAAAAATCCTACACAGTGTCATAGATGGGTTCTTTCTAAAATAGATTGGTCCGGCTTTCGCTCCTATGTTGACTCTTCATTTTCCTTAACTCCCTCGCACTTAAATCCGTTTTCCCAATACGACCTCTTTATTGAATCTATTTCCAACACCTTAACCCGTTCCTCTCCTCTTTACCAGCCTTCAACTTACAAAAGGTCGAAACTGGCTTCCTCTGTGTGATGGAACCAAGAGTGCAAAGCTGTCTTTGATCAAAGTTTATCCACCTATAGAGCGTTCCGTTTCTGTCTTACTCTCTCCAATTTTCTCTCTCATAAAAGTGTCAATAATAGAGTTCGGTGTGCTCTCAAAACGGAGATTTAATTTAGTGTTTCCGCCTAAAATGGGGGGTATTTTGGTCTTAAATGGTATAATTTGTATGAAAATGAAGATTTTGGTTTAAATTGAGCGCTTCTTTCCATGATAGCATATTTATTTTAATCCCTGTTTGTGATGTTTGATGGCATACTGTAGAAATTTATGGTTCTTACATCCTAGTAGTTACATAGTAAGCAGTGGTGCAGCAGCTTAGGTGTGATATTGAGATGCCGGTGTTATTTGGTCAAGAAGATGTGTACTAAAGAATCCCCGGGGGTGAAATTACGTCTGACAAATAATAAATCTCAGGTGGGAGGTAGGATATGTGCTCCATTAAATGGGTGAGCGCTGTTTGATAATTGAATCAGCCATTGCTTTATTACATTGCAGTTATAATGTGAGTGGACCAAATTAATTTTTATATGTTGTTGTTATACATTTAACGTTCATATCAGTAGATGTGTATACTTCATTAACATCTCAATCCATGTAGTCAGTTTGATTTTCTAATTAAATCTATACTAAACAGCTGTATACTGCTGGGGTTACATCAAATCTGCAAATTTTGGTAATTTTGGGCAGATATTTCTTCATTACAGTAGAAAATGTACACATACACATACATAGTCACACATCAGTATCATTATCGGCATTGTTAGATTACATGCATACCATCAAGCTGTAATATCCCATTTATACTGTATCAAACACACATAATGCATATCAACTGCATGCATGTTATTGTGTTGTAAGGTTTTGGCTCTTCATGCACTGAAAATTTCATAAAGCTGTGCATAATTAAATAGTAGACATAGCACATGTCAAAAAGCAACTCTGGTAAATATCAAACATAGCCTTTGCAGCAATTGAGACAATTGAATAGTAATATAGGTTAGTGGATTATAAGTCTTATCAATCATTCACTCTGATTGCTCATATGCGAAGCAACGCACCAAAAACATATAGGCTCGGACAAGAATAAACCACCAAGAATGGTTAGTGCTGTGGTTATTTTGATTGGATGTATGTGAATACCTATTAGCTGAGACATATCTCCTCATATACATTGTCATCACAGTTATTTCAGTTAAATATGCATCAATGCAACTTTTAAATCACATAAACACAACAGACGCTTCAAACATATATGAAATGTACATCAAATTATATGCACAAACAAGCATTGATAGCAAAGATTAGCCTAATTTCAATTAATTAACACATCAAACCATTTTTAATGACATATTTGTTGGGGGTTAGCAAGTTACATTAGTATTGGCTAGTTGCAGATGTAATAAAGTAAATTTCAAAGTATACCACACACACAAAACAACGAATTTGTTTGGGGGTTAAAAAACTGTTAAAGGTGACTAGTCAACAATAAAACATATTCTAAAAGCATGTTCAAACATAAACAGTTGGTACTGGTTAATAAATTATTACATCGGTTAGGAAATCATAATTGTATCATCAACACACATGTAAAAACACACAAGCATATCAAACAACTTAAGCTCTGGTTTATCTCGCGAGTGTGAATTACCTTATTATCATCTTTTAAAGCTTGGCCTTCCTGCTCCTTTCAACGCCTCTTATGTTCTTTCTCTACCTATTCTCTCTGTTGTTCCTGTCCTATTGGTGTTCCTTGATTCCATTGTCGACAGAATAAAAATATAATTTTTATTCTATTCCATGCATCTATTCCTTTTTGCTGGGCTAATGCTCTTTGGTAGCAAACCCAAGAGGGGTAAAAAAAAAACAAAAAAACTTAGTACAGGTTAACAAATTATTACATCGGTTAAGCATTAGTACATGTATCATCAACACACATGCAAACACACGAGCAAACAAAGTAACTTAGCACAGGTTGGCAAGTTATATTAGCATGGGCTGGTTATAGGTATAATAAACCACATCCCTAAAGCATACACACACACAAAAACAGTAGATTTGGTAGGGGTTAGAAAAATTTAAAGATGGCTGGTTAAAGTTTTTCCCCTAATCTCTGTTTTGGTCAGGTGCTGTTACTGAGTAATGGGTATTCCAGTACTAGTGCCTGTAGAGAAAGCATGCTGCTACATTAAGGCATGGTGAGAACTGAGATATCTGATTTTTGGTTTGTATCACTAAAGATGCATCAAATAGAAGGAAGTAGTTTGTGTAGAATATATCAGCATGATGGTAGACTCTTACTTGAGAGCTCGGGGGGAAAAGGAGAGTGTGGTCATGTTAGTATTATTCTGTATTATTTATTTATATTTGTATGTTCTTAAAAATTGCACCTGCAAAAAAATCCAACAAAATGGGTATGCAACCCGCACATTAAATTCTGCCCCGAAAGGAACATTATATATCTACTTATGCATGTTTATAAAAAAAAAAAAAAAAAAGATAAGATCATATCCTAAGGCAAAGTCATCACCAAAGGAAGCATTTATTTTACCTTTTTTTTTCTTCTTTCAGATCTGGGGTAAAGGAGTAAAGTTAGCATTAAAATTCTTAGAGGCAACGTTGACCGAAAGAAATACCATTAGTTCCTCTGACGACGCTGGAAGCAAATTTAAAAAATCAAAAAGGTTCTTCAGCCGCACGCACATTTTGAAACAAACGTATAAAAGAAAACGCATAAATTTCGTCCAATATTACAACAGTACAATATTACTCCGTTCATAGTATGAAAAAACGATGTACATATATGTTGCAAAAGTACGTGAAACTTTTGAACGCCATTCGTATGCTAAACCAAATAGTTTATGTAATTCGCACGTGTGCCGACTCGACTTAAAATTTGTTTATTGATTTTTGTACTAGTTGTATGTGACTAATACTAAGTAATCCGGAAAGAAAAATAAAAGTCAAAATCGACCGATAGCTATATAATTCATTCATACGTGTTCGAATTGCATTTCTGTTCTTGCAGGTTAACTTGTGCGATTAAAAAAATGAAGAAAAAAGGGAAAATTCCCTAGAATAGATGTTTTAAAATAAATAAAGACTCGCTACACAATGTGTAAACTATGGAACAGTGGCAAAATAATGAAGTAAATCAATTTGTAACATTTCATAATTATAGTTTAGCGTTTCGGGCAGAAATTGTGACAGTCGGAAATAAATATAATTTTTAATTTGTTGAAATAGTAATTAATATTTATTCGTTTTTAACCGTTTGTAACGGAGTTTTAATTTGTTCCAGTTCAACATGAATATCGTTTTAAGTATAACAATATTATTACTTTTATTTGTAACCAGAACTTAGCGAAGGCTTCCGAATCAAAAAGGTGGAAATTTAGAACTTCCAAACCGAAGAAATTTCTTTGAATGCACAGTTTATATTATTAAATTATATTCTTTGCACCTTGGAGGGGGACGCGTTAGAACTTTCCGCATATTCGAAAATTACTTTACGTATTTCCTCTATTTTCCGTTCAAATTGGGGACTAAATTAAATCGTTATCGGAACTATTCGCTATTTGTTACAGCTATTCTCAAAGACATTTTTCAATGTAATTTTTTAGATCCTTTTTTAAATTGCATAATGTATTCTTGAGACGTGATTTTTACGATTTGTTAGGGATGAAAATAATCGGTAACGCTATTTATTTTCTGAAAATTATTGAGGCTTTATTTTTTGATATGTTAAACCGTCATTCTATAATTATTGCGTTTTCTTGGAATTATGTTGTGATTTCTGAACCATTTTAATAATAGTCCATAACGCGCGTGATACGTGGCAAAAAAAAAGAAGAACTTGGTCATTTTGTATTGGAAATAGCACTTTGTAATAAATTTGAAAAACAGTTTTTCCATCGATTTTAAAATATTAGGCGATTCTTTTTATGAGTTGTGCGCAATTATTGTCCTCGATGGTATCACGTTACCAGTCACCAGAGGTAATCAGTTCTGTGATAAAATATATATTTCTTTTAAATGAAGTTAATTTATACTTTTTACTACTTTTATCTCTGTCTTTAATATTTTTTTTACTCGGTCTGCCGGAAATTACTTTGCACACTCACACAAGCAATAATCCAACACTTCGTACACAAAATTTTTCTATATTTTACAACACCGAGACACTAAACGATTGGGAGATGCAGCTGCATATATAAAAAAAAATTAACACAAATCAATCCAACTCATTAAAATACATATACCATACACATATACTTAATCAATCGCAGAACTCACAAATTTTTAAACAACAACAATAAAATAATATAAAATATAAATATATAAATCTGGCCTGTATTTTCCTTGACTGCGATCTATCCGTCTGGTTGACTATGACTGCGAAGGCTGGGCTTCTTAGCTCCTCCAGTAGCTACCGTATAGGCACTGGTGACTTTCGAGCGCTTTCGTCCACCCTCGGTCTTCGAAGTTTTTGATCTCCGGCTACACAATTTCGAAGCTGTTCCTTATTCTTTTTTTTTTTTCTTTTATTTT
The DNA here is from genome assembly GCA_039619475.1 of Icerya purchasi. NCBI lineage: Eukaryota > Metazoa > Arthropoda > Insecta > Hemiptera > Monophlebidae > Icerya > Icerya purchasi. The sequence goes on along the minus strand of CM077116.1, from coordinate 495,817,880 downwards.
CTTCGATTATTGCGCCTCTTTCTTAAAGCAATATGCTTTTGTAGTGACTAGGATGATGTCTTTCGATATAACGCGATTATAACTATATAAAAATAACTAAAACAACTGACTAGAAAATGCAGGTACGTACGAGGACACGTTTGCGCGTAAAGCGGATTCACACAGCCGCTAGCATAATTAAAGTAATTTCCGTGCGCCGAGATCGAACAGATTCCGCTCTATTCATCCGTCTCTTATCATCTTACACAGTCATTTTTGCGAAATTCCCTTTTCATTTTAGATACGCCGTCAGATGATCAGCTGTATGCTTATGAATAACCTATATTGATGGAATTTCTATTTTATATATATATATTTCAGAAATATTCTCTCTTGCGTATTTTAAATTATTCCATCATATTTGTATTTAAATAATTCCAATTTTCTCGCCTACCCCATCTATATCGTATCACGATAATGAATAGACTGTTTAGAGATTTTTTATGCAATTAAAGTTAGCCCCCCCCCATATATATGCATACGTCATCAATGTATAATTGACACTAAATCTAAATTGCTTAAATATTGTGTAGCATGATGATGATGTACCCTGTGGGGCACAGGTTGTTGTAACTAGAGTTACTTTCTCTAGTAGGTAGTCACTCGACCGTCATATAGATGCCAATCTCATCGCTGGAGAAATGAAACAGCAACCACGTGAGTTCAGTACCTCCACGTAGTACATGGTGGAAATTATTCGGCGGGCTTAGGCTTAGCGTTTTATTAGAAAATCTAAATATCAGAACTCATAAAATACATTGCTAATAAGAAAACGGAGGAGGGTTCATTTGTCGAAGGTGTTCCTTCTAATGGATAACGTTAAGCTTTTTCCTGCGTTAACTACAGTAGGCTATCAGCAATTCGCTCGTGACAATGTGCCCCCCTCGGTTGGATTGATGAATATCAATCTAGAGCGAGTAGGCGAGTGTCCGGCGCCTCAAAACAGATTCCTTTCGGCTAGGGCAGTAAACTCCGACAGTAAATACGGAAAACTACCAGCGTATTTTTCTAAGAACAATTATGGATTTCAGAATTTGCAGTAATGTCGTGCCATGTGATCCGACTAGCGATCGGCGCTGCTCGAAGTCCGGGCTCAAGAGTGTAGCGACCGGTCACAATGATATAAGAAACCAGGCGTTACGTGAAAATTATGGTACTGAAATAAAAATATGGAAAACTATACGAGTCGTGGAATGTCCACGGTCTGAATAGAGCAGGGAAATTGGTCATTGTTGAACGCGAGTTCTCTGTAATGCAAATATCACAAACCCGATGCAATGGCAAAGGATGTTTTATAAGCAATAATAGTAATGTAATATATGTAATATACTACTCCGGTTATGCCACTCAATATATGAATCGAGTTGCGATCGTAACAAATAAAAATACCTACGATAAAGTGATTAGATATAAGAAATACTGTTAAACGACAGAATAATAGCCATTAAGATAAAAGCAATCCCCGAAAACATGAACATTATACAAGTATATGCTCCAACTAGTGATTCACAATCAGATGAAGAAACCATAAATGTATTTTATGCTATGCTTGAAAAAACGACGCGGAAGATACCATCCCAAGATAGGACACCTGTAATTGATGATTTCAATGCAAAAATCGCAGAGCAAAAATCTACGAGTCAGCGGAGCTACTGTCACGGATAAATTTGGATTCGATAACAGGAATGAGCGAGGAAAAGAGCTCTGATTAATTTGCGCGCAAAGAAAAACAATTATTTTATAAAATGTTTAGATAAGTTTATTTTATACAAATTTCTGCATTGTTAAGGTACTATGGCTAAACCGATCAAATTTAGCATCTGGAAATTATTTTATCGCTAAATATTTTAAGGTTATTTTCAACTCTATATATTGTATGTTGTGCGAATTAAGCCTAGAGGATGGGTAGCTTACATAAATATTTATTTCGGGCTTGTCGACAAAAGATTTTTAAGGTTATCATCACAGCTCAGTACAAAAAATCATGTAAAATACATCAAAAAATAAATGTCTGGATTTCTTCAGTCGTTAAACTCATCTTTTTGGTGTTAATTTAATGTTTTTGTAGCCACATACCGTGACAAACTGAACTAAGTATGTATACTACTAGAGAGTTTTTTTGGGTTGCTGAACTCATTTTCAAGACTAAAATTGCGTTTCGCGTTCACTAAAGCCCTTAAAACATCAAAAATCGCTGAAAATTTCAGTTTTTTGTAATTTTGATCACTTTCCACTCTTCGAAAAGATGTGAAAAAATTCAGAATACTAATTTGTGTCCTATCAAATGTTGTTTTTTTTTTCCCGTCATAGCGTTAATTTTTAGGCGAGTTTGAAATTTTCAGTTGACTTTGTAGGTTATGTTTTTGCCTCTGAAGGCTCCATAAATAAATGACTAGGTTATATATGCCTCGTAATTTTCTTCAACCTCGACTTAAGTTTTTTTCAAAAATCCGTTCAGAATTCGCAAAGATACGGTTAAATAACTGAAAAACACATTTTTTGAGATCAGAGGCTGAAATGATGAGCCTCGAGACTTCAAACATTCAGGATCGCAATTTTTCAGCAAGCTAACCGTATGGGCCAAGTTTCAGCCAAATCGCCGGGAAGGACCAATTTTACGTACTTACCCAGCTCTCTACACTCTTTACTATTCTTTGGTTCTAACAAATACAAATCAGAAGTGTTTTTATTTCTCCTACGAACCTCTAAATCGTCGGCATATGATGTTCGGTCCTATTATAGGAACACAAAAAAGCTTTCTTATATAAATATTGAATAGCAGTGCACTTGAAACCGAGCCCTGATACAATTCATTAAATGCTCTTCTGTTTTCAATCTTGTTCATAAAATATAAATGTTTGCCCGGAAATAATTTACACCCAAGTCTAGCCAGATTTTCACCGACTGCTCTTAACTCGAGCAAAGTCAATTAAGACGTTTCATACGCTACGGATCATCCGTGGGCTAACATAATGATAACCATAATATACATTTACAAAATATTAAGTTCAAAAAAATAATATCCTACATACTTTTTCGAGCAGCAACATTCCCTCCTATGTATCTACCAGTAATTTAAACTTTTGGTGTAATTCAAACTTTGAAGTAATTCATGAAGCGAAATATGGTGTAACGGTTACTACTGTTTTAGTTGTTTTTTCTATGCCCTCAGGGATGCCACCGCAGACTTAACTTCCGCGGACATATATTTTTATCTTTTTCTTTATATTTTTCTTTTTCACCTGATTATTCCTTTTTCTGTTTTATAAATTTAAAATTATTTGTCCAAATTATAAATGGAGATATGTTAACAATGTCCTACACTGATATTTCTTTGACGGCCGATCGCTAAAAAGACACAATTATCATATACACGAAAATGACGCAAATAATAATGGAATTAATAATAATATAATTTGTACGCATCCTATATGTCGGCGATGATCCAGGATGCGACAATGAATTCCTGGTATCCGCACTGGTTGCGACAACCGAATATTTGTTACCTTAATACCGAAATAAACCGGACTTCCGAATAACCTTTTTACTTCGATTTCGACTTCGACTATGAAAATGGTCTTAATACTAATGACCCTTTCGCGCGACAGGTTGACGAAAAAAAAAAATATATTTCTCTTCTCCGGGAAACGGTTTCCGACTTTTTTAAACAGACGCTTGCTAACGGAGCAATTACCCCTGATCGATCTCTGCTGCGACTGACTTCACCTTTTTTTTCGGTTTCGTTGTCCTAGCCGTTTCGTTACTTTCTCTTGTTCTCCCCATAACCAATCACCATCATTTATGGGGTGGGCCTTTCTCCAGCCCTATCGCGTGATCGTATATCCTTCCCTTGACCGACAAATAGGATTTCAATCACACTCACATTATCACTCGCACCACGTTTTCAATAATTATTTAATTTATTTTTATATTTTATTTTTTTTATTATTAATTTTACCTTTCTATTTTTATTTATTTTAATTTTATCGAGACATGCAACGGCCACATTACAATGGTTATATTAGCTCTAAAAGTAACTATCTTATTGAAGTATAATTGAAAAGTATGTATACCGGGTACTGCAACGTGATAAGTTTGAGTTTTTTTTTTTTTTTTTTTTTTTTTTTTTTTTTGCGTACCGACCTGTACGGTAGGTCATTAACGCAATAGCTAACACTAACAAAACAGAACTTAGCAACAACGTGTTACAATAAACACCGTTGTTCTGTTAAATTATTTGTAAATTTAACTATAGGTAATTGTTAACGTTAGAATTGATAGCGTCACGACATTGTTTTTTCTTGAGTCTTCTGGCTGGATTGTCAGGAAGTACCGTTGCTTTCATTCGCGATATTAACGGATTGGAATGCTGGCTAAATGTGCGGTGGAATTCATTGTACTGTTGTAAGTATACTGCCGTAATTGTAGGAATGTTAAGATCGTCATAGATAATACTGTTGCGAATATAGTACGGTGCGTTGGTCATTATTCTCAACATTTTGGATTGAAACGACTGGATTTTGTCAATATGAGCTTTGGCGGCTGAACCATAAATTTCTAAACCGTATTTCCATACTGGTGCTATTGTAGTTTTGTATAATAACATTTTATTTGACAGACTGAGACTGGATTTTCTTCCTATTATAGGATACAGCTGCTTAAGTATTAACCTTAACTTTTTCCTTGTGTTGATTACGTGTAGGTTCCATGTTAGGCGTCTATCAAAATATAGTCCAAGGTATTTCACGTGATCAACTTGCGGTATAATACTATTATTAAACCTGACTGGCGGACATGCTTCACGTCTGGTTGTGAATGTGATGTGGGAGGATTTACGTTCGTTGATTCCGATTTTCCATTTGAGTGTCCACTGCTGAAGAATCGATAAATGATGTTGAATGTACTTCGAGGCTTCGCGTGGGTCATTGTGGCTGGCTAATATCGCTATGTCATCCGCAAATGTAGCTTGCAATGTGTACAACGTGGTGGGCATATCAGCGGTGTATATGTTGTAAAGAAGCGGCCCAAGGACACTACCCTGGGGTACTGAGGCTCGTATCCGTCGTTTGCTAGAGATAGAGTTGTTAATTTTTACTTGAAACGACCTATTAGTTAAATATGATCTCAATAGCTTATGAATTTCGATAGGAAAGTTGTTCCGGGTTTTATACAATAATCCATCGTGCCATACACGGTCGAATGCATTAACAACATCAAGAAACACAGCTGAGCAGTACAGTCCACGCTGGAAGACCGATTCGATCGCATCCACTATTCTGTGACACTGATGAATAGCTGAGTGTTTCGGCCGAAAACCAAATTGATGGTTTGGAATCGCTTCCTTTGCCATGGTGAAGAGGACTGGCTTGATGAGTTTTTCGAAAATTTTACCAAACGTATCCAACATACTTATTGGTCTGTATGATGAAACATCTGTAACTGGTTTTCCGTTTTTGTGAATGAGGATAATTACGGACTTTTTCCATCTGTCTGGAAAGTAGGATAATCTAAGCATGGAGTTGTATATATACAATAACAATAGTAATCCTTTTTTTGGTAAATGTTTCAACATATAATTTGTGATACCATCTTCACCAGGGGACTTATTGTTTTCCAAGTTCTTAACACACACATAAAGCTTGTTCGGTGTTATATGTCTGCGGTTAGAACAATAGTGGATTATTCCGTTGTTGTACTCTGAGACTTTCTGAGATAGTTGTGGATCTTCTGGCTGATGGGGTTGGAACACTGTTTCGAGGTGATCTGCGAAAGTTTCAGCCTTTTCCTTGTCAGTCTTTGCCCAACTAGCATCTGGTTTTTTAATATGATATGGAAGAACGCTCTTCTTTTTAAAAACTTTTGTAGCTCTCCAGATAGAGCAGTCCGTTTTATTTAGGGTTGCCAAATAATGACTGAAGCGTGAGTTATTATATTGCTTAATTGACTGTTTTAGTAGCCTACAAGATTGCCTATACGTTTGATAATCGGACGGATATCTATTACGTTGCCATTTTCTGCGTGCTTTTCTTCTTTTGTTGATTAATTCGCGTATCTCAATAGGAAGTATAGTGTTGTTTTTAGCCAGGATATTCAACTGTTTCGTCGACTTCTGATAGGAGTCGTGGATTGTATTGGTTAGATAATCTACAGCGGTGTCGATGTCTTGTTCTGTCTTTAGTTTGATGTTTAAGTTAATTTGATTTTGCAGTGTAACTTCAAATTGGTTCCAGTTGGTAACTTTATTTCGTTTTTGATTGTTAATATTTGTGTAAATTGGTGATATATCAAGGACTTGTAGAACTGGTATATGGTCGGAGGAGAGATCTGTAATAGTTGAGCAGGTTTTGTATATATTACTAAGTCCTTTAGTAAAATAAAAGTCTAACAAATCAGGTAATCGATTAGTATGCTTCGGCCAATATGTGGGAGTTGTTGGCGTAACTACTTCTAGCCGGAGTGTCCTATTGAGATTAAACAGTTGCTTCCCTCGTTTATTTTCTATCCTTGAACCCCAGTGAGGATGCTTCGCGTTAAAATCCCCTCCGCATATGAATTTACTGTCTTGATGAAGAAATAGCTGTGTAAACTCTTCGTTCGGTATGCAGTGCCCAGGATGACAATAGACTGCTGAAACTGTAACTAATCTGCCGTTTAGGGTTTTTATTTTAACAGCCACAGCTTGATAAGCGTCTGTTTGACGGGTGAAGTGTAAATAATGGTCTATATTATGCTTAATAAGTACTGCAACTCCTCCCATTGCTGTGCCAGAGGGATGAGTTCCGTGGTAGCACTTGTAATTAGGTAGGTTGAAACTCGCCGGATGAATGATGTGAGTTTCTGTTAGTAGGACGATGTCGATAAGTTTCGATTGTAGAAAATGAAGGAGCTCATGTTTCTTTTGTTGTATTCCGTTTGCGTTCCATAACACTACTGTTAGCGAATTGGTGCTTATATTGTTCAGATTCATATTAGTTTTTCCATTAACTTGGTTAACATTGATATTAGAGGCGTTAACAAATTGCGGAACTCAGTAAGAAATGATGTTAGTGTGTCGTTAATTTGTTGCTGTTGATTAATCATCTGTGGTACATTGCTCTGTCGTTCAGAGGTTTGGGGAGTCCGAGGAGGTGGTGAGTTAATATTGGCAACATTCGAGTATGAGAGCGATGTTGACTGCTTAAACGTGTCTGGAAAATCATTTGTGCTGTGTATATCGAAAGACTGAGGTCTTGCATTTTGCCTGAATTTTTTGTTGAATTCTTGTTGATAGTGTTCACATCCTTTATAGCTCGCCGGATGGTCTCCGCGACAAAATAGACAAGTTGGTTTTTCTTCTGGTGCTTTATTGCAGTTAACTGTTAGGTGTTTGCCTCCACATTTAACACAACGAGGTGGGAGATTACAGTAAGTTTTTGTATGACCATAATTTTGACACCGTGTACACTGGATTAACTGTCTAGTCATTCTGGGTTCCTCAATCGTTACAGCCGTATAGAGGAGATGATTTAGTTGAAATATTTCTGAGTTTTTAGGAGACTGTTCCAGGTCTATAAAAAACATTGGTAAGGGGGACTTCGTCCTTCTACTTATTACGTTTGTTACTGTACGAACGGAAAATCCTAAGTTCTGTAATGCTTGCGAGATTTCGCTGGCGTCAGTGGTGTGGTGTAAATTTTTAAGAACTACCCGAAAGGGTTTGTCTTCCGATAGCTGGAACGTATAAAATTTGTATTTGTTTTCTGCTAGGATTTTTGTTAATGTACGGTAACAAGTTGGTGAGCTCGGCTTTACCGTTACACCGGTATTTGTCGATTTTAGCGTAAATTTAACGTTATTAACCTGAGTTAAAAGCGTAACGAATTTTGAATAGTTTTTTATATCCTTAACTAAGATTGGCGGAATAGACGCTGGTTTGTTTGCAACTTTTTGTTTGCTGCTATTATTTTTGTTACTATTATTATTATTTCCGTTATTGTTTTGGGGAAATGTGTCTTTCTTGTTATTTTCATTTTGCACATTTATACTTTCATCGTTTTCGTCTTCGGAATTTGTGTATAAGAATGGGGCATATCTATTTTTATTGTTGAATTGTGGACGTTTGGATACATTTGCGTGTGGCGGTGAGAAACGTGCTGTACGTTTTCTTTGTACCAACTGCCAGTTGTTGTTTTCATTATCTATTCGACGAATACGAATAACGTTATCGTTAAAATTAGCGTTAGTAGATAATGGAATATTCTCACTTGTTGTCTCCTCCATTTGGTAGCTACTTGTTAGTTGCTGCTCGTCAGATATAGCGTCTATATGGGTTGATGTTAGCTGATTTTGACTGTTGCCCGATTTCGTCGAATGCGGATTTAATTCGGTCGAAGAATTGCTGTTAACGGTGGAATTTGAGGTCTGCGATTTGCGGCGAAGTATCGGCGAACGGAGAACCGACATTTTGATAGTATTAGTAGATAAGTGAGAGAAACCGGCTTGCTGATAAGCAAGCCGATCGCGGCTGATTTAATCACTTGCGATAAAATCGACCGTGAGTACGAACTAATTTATTTATCGGCGTAATTACACTATGTGCGATAAAAGAACACACAAAACACACGACAAACCATTGATTGTTTAGAGTTCTTTTAAAAACAAAATTAAAAATGGAATATTTACAAACGACGAATACGATCACGCGCATATTATCAAACCTTTAGCAACAGATTAAAATAAGATAATCCGAAATATCAGAAAAGAAGCTAAGTCGAATGAAAAGGAGGGACGCCGACTGAATGTTAAATAAGAAAAAGCCCAAAATGAAATAAAACCGGTTTTTCTGGAAGAAGGACTTGGGTGCATTTAATTGACTGTGAACAACAACCGAGCATCTGAATAACCAATTTATCCTTCACTGCAAAGTCATTAAATTGACGGAGCTTGTAAAATACGGGGGCTCTTTTTTTCTTTACAACAGCGGAATATTTGGAATACTTTTCGAATCAACATAGAGTACAGCTTTCGTCCAGCTCTGTTCAATTACTGTTCAGGCTCGCAGTGCAGTGAACTGACTCGCTACCTTCAAGCAGTATATTATCCGTCGATGAAACTCGCACCAAAAAGGAAATTTTACTTTTTCCCAAATTTCAGAGTGTAATTTTTCAACTATGCCAGGGAAATTTCTTGGAATGCGTATTTCTACCAGCTGTTTCGAAATTCTTAACCCTAACACTCGACGCCACTTTCTGCGCTTGAACTTCTCGCAGATAGATTCCGTTAAGGAACCATACGCCTAAAAAACGAAATATTTTTTCTGTAAGTTGTTTAAAAATTGTGTGGCGCCCCTCCAGAGTTCAAATACGAATTTGATAATATTAGCTGCACTTTTCCCTTAAAATTTCCCTTTACGTACGTGTTTAAAATGTGTTTTGGTCTTTTTGAAATTCGTTGTTCGACTTATTGAAAAGCACGCCTTTTTTTTTGTACGGTTACATCAATTTTTTTATCTGTAATTTTTATTTTACCGGAGAGTTTTCTGATTTTTATATATGTATATTCTCAAAATTTCTGCGCTTAATTGGTGAAAAGTTGCGAATTTTCAAGTTATTTTGTGGAACTCAATTACGTATTACGAATGCTTGATGGTGTTCTTTGTTCTTTTGCAATTTTCGGCGCCCAGGCTGTTCTAAAGTAGAACTTTTTAATCTTTACGGGTATACACAATTCAAAGTTTATAAGATTGCATTATTTTCAATAATTTTTCGCTGTATCTTATCTTACTAGGATGGCATCTTATTCGGATTCTGCACATTATACGTGTACGTATGAATCCGAATAAATGAAGAGACATCGACAATCGGGATCAAATGCATCTAAGCCATTCTTTACTCAAAAAGAAAGATTTTATTTCGATTTGTGTTGTTTCTTATTTAACATTCAGTCGTCGGCGCAGCATTGTGACAAATTACAGCCTCACAAGCTGCCCTCATCATTTTTATAAGAGCAGCATAGGATGTATTATGCTAGGAAATTCGATGCTGAGGCGGTAGGTGATGGAAAGAACACAACGGATTGAGGCAAGGAAATTATTGCTGGGCATGGGAAGGAAAGGATAAAAGACTGTAAGGAGTCGAAAAGGCAAGATTTTCGAATACAAAAGATTCGCTAAAAAGAGTCGAACATTCGAAGCAATAACATGGTTTGCGCCGCATTCAAAAGGGGAATCAGTGTTTTGTAAAGGGAACAACAGTAAGGAGGAGAAGATAGAACGGAAGGAAAGCGAGAAGCACGATTAATTCTTAATCTCCGATTAAGGAGACAATAAAATAGAACGTTAACTGAACGAAATGGAAAGAAACCAAGGCTGAGGGTTGGGTGTCGTCTGAATGAAAAGATAGTGCGCGAAGGCGGGATTATAAGGAAGAGTGTTTTGTCTAGGCCGGAATGATTGATTAAGGAACGGAGGACTAAGTCGGAGGCTGGAAAACGGCTGGAGAACGGGCATTAGACTTTCTAATATAATCCTTCAGTGAAGGCTTATCATTATGACCGTTCTTTTTCATTCAACTTCGCTCTTTTCTGGTATTTTGGGTTTTAGATTATCATATTTTAATTTTGCTGCCCGTGGTTTTGATTATACACGCATGATGGCATTCTTTGTTCGTAAATTTTCTTTTTTTTTTCCGGGGGGGGGGGGGGTAAATTGTGGACATTAATATTCAGCTTCAATATGCGGTAGCGAGATTCGCATCTAGTTCTACCAGAATGAAATACCACAGCCTAACCAGCTACACCACGAGATTGTGCTGTTATTTGTAAATATTTTATTTTTAATTTTGTTTTTAAAAGAACTCAAACTCATCGAGCTGCAGTAACATTCCAATAAGATAATTAATTTTTAAAACTAATAAAATCATATTTCGATTGCTTAATGAATTATTTCGAAGTCTGAATTACATGAAAAGTTCAAAATATTAACAAATACACAAGGGGTAATTTTGTTCAAAAGAAATGTATGTAATATTACAACTTTAAAATTTGCATAAGATTTGGAAATGCTTTTTTTGTTTTCTTTGAATTCAGTATTTTGCAAATGTATATTACAATTATCATTTTATTCTGCTTAACTAAATTTGTATAAATTTAGTTCATATTTCGCAGCAAACTCGTTTATAGACTGCTGTAGATTCGATTCGTTGAGTGTGTACAAAGGTAACGTGTTTCGTGTGTTTACGTTTGCATTGTTCTTAATTGCAGTCGGAGAAAATCGGTAGATCGTTCTTATCGATAATTAATTATTTCTTTATCGCTTTAGCTAATAATATCGTTACAGTAATCGTCTATCAAATCAGAGATTGGGGTCTCTCGCCACCGCTCGGTGATTTTACAAATATCTAACGTAACCAACCATGCCGCTGTTTCACCTATGAAAATACCGAATACAAATCACAATTCCGCTATTGCTTCAACTTCATCTTCCTATGCAGAATTACCGTTAACCCAGCTTCGTGTACCTCGATTTGATGGTTGAAATCGTATTTAAGCTACCTGTGATACGTTTAACTTGGGATTCCACACCATATTATTTGGAGTGAACGCATTTATGAGTATTTCTGATATGAATTTAATTCATGAGTTTTTCTAGCCACCTCTGATAATGTGCTTACATTTAGCCCTTGCTATTTTAAACAGTTTTAAGTTTCCGTCCAGTGGGTGTTTTTTAAATCTTGATGGGAGCCTATTCTTTTGTTTGACTGCATCTTGACATTGGTCTGACTAGGAGACACCGTTTCTCTACGCGAGAGGTTAGTTTTCGGGATAGGGGTCGAGTTCTTCGCAATTTTATATATTTCATTTATGATGAATTTTGATTGATTTGGTTAACACATCTGCGGTATTATTTCCCAATCTTAAGGTGAATGCAGTGACTAATTTGCTTTTTTCACATTCCAGGATGGAAGTCTCTTCTGGTTTAGCTGGCGAATATTTTGAATGGAATCGATATGGATATATTGGGGGGAAATGGTTGCTACCATGTAAACTGTTGAATGTATCCCTGACTTCATTAAATGTGCTAAGCTGTGACTACATAAGGATAGATCAGTTGCAGAAAAACTTCATAAATATACATTAAAATGTGTGTCGGTTTACCGCTATTTAGTAAAATTGGGTGATTTGCATTGATTCATTTTTCGATTTCTCTCCCACGTGTTTACCTTGGAGCCCCATAATGGATTGTGAGCATTGAAATCACCGCTAATTATTAATTGTTTATGGCAGCTGCTTTATGAGGTTGCTGAGAGTATATGCCGAGACTGCGTTATCTTTATGTAGATATTATATAGTGTAAATCGTCGGAATGGAATTTTGATTACAATATCAATTAATTGTAGTGCGGTTTGTAGATGCAATATTTCCATATATATATATATAATTCTCCTATGCTGTGTTTGTGACTGAACTATTCCTAAACGGATGGACCGATTTTGATGAATTTTTTTGTGTATGTTCAAGTTGATTCAAGAATGGTTTAGATTCACAATTCAGTCCACTACATGAAATATGAGGTTTTAAATAGTTGAGATGAGACCAGCGGCACAGAAATGTAACCGGGACGAATAAAAAAAAAATTAATTTTTATAAAATTATAAATAAAAAACTAAACCTAAAAATTTAAATAAAATGATTACTATGGTTATTTTATTAATTTCTGATGTAAGTAAATACACTGCTTCCGTTACTTCACTTTTTGCGTTATTAAAATCATTAAACGTCCATGACATGATCTAAACATAGAAGTCGCGCTTCTAGCTAGCTGCTGTACTTTTACCACGAATCCCAATGATTCTTTCAGACTCACCTATCCCATTCAAACGTTTGCAATTTCCAATTCGCTTGGAATTTGCTATGACTATTAATAATTCACAAGGTCAAACAATGACAATTTGTGGCTTAGATTTAGAAAATCCTTGCTTTTCGCACGGCCAATTATATGTTGCGTGTTCGAGAGTTGGCAAACCATCGAATTTGTTTGTTTTTCGGATTTAAGACGAATTTATGAAGAAAATTCATTTCTTTTTTGCCGTGTTTGGTCCAAAAGGAAGGTTTAAATAATTTTTTATCCGTAATTTTTGAATTTCATAAAAGGGATCCTGTGTTTTGTTTTATATTTTGAATTTAGCTTTTAAAGGGTTATCGGGTGATGAGTTATGAATTTTTAAGGGTAATTTTTGAGGTCGTTCTGAATTCCATATTACATATATATAAAACAAAGTCGGATTAGTTATACCACTTATAACTCAAGGATGGCTGGACAGATTTTTATGATCTTTGATTTGTTGAATTTGTCTCCGCTCCGAATAGCAGAGTACAAAGTAAAAAAAATATTTATGAAGAAAATTAATTTTCTTTTTGCTGTTTTTGGTTCAAAAGGGGGGTTTAAATGATTTTTTAATCGTAATTTTTGAATTTCCATAAAGGGCTCCTGTGTTTTG